>CM042406.1:10286816-10794316 GCA_023634145.1 Thymallus thymallus
TTATACAATTACACCAGTTATTTTTTTTAAAGTCATAGTCCATAGTGTAAGCATACTGGGAATGCTTTGGTGGCTCGTTAGAAGCGGAGAGTTTAGTGTCTCGGTTGGCACATGGTGTCTGAAAAACAGGAAGAGTTAGGGTATAGGGAGGGGGCTGTATGCACCACAGAACTAGAAAATAGCAAAGAGATGGTAAAACTGTCTGCTTTACAGAACTGGGTCACAAAGAGAAGATAGAAAACACAACTAATCTTCAAAACGTTTTATAATTGCCACTGTCAGTATTGTACACTATTGTACCTATTTTCAACATTAACTATATAAGTGTATCACTATGGATCCTCGAAAGTTCACCTCTACTAAGGCCTACTGCTCTACCACAACATAAAACCTGGCTTGTCTTTGAAGGACCTTTCATCCCTACAGTACGTTCCCATGACAGTGGTCTCCTAGAGTTGCGTCACTCCCTGCCCGATCTGTTGTGTTGTGCAGGCCCAGCTGCCACAGTAGAGTGTGGCGACACGGCGGCCTGCTCTGCTCTCTGTGGGCTCACCACTGTCTCCATGTCTGCTAGAGCCAATAAATAAATAATGCGCAGTGATCACTTCCAACATTGATACTGTAAACTCAACCACTGCACTGCATCTGGGAGTGCCTGGCTTCAACAACAATACAAGAGGCCTGCAGGCCTAGGGCTTCTGCTCAGTTTGGGATGGTCTAACTTCTTCAGTAACAATGCTTCACAAGGCCCTCTATGAGTTCAGGAAATGAACGGCCCGACAGGTTGGCTGGGTTTTTAACACTGTGTTATTTTAGATGTGACAGGTCTGGAATTTTCCCACATGTTATCGTTCATTTACACATGGTGACACTGACTTCCCTCTGGTGAGGGTTTTCTGAGGTGCTGCTGCTGTTCAAAGGGGATAGAGAGAGACAGAAAGAGTATTTCCAGAAGAGGGTTGTTGGAATGAGTGTGTATCTTAGTAGGGGTGCCTACTTTACATAAGGACACTTGAGATTATGGATATAACTGACTTAAAATAGTATATTGGATTATAGCAGATCTAATGTTAAAACATTTGAGCCAGATTAAATCGTAATGGCAGCCTGTATGCAAAAGTATTTCATTATAAAAGTAACATCCACTCATCTATTTTTCATAATTACAGTGTACGTATAGCGACAGAAGACAAGGTGTTTGTAAATAGTAAGGGAATAGTGAGGATACTAGGCCTGTCTATTCCCAAAATCCAATCCAATCCAAGCACTGGACCAAAGGCAAAAGGGCGGCCCTTATCCTTGCCTGCCTGCCTGCGTTTGATGCAATGACGGCCACTTCATTATAAAAGCCTCCTCAAGTCCCACGCTGCATTCCATGTTTATGGGGAACATATGGGGAAGCCTGCAATTTTTTGACCACAAAATAAGACCCTTTGCAGCTGGACGCACGACCGCACTCAGTCCTTTTTGCCTCCCGAGCCACACCCGAAAGGCGTAGGACCACTGACAGTGATTAAACCACCAGTTTTCTCTGCAAAACAGGAGTTATATTGAGCTTAAATACAGGGGCTTGATAAACAAGGCATGGGCAGCAGAAAAAAGAATCCAAAAGGCCACAATGATCTTCTGACTATTTCCCTCATGGTCATGGGCAGTGCAACGAGATACATTTCAAAACATGAAGCAGATGTTTAACTAGACAAAGAGAAAATAAAGCATGAGGAGGACAAAGAAAAGGCCTTGAATCCACTCAGGCCTAGAAAATGGACATAGACAATTCCCTTTATTACCCTATAACAACAATGGTCGCGTGACATATAACTACAGTAACGGAAAGGCTGGGATGATACCATATTTGTTATTAATTGTCTCTGTTCCCCGATGGAAAATCCAGATGCGATTTTTTCAGTAAGAACATAAAAGGAAATTGTTGAATGTCTGAATTGGTTTTCTTCTTGGAACAATCTAAAATTCAAACATAATTTAAATGGAAGAACGTAAATGTGAATAAAGAATATATAATTGACAAGCCTAGAACAAGAGAATAAATAACTGCATACAAACAACATACAGTGGGGAGAACAAGTATTCGATACACTGCCAATTTTGCAGGTTTTCCCACTTACAAAGTATGTAGAAGTCTGTAATTTTTATCATAGGTACTCTTCAACTGTGAGTGACGGAATCTAAAACAAAAATCCAGAAAATCACATTGTATGATTTTTAAGTAATTAATTTGCATTTTATTGCATGACATAAGTATTTGATACATCACAAAAGCAGAACTTAATATTAGGTACAGAAACCTTTGTTTGCAATTACAGAGATCATACGTTTCCTGTAGTTCTTGACCAGGTTTGCACACACTGCAGCAGGGATTTTGGCCCACTCCTCCATAAAGATCCTTCAGGTTTCGGGGCTGTCGCTGGGCAATACAGACTTTCAGCTCCCTCCAAAGATTTTCTATTGGGTTCAGGTCTGGAGACTGGCTAGCCACTCCAGGACCTTGAGATGCTTCTTACGGAGCCACTCCTTAGTTGCCCTGGCTGTGTGTTTCGGGTCGTTGTCATGCTGGAAGACCCAGCCACGACCAATCTTCAATGCTCTTACTGAGGGAAGGAGGTTGTTGGCCAAGATCTCGCGATACATGGCCCGATCCATCCTCCCCTCAATACGGTGCAGTCGTCCTGTCCCCTTTGCAGAAAAGCATCCCCAAAGAATGATGTTTCCACCTCCATGCTTCACGGTTGGGATGGTGTTCTTGGGGTCCTTCTTCTTCCTCCAAACACGGCGAGTGGAGTTTAGACCAAAAAGCTCTATTTTTGTCTCATCAGACCACATGACCTTCTCCCATTCCTCCTCTGGATCATCCAGATGGTCATTGGCAAACTTCAGACGGGCCTGGACATGCGCTGGCTTGAGCAAGGGGACCTTGCGTGCGCTGCAGGATTTTAATCCATGACGGCGTAGTGTGTTACTAATGGTTTTCTTTGAGACTGTGGTCCCAGCTCTCTTCAGGTCATTGACCAGGTCCTGCCGTGTAGTTCTGGGCTGATCCCTCACCTTCCTCATGATCATTGATGTCCCACGAGGTGAGATCTTGCATGGTGCCCCAGACCGAGGGAGATTGACCGTCATCTTGAACTTCTTCCATTTTCTAATAATTGCGCCAACAGTTGTTGCCTTCTCACCAAGCTGCTTGCCTATTGTCCTGTAGCCCATCCCAGCCTTTTGCAGGTCTACAATTTTATCCCTGATGTCCTTACACAGCTCTCTGGTCTTGGCCATTGTGGAGAGGTTGGAGTCTGTTTGATTGAGTGTGTGGACAGGTATCTTTTATACAGGTAACGAGTTCAAACAGGTGCAGTTAATACAGGTAATGAGTGGAGAACAGGAGGGCTTCTTAAAGAAAAACGAACAGGTCTGTGAGAGCCGGAATTCTTACTGATTGGTAGGTGATCAAATACTTATGTCATGCAATAAAATGCAAATTAATTATTAAAAAATCATACAATGTGATTTTCTGGATTTTTGTTTTAGATTCCGTCTCTCACAGTTGAAGTGTACCTATGATAAAAATTACAGACCTCTACATGCTTTGTAAGTAGGAAAACCTGCAAAATTGGCAGTGTATCAAATACTTGTTCTCCCCACTGTACGTTGTTGTTCCTATCAATCTAAAGCTTAAATATTATATTCCATATATACAAAAGATTCCACACACACTTCTGTGTTACACACACACATTACCACAGACCTAGCCGCAAAACCCCTACTGTGGGACCAATAATCATATTTTCGGTTCTCCACTACTGGTCTCCCCCAATGCTACTAGTCTCCCTGGCCTCCCCCACCACTACTGGCCTCTGTCTCCCCCACAGCTACCGGCCTCTGTCTCCCCCATCGCTACTGGGCTCTTTCTCCCCCACCGCTACTGAGCTCTGTCTCCTCCACCGCTACTGGCCTCTGTCTCCCCCACCGCTACTGAGCTCTGTCTCCCCCACCGCTACTGAGCTCTGTCTCCCCCACCACTACCAGCCTCTGTCTCCCCCACCCCTACTGGGCTCTGTCTCCCCCACCGCTATTGACCTCTGTCTCCCACAACGCTACTGAGCTCTATCTCCCCCACAGCTACTGGGCTCTGTCTCCCCACCCTAAACAAGGACAGATAAAGCAGGCCAGGAAGCAACTGAAGCCGTCCACTCCAACAGCTAAGTACCAGAGGAGGAGTGTAGAGAAAGTAAGTAGAGGAGAAGAGCAATGGAAGAGAGTAGAGGAGGAGAGTAGAGGAGTAGAGGAGAGTAGAGGAGAGTAGAGAAGGAGAGTAGAGGAAGAGAGTAGAGGAGAGTAGAGAAGGAGAGTAGAGGAGGAGAGTAGAGGAGGAGAGGAGAGTAGAGGAGAGTAGAGAAGGAGAGTAGAGGAAGAGAGTAGAGGAGAGTAGAGAAGGAGAGGAGAGGAGGAGAGTAGAGGAGGATAGGAGAGGAGAGGAGGAGAGGAGAGTAGAGAAGGAGAGTAGAGGAGGAGAGTAGAGGAGGAGAGTGGAGGAGAGTAGAGAAGGAGAGGAGAGGAGAGTAGAGAAGGAGAGTAGAGGAGGAGAGTAGAGGAGGAGAGTAGAGGAGAAGAGTAGAGGAGGAGAGTAGAGGAAGAGAGTAGAGGAGAGTAGAGGAGGAGAGTAGAGGAGAGTAGAGAAGGAGAGGAGAGGAAGAGAGTAGAGGAGAGTAGAGGAGGAGAGGAGAGGAAGAGAGTAGAGGAGAGTAGAGGAGGAGAGTAGAGGAGAGTAGAGGGAGAGGAGAGTAGAGAAGGAGAGTAGAGGAGAGTAGAGAAGGAGAGGAGAGGAAGAGAGTAGAGGAGAGTAGAGGAGGAGAGGAGAGGAAGAGAGTAGAGGAGAGTAGAGGAGGAGAGGAGAGGAGAGGAAGAGAGTAGAGGAGAGTAGAGGAGGAGAGGAGAGGAAGAGAGTAGAGGAGAGTAGAGGAGGAGAGTAGAGGAGAGTAGAGAAGGAGAGGAGAGGAGAGTATAGGAGGAGAGTAGAGGAGAGAGTAGAGGAGAGTTTAGAAGGAGAGTAGAGGAGAGTAGAGAAGGAGAGGAGAGGAGAGTAGAGGAGGAGAGTAGAGAAGGAGAGTAGAGAAGGAGAGGAGAGGAGAGTAGAGAAGGAGAGGAGAGGAGAGTAGAGGAAGAGAGTAGAGTAGAGGAGGAGAGTAAAGGAGGAGAGTAGAGGAAGAGAGTAGAGGAAGAGAGTAGAGGAGGAGAGTAGAGGAGGAGAGTAGAGGAAGAGAGTAGAGGAAGAGAGGAGAGGAAGAGAGGAGAGTAGAGTAGAGGAGGAGAGGAGATGAAGAGAGTAGAGGAGAGTAGAGGAGGAGAGGAGAGGAAGAGAGTAGAGGAGAGTAGAGGAGGAGAGTAGAGGAGAGTAGAGAAGGAGAGGAGAGGAGAGGAGAGGAGAGGAGGAGAGTAGAGGAGAGAGTAGAGGAGGAGAGGAGAGGAGAGTTTAGAAGGAGAGTAGAGGAGAGTAGAGAAGGAGAGTAGAGAAGGAGAGGAGAGGAGAGTAGAGGAGGAGAGTAGAGGAGAGTAGAGAAGGAGAGGAGAGGAGAGTAGAGAAGGAGAGGAGAGGAGAGTAGAGGAAGAGAGTAGAGTAGAGGAGGAGAGTAGAGGAGGAGAGTAGAGGAGGAGAGTAAAGGAGGAGAGTAGAGGAAGAGAATAGAGGAGAGTAGAGGAGGAGATTAGAGGAGTAGAGTAGAGGAGGAGAGTAGAGGAAGAGAGTAGAGGAAGAGAGGAGAGGAAGAGAGGAGAGTAGAGGATGAGAGTAGAGGAGGAGAGTAGAGGAAGAGAGTAGAGGAAGAGAGGAGAGTAGAGGAAGAGAGGAGAGTAGAGGAGGAGAGTAGAGGAAGAGAGGAGAGGAAGAGAGTAGAGGAAGAGAGGAGAGTAGAGGAGGAGAGTAGAGGAAGAGAGGAGAGTAGAGGAAGAGAGGAGGGTAGAGGATGAGAGTAGAGGAGGAGAGTAGAGGAAGAGAGTAGAGGAAGATAGGAGAGTAGAGGAGGAGAGTAGAGGAAGAGAGGAGAGTAGAGGAGGAGAGTAGAGGAAGAGAGGAGAGTAGAGGAGGAGAGTAGAGGAAGAGAGGAGAGTAGAGGAGGAGAGTAGAGGAAGAGAGTAGAGGAGGAGAGTAGAGGAAGAGAGGAGAGTAGAGGATGAGAGTAAAGGAGGAGAGTAGAGGAGGAGAGTAGAGGAGGAGAGTAGAGGAGGAGAGTAGAGGAGGAGAGTAGAGTAGAGGAAGAGAGTAGAGGAGGAGAGTAGAGGAGGAGAGTAGAGGATGAGAGTACAGGAGGAGAGTAGAGGAGGAGGGTAGAGGAAGAGAGTAGAGGAGAGTAGAGGAGGAGAGTAGAGGAGGAGAGGAGAGGAGGAGAGTAGAGGAGGAGAGGAGAGGAGGAGAGTAGAGGAGGAGGGTAGAGGAAGAGAGTAGAGGAGAGTAGAGGAGGAGAGTAGAGGAGGAGAGGAGAGGATGCGAATAGAGGAGGAGAGTAGAGGAGGAGAGTAGAGGAGGAGGGTAGAGGAAGAGAGGAGAGGAGGAGAGTAGAGGAGGAGGGTAGAGGATGAGAATAGAGGAGGAGAGTAGAGGAGGAGAGTAGAGGAGGAGGGTAGAGGAAGAGAGGAGAGTAGAGGAGGAGAGCAGAGGATGAGAGTAGATGAGGAGAGGAGAGGAGGAGAGTAGAGGAGGAGAGTAGAGGAGGAGAGTAGAGGATGAGAGTAGAGGAGGAGAGTAGAGGAGGAGAGTAGAGGTGGAGAACTGAGGAGGAGAGTAGAGGAGGAGAGTAGAGGAGGAGAACAGAGGAGGAGAGTAGAGGATGAGAGTAGAGGAGGAGGGTAGAGGATGTGAACAGAGGAGGAGAGTAGAGGAGGAGAACAGAGGAGGAGAGTAGAGGAGGAGAACAGAGGAGGAGAGTAGAGGAGGAGAACAGAGGAGGAGAGTAGAGGATGAGAGTAGAGGAGGAGGGTAGAGGATGAGAACAGAGGAGGAGAGTAGAGGAGGAGAGTAGAGGAGGAGAGTAGAGGAGGAGAGTAGTCGAGAGTGGATCAGGCTTGACTGTAAACTGGGAGCGACACCACGACTCTGTTTTCTGTGCTGGAACTCTGTACATGTCAATCTCTCCACATAACATGTCAAACATGTCAAACTTCAGACCAGCATGTCTTAGTCAGGCTCTCTGGTACACTACTTTATAGTTACACAGAGAGCTGTAATCTCCTGGTTGCGTGGCCAAGCGCAGGCTTCAGAGGTGTGAAAAGGGTTCTGTTTGTTGTGTGAGGTTTTGTCAGAGGCCTATAGTGGCCGAGGAGACGGACTGATAAAAGCTATGGGGACTCGTTGTGACCTCAGCCTTCCGTCACACTCCCAATGCCGTGTCATTTTCCCGTTCCTGCGTTGCCGCCTAACCAACAGCAACTGCTAATTTACAGGCCAGTGTGGGCTCTGAAGCACACAGACACACACAGACCAGAACATGGAGCATACAGCCCTGTCCAGCAATTAGCACATGAGCCCTTGTGGGTCACTAGTCACACGCTACACATACAGTATATGAACATGTGTATATGGATCATAGATTTGCAAAATGATACACAACAATATTCACAAATGCATAAAACTCACATGTACCATACGGATACAAGCGCGTGCGCATTCACACACACACTGGTTGCCGAGGGTAACCGTAGGTCACATGACTGTCCAGACAGTGCTTGTGGGTCGTGTTGTCCTGAGGCCAGACATGGTTAGCGTGACTGGGGGAGAGAGAGAGAGAGAGAGAGAGAGAGAGAGAGAGAGAGAGAGAGAGAGAGAGAGAGAGAGAGAGAGAGAGAGAGAGAGAGAGAGAGAGAGAGGAGAGAGGGGAAGTTTGGAAGCTTGGCTGGCTAACGCACACCCACCTACTTTATGATTCGCACATGCAGTGTCTAGTACCTCAGAGGGCAATGTCTATCTGTGTCTCTGCCTATGTTTGTGTTTGTCTGTACGTCTACACTCTTAGAAAAAAAATAGTTCTAAAAAGGTTCTTCAGCTCTCCCTATAGGATAAACTATTTTGTTCCAGGTAGAACCATTTTTGGTTCCAGGTAGAATGCTTCTGGGTTCCTTGTAGGGTTCTACCTGGAACCAAAAAGGTTTCTTCAAAGGGTTCTCTGACAGTATGGGGACAACTGAAGAACCTCTTTAGGTTATAGATAGCAGTGTATTTGTCTGTCTGTCTGGTTAGCATCCTGACTTTCTACATTTTCAGATTATAAATTATAAATTAACATATGCATAGGGCTCTACATGCTTCTCTTTTCAGAGCCCTGACCAGAGTATGAGTTTTCTAAAAGTGTCAAAACCACAATTAGGTTAAGTCCGGTTTAGATATTTGAGGAGGGGAAACTCTGCCAAATGGGCCTCAAGTAAATTCACAGTCAGGTTTTGCTTTTTAGTAAATTATGTAGTAGTGGATCTATGTTTATATTGTTTCTAAATATTGAATCAACTTGCTCCTTTGTCATGTTTTACAGGTCTGCAATAAATATCCCTAAATAATTTTATTGTGTGACAGAAAGTAGGAAAGAATATACTTGGTGTGAAGTAGGGACAGTGTGAGAGAGTGAAATAATAATAACACCAGAGTGGACAGCAGAGCAGATCAGAGGAGAGGAGAGGAGAGGAGAGGCACTTCTAATGAGGCTAAGATTAGGATACTATCAAGTGGTAAGTGAGGGTGGATGGTTGGTTTTGTAGGCCCAAAACCACCAGTTCTTACAAACACAGATGTGCAGTGAGTCAGACATATACACACAAACACACAGTCTCTCTCTGAAAGCGCTCAGAGACAGAACCCTCTCTGCTTTTCTCTGCTTCTTTCCTCTCTCCTTGAGGCAGCAAAACACACTCTACTCCCCACAGTCTACTCTCTCTCTCTCTCTCTCTCTCTCTCTCTCTCTCTCTCTCTCTCTCTCTCTCTCTCTCTCTCTCTCTCTCTCTCTCTCTCTCTCTCTGCCTCTCTCTCTTAAGCTCTCTTATGCTCACTGCCTCTCTCTCACTCTTTCTTATTTCTGTTTCTCTTAATGTGTGTTTAATATTTTTCTGGTTGTTCACATTGGGTTTCGGCACCCTCTGATAGAGTGGTGCAGGCCGCTGCCTGGTTTGAACTTAAAAGAAAATAGAAAATGTGAAACTTGGCAAATCTTTGGCCAATCAAAAGACAGAGAGAAAAGAGAGAGAGAAGGAGAGAGCTGTGGAAAGTAAAAGCAAAGAGGAAAAAAAGAAGCTACACAGAGTAAGAACAAAAATAAGAGAGAGAGGAGGGGAGGAGAGGCCCTGTGACCTCACGTGACATGTGACGAAGGCTCCACCACTCAAGGAGGGGAGCTGGAGGATGGCGAGGATACAGAGAGAGCTGTGGCTTTAGCCGGCGCTAGCAAACACTGACGCTCCAGTCAGGCCACCACCGTGGGACACCACGTCTCCTAACAGAGAGAGAGAACCTAGGTAACCTCAAAGCCCCTACCCACTGACGGACCAGACCACCACAGCACCCCACCTCCCTGCCACACTACCCCAGGCCGCTAACAGGACGTTCAGATCCGATACAGCAACGGTGAGTCCACTGGAAGGCCAGAATCCTGGAGAAGGACGGTACCATTGCACTCTCCCTCACTCTCCCAGCCTATCATTCTCTCTCTCACTCTCTCTCTCTCTTTCACTCCCTCTCACCCTGTCATTCTCTCGCCCTCTCTCTCTTTCTTATTGCCTTATACCCCTGGTGCTGCAAACATATGCTGCTCTCTTTGCAGGCTTGTGGCTAGGGATTCCTGCGGTAGTCACAAACCCCAAATTCTTGGTTGCAAACGGCTCGGAGTATCAGGATCTGTCCTCTCTTGCTCTCCTCTCTCTCACTCTTTCATTCTCTCTTTCAACCCCCGTTTCTTTCCAAGGTTGGTCGTTATCAACTGTAGAGAGGGCTGGCGACGACTCTGGTACCCCTTTAGGCACGAGGACATGGCTTCTAACAGCATCTTTGACTCCTTCGGCAACTACGGCCCCACTCTACTGAGAGGTAAGCACTCTCTCCTCCCCTCTATTCTCTCTCTCTCTCTCTCTCTCTCTCTCTCTCTCTCTCTCTCTCTCTCTCCTCTCTCTCTCTCTCTCTCTCTCTCTTCTCTGGCAGGTCTGTGGCTTGAGGTGTCAGAGAGAGAATGATATTGGCGGCTCTGATGGTCCCCACGTTCCCAGTTGTTTAAAATGTGTGGCATTGTCTGTTTGGCAGCAGAAGGAGTGTGAGGGTTTGTGTGTGTGTGTGTGTGTGTGTGTGTGTGTGTGTGTGTGTGTGTGTGTGTGTGTGTGTGTGTGTGTGTGTGTGTGTGTGTGTGTGTGTGTGTGTGTGTGTGTGTGTGTGTGTGTGTGTGTGTGTGTGTGTGTGTGTTTTCTTCCAAAACAAAAGGGACAGCAACACTTCTAAAAGTGAAACTTTGTTTTGGTGTTTTGGAGTAGACAATCTCTGGTAGCCTTCTACCACACACACTGAATGTCCTTAACGTTCCTATTAAATGTGGTGAAAGGAGGAATGGGTCCGTACAGTAGCTTAGACTGTTAGTGATAGGGTCCTTACAGCTTTGGGCCTCAGTGCTGTGTTTTATGTAGTCTTGATGGAGCACACCCATAATGGGCTTCTTACCACAGGCATCAAGAGGGAGGTTTTCTAGCTCTCTGGGAGAATTAGAGGAAGGAAGGCTCCGTCTGACCGGCCTTTACTGGAACAGAGCAATACAATAAAACAGAAAGAGAAAAACATTGGTCTGTCTCCTACACTACTTACAGGAGGTACTCTTGGCCTGTGTGGTGACGTGAGTGCAGTACACTCATGCTGAAGACTGCTCTTAATGATGGAGCCATTTGTTTCCATGGTTACCCCAATCCAGCGGCCCTTACTTGGAAGTAAAGCCTACCTTGACTTCAAGTTAAGAGAGTTGTTCAGCTGATAGAATCAAATAATCTTATAATTTATTATTTTATTATAACGTAGTAAAATTAGGTTACATGCAGTGATAGAAGATTCAGTTTTTAAGTGTTGTTGCGTGAGGCCCTCAGCCGACACCTTGCACAGTTCATTCAAACAGTTTCAACTGTTAGATTTAGAGAAGTCAGATATTCTGCTGTGACAACCAGAACATACACTCCCTTACGTATACGACAGCGAAGCTAAAACTTTTCATTTGGATCTATAATCTAGCGTTTTGGATTTTAAATCAAATGTTTTATATGAGGCGACAGTACAGAATGTACTGAGGATGTTTTCATAAAAATCTGTTTTACCATTTAGAACGCATTTATGTATCTAGTCCCTCCATTTGAAGGTGTCATAAGTATTTGGAAAAATTCACTTATAGTATATTAAATTTAGTCAGAAGTTTAGTATTTTGTTGCATATTCCTAGCATGCAAAGTCTACATAAAGCTTGTGACTCTAAACTTGTTGGATGCATTTGCAGTTTGTTTTGGTTGTGTTTCGGATTATTTTGTGCCCCAAATAGAAATGAATGGTAAATAATGTTACTGTGTCATTTTGGAGTCACTTTTACTGTAAATAGGAATAGAATATGTTTTTGAACACTTCTACATGAATGTGGATGCTACCATGATTATCAATAATCATGAATGAATTGTAAATAATACTGAGTGAGAAAGTTGCAGATGCAAAAAGATCATGCCCCCAAAACATGCCAACCTCTCACCATTACCAATAACATGCTAACCTCTCACCATTACCAATAACATGCTAACCTCTCACCATTACCAATAATGGGTTAGGGTTTTCTCAGGGTTATGATATTTATGCATCTGTAACTTTCTCACTCATCATTATTCATAGTCATAATCATGGTAGCGTTCACAACTTTTGTAGTCACAAGCTTGATGAAGTTATTGTATGTTAGGATGGGACTAAATACTAAACTGTGACTACATTTAATATACCATAAGTGAATATGTCCAAATACTTATGACACTTTCAAATGGGGAGACGAAATACATAAAGTGCTTTCATTTCTAAACGGTACAACAAATATGTATAAAAATACCCTCAAATAAAAGGTAACATTATGTACTGTCGCCTCACATAAAACATTTGCTCTCCAATCCAAAATGCTGGAGTATAAATTCACTGTAGCTTCACTGTCCAAATAAATACAAAGTGTTACACCATTTCCTCTCTTTCTAGCTGCTTGAAAATTAGATTTGTATTATTTTGCTATCAATCTAAAAAGTCCCCAACATGCCATTTTAACGAGAGCACGTCGTTGTGAGAGTCACTGAGCCATTAATCTGAGGAGGTCTGGGAGATTGGTTCCCACTGTTTCTGTTAAAAACAAATGGCAGAAAAAGTCTCCCCTTGATTGAGGCCTGGATGTTGTGTTAATTAGAGACAGACACAGGAGAAGTACTACCAGCTCAAACTGTTTGCAGAATATATAATAAAACCCCGGTTACCCTTCTACACACACACACACACACACACACACACACACACACGCACTCACATACACACACGCACACACACGCACTCACACACACGCACTCACACGCACACACACACACACACACACACACTCCCATCTGCCGCTCATATGAGAACAAGCCTCTGATATCTCTACAGGAACCACAGTACAGTGAGCAGAGTGACAGAGGATGGTGTTCCAATGTTCTCACAGCTCAGACAGATATTCAGTCATTTATAGTTTCCTCTTGACAAAGCCACATATCTGCACTTTCTCTCTGTGTCTTTCCTCCATTTTCTCTGCATCACTAAATCTCTCTCTCTCTTATTCATCCTCTCTTTCTACATCCCTCTCATCTCTTTATTGTTTATTATCATGCAGTCGTGAGCGTGAGGTTATGGTTGTTGTTTGATTATTCTCCTTTAAGCATTATGGCCTTTACGGCCTACTCATACTATGCATACTAACTATCTATCTATCTATCTATCTATCTATCTATCTATCTATCTATCTATCTATCTATCTATCTATCTATCTATCTGTCTGTCTGTCTGTCTGTCTGTCTGTCTGTCTGTCTGTCTGTCTGTCTGTCTGTCTGTCTGTCTGTCTGTCTGTCTGTCTGTCTGTCTGTCTGTCTGTCTGTCTGTCTGTCTGTCTGTCTGCCTGTCTGTCTGTCTGTCTGTCTGTCTGTCTATCTATCTATCTATCTATCTTAACATGTTACTCTCTAATGTCTGAATAAGAACTGACTTGGGATCAGATCTCATACTTATATAATGCGCTTCGGATGCTTGATTTGGTTTTTCAGCAGTATTACTGTAGCGAGAAGGGAAAACTGATGTGCATGCAAAAGATAGGCTGGAAAAAAAGAGAGCGTTTAAAGCTGTAATCGCCATTGGAAATCATTAGTGAATATGCGATATCCTTTTACAATTCGTTCAGTCGAGAAAATGAAACCAAACTGTAACAGAACAAAGGCCAAAAGTCATTAATCCTCCAGTTCAATTTGAAAGCATTTCAAATAAAGACTACCTCATGTAAGCAAAATACTCTGGCGGTTAGTTTAACAACTTGCATTACACAGGCATAGCAATTTGGCCAAGATCTTCTTTTTTTCAATTGAAATCAAACTGTAATTAGGAGGAACGGGTCGAAAAAATCAAGGAGACTGCTTAGTGTTTGTGGATAACTGTACGCTTCCAAGTCCTGACTTTAATCCTATGATACATGAATCCTAAATGGAAATGTGGATTTACAGTGCATTCGGAAAGTATTCAGACCCCTTCCCTTTTTCCACATTTTGTTACAGCCTTACTCTAAAATGGATGAAATAAATAAAAATCCTCATAAATCTACACACAATACCCCATAATGACAAAGCGAAAACAGGTTTTTATCTTTTTTGCAAATGTATTAAAAATAAAAAAACGAAATACCTTATTTACATAAGTACTCAGACCCTTTGCTATGAGACTCGAATTTGAGCTTAGGTGCATCCTGTTTCCATTGATCTACTTGAGATGTTTCTACAACTTGATTGGAGTCCACCTGTGGTAAATTAAATTGATTGGACATTATAGGCACACACCTATAAGGTCCCACATTTGACAGTGCATGACAGAACAAAAACCAAGCCATGAGTTCAAAGGAATTGCCCATAGAGCTCCGAGAAAGAATTGTGTTGATGCACATCTGGGGAAGGGTACCAAAAGTTTCTGCAGCATTGAATGTCCCCAAGAACACAGTGTCCTCCATCATTCTTAAATGGAAGAAGTTTGAAACCACAAAGACTCTTCCTAGAGCCAAACTAAGCAATCAGGGGAGAAGGGCCTTGGTCAGGGAGGTCACCAAGAACTCAATGGTTACTCTGACAGAGCTCTAGAGT
Source organism: Thymallus thymallus (assembly GCA_023634145.1). Classification (NCBI taxonomy): domain Eukaryota; kingdom Metazoa; phylum Chordata; class Actinopteri; order Salmoniformes; family Salmonidae; genus Thymallus; species Thymallus thymallus. The sequence goes on from CM042406.1 coordinate 10,301,207, forward strand.
TCCTCTGTGGAGATGGAAGAACCTTCCAGAAGGACAACCATCTCTGCAGTACTCCACCAATCAGGACTTTATGGTAGAGTGGCCAGACGGAAGCCACTCCTCAGTAAAAGGCACATGACAGCCCGCTTGGAGTTTGCCAAAAGGCAACTAAAGGACTCTCAGACCATGAGAAACAAGATTCTCTGATCTGATGAAACCAAGATTGAATTCTTTGGCCTGAATGCCAAGCGTCATGTCTGGAGGAAACCTGGCAGCATCTCTACAGTGAAGCATGGTGTGGGGAGTAAAGTACAGAGAGATCCTTGATGAAAACCTGCTCCAGAGCACTCAGGACCTCAGACTGAGGTGAAGATTCACCTTCCAACAGGACAATGACCCTAAGCACACAGCCAAGACAACACAGGAGTGGGTTCGGGAGAAGTCTCTGAATGTCCTTGAGTTGCCCAGCCACAGCCTGGACTTGAACCCGATCTAACATCCCTGGAGAGACCTGAAAATAGCTGTGCAGTGACGCGCTCCATCCAACCTGACACAGCTTGAGAGGGAAAAACTCCCGAAATACAGGTGTGCCAAGCTTGTACCTAAGATAGACTTGAGGCTGTAATCGATGCCAAAGTTGCTTCAACAAAGTACTGAGTAAAGGGTCTGAATACTTATGTAAATGTGATATTTAATTTTTTTCTTTTTTATATACATTAGCAAAAAATTCTTAAAACTTGTTTTTGCTTTGTCATTATGGGGTATTGTGTGTAGATTGATGAGAAGAAAAAATCTATTTAATACATTTTTGAATAAGGCTGTAACGTAACAAATTGTGAAAAACGTCAAGGGGTCTGAATACTTTCTAAAAGCCCTGTATAAATATTTTCAGAAGTCATACATTGTTTTGCTTTACTAGTTCAGAAAATTGTCAACATCTAAAGTTCTTCAAAATAATGTGTTCAGAAATAATCTGAATATATAAATAAAATAACGTGCAGAAACCCTATCCATGTGCAGGTATAGAATTATATTCTTAGTTCCATCACATTAAGCAGCAGCATATCTCACACTGAGAAGTGAACACGTGAGCATGTGATGTGCAACATCTGATGCGCTTTGCATGAGAAAAGAATGTGCTTCACCTCAAAAACCTAAATCCTGTAGCACAGAGAAGGGTGAGAGAAAAGAGAGAAGAGAAGTGAAAGAGGGACACTGAAGCTCTCACGATATTTATAATACTATGTCAGTTAGTACTCTACGGCTGAGTGTAAGTGTGTGAGATGGAGAGGCTCTCTAAAGGCACTAATCTGATACAGACTAACAGAGCTCCTGTCGTTCTTCGATAATAACCACAATGAGGTTACACCTGCTCCTCTCTCACAACAGACCTATTATCCAGAGACACACACACACAGAATCCATCCATTACTTGGAGATAGAACCATCTGAGGTATAATAAATAGTCACAGAATTAACATTAACAGCTTGGTATCCCAAATTCTGGCAATTTAGTCAATACGAGTAGAAAAAAAAACACACTCACTTTCTGTGGAGAACAAACCTTCCACTTAGGCTGTATTCAGTGTTTGAGCCAGGTGATGTACCTGGTTTACAGTGAGTCTGATTTGGCATGGGCACTGGGTCATATCCTTGGCTTGGTTCCCTGACTGATTTTTCTCCTAGTTGGAAGGGAAGCTTGTTTTTCCAGCAGGCCCTTTAGGCAGGAGGACGTTTAGAGTGTAACGCTCATGGGAGCCAGTTCCTTTGTGTAAGAACCCCTCCCCCCCCCAGTTTATTAGGGTGGGAATGGTTTTATATGTTTGGCTTGTTGCACTGTATGAATGAAAGTTAGTTTCTGTGTGAGAAACGTACAATGCTTCACCACAGTAGTAGTGAGGTTATTTTGGTGGATTCTGGGAGGTGGTCTGGTTAGTTCTACAACTCGGAAATAAAAAGCTGAAGGAGTCATGACTGTTAGAATTGTGTGAGAAACATAAACTTTGGGTAAAACCCTCAAATGAATGATCTAACATTACGTATAAGCCTCAAGATTAATTTAACGAAAGGATCACATCTTTGATGACAAAATGTCCCGAAAAACATTACAACAAAGTTATTGTGGCAGTGTCATAAGTTATTAGACAGTAGCTTACTATCAAAAGTGTAGAAATCTGCAGTGAGGAAGAATGGCCCCTGGGAAATGTATTAATCACATGTGCTGTGTTTTTTCCTCTCTCCCAAATTAATAATATACTTAATTGGAAGCCAGTCAAAGCCTTTCTGCTGAGCGTCAGGCCTTCAATGCCAAAACATGGAGATTGGCTGAGTGAGCTGAAATCTGTAACCAGATATTAAGAGTTTCAATATTCGAAAAGCTAGGCAAATAATAAAGAACTCACTACGGCCACCGGGTAGCGGAATCCTGTCTCCAATTTAGCCGAGTATAATATCTATTTATAAACTCTGAGGGCATATTGGATGCGAGCAACGCTCTGGACTTGATTAGTGTTGTAAACGTTTGAGGTACTTATTTACTTTTTGGACTGTCTCGTCTTTTTCACTGTCTGTCAACACCCGTTGATGGGAAACGCCTTCAGGGGTTGCCAACAAGATGGCTTCCAGGTAGAGGAAAGAGGAGACATTTGCTCATTATGTGGTCAATCAATCCCCAAACCCCATCTCCTATAAATTGTTTGGCTGAGCATGCTAAACTCTATATAACATTGGTCAAGGTTAAAGTTGTAGTAAATAACATTTTCTGGTGGTCGACGGCAACCACAAGGGCCAGTTTGTCTCCAGTCTGATGATGTTGATATTATCATGGAACCAAATAGGGTTCTTCAAAGGGTTATCCTATGGGGACAGCTGAAGAACCTTTTTAGGTTCTAGATAACAGTATTTAGTGTGGGCCAATGGTCTCTTGGTACACATTTTTATTTGGAAAAGTAAATATTTTGGAAAGGCGAACAACTTATATTTCCATCAACAAATGTCACTGGAGGGGTGACCAGCATGTTTCTGAAATTAATCTTGAAAACAAACTTTGCATAGCATGGCATGCCTGGTGTGTATTGTGAATATGATCTGATGCTGGTTCTGGGCCAGTGGGCCATTGTGACAGACTGGATGAACAATGAAGAAAGCTGTGTGTGGCGTCTCAGTCTCTTTAGCACAGTTCATCCAGAGTTAGCCTGCACGTTAAGAGCAGCTCTCTGATTGTCAATGGCAGTTCTGAGGAGACCTAACTCTGTGAATGTATGCTAAATACATTACCACACCACCCTCAGACGAACAAAAATAAGGAAATATGTATTATACCCTTACATAATAATTACGGAGTGGCAGAATGAAAGAACTGGTATGGTGAGAGACACAAATGTCCAAGTCTGTCATGATACACTGCACTGGGATGTCAGCGCAATTTAGAACGTCTAGACAACTTAATTTAACTGGGATCCTTCGATGTGGAAAATAAATATCGGAGCAGGAACACTAGCACCCAGGCAGGATAGTATTCAGACCATGACAATATGTGGATAACTGGATAATGAGATGGAAATGATCACAATATATTTTCTGTTTGATTTTTGAAAGTCTCCCATCTACTGTACGTGGCTCCAATATTCCGACTAGTCATTTCTTTACGTTTAATTACCTTCTCTTATGAGCTGATCATATTTCATTAGGCCCTTATGGCTGTGTTGGTTAAATACACATAATTACAATCATGCTCTTCATGACCTCATCTTTGTCTGAGAGACAATTGAATTATGAACAAACCCAGGCTCGTAATGTTTTATGTCACTTATTATGCAGTTGTATAACATATGCCCTAAGCCACAGCTGGTTTCACACAATGAGGTAGCTGACATTTAGGGACTAGCACATGGTGATCTAAGTGTGGCAATAATTCAGTTACAGGAAGATGATATAAGTGCTATTAAGTCTTAATTGCCATGTCATTAAGTGTTTATTACCATGTAATTAACTATGATTTCAAAATGTCCCAAACAAGTCTCTAGTTAGGAGTGTTGGGCTAATGAAGGAGATATTAGGTCATAACCAACAACTAATTTACAGGAAATTAAAGAGTGAAAATTAACATACTTCTTGAATATAAATTAAAGATATATAGTTTGTCAAGTTATCTTGTGAACAAACCCCCCCCCCCCCAAAAAAACAAAACTAGACAAACATTGGAGTCCATATGACCTGAATTTGAAACTTCAACAGCATGTTGTTGATTTTCAGAAGGCATGACCCCTCCCTGCATGCTTAGTAATACCGTTAAACAGATGTTTTGAAAAACATCTGTAGCCACAACATCAAGAAGAATCATCCCATTTAGCATAGTGCATGACAACTATTGCACCGGGGGGTGTGGGGGTGGGAGGTTAAGGGTGGGTTCGCCAGGGCAACATACAAGCTAGAACCACCACTGAAGGCACTTAACCCTAATTTGCTCCAGGGGCTGACCCTGTAGGTAGACCGTCATTGCAAATAAGAATTTGTTCTTAACTGACTTGCCTAGTTAAATAAAGGTTAAATAAAAAATAAAAAAGAAATCTGCTTGTCAATGTGAAGACAAAGACCAATTCAACAGCAAAAACAAAAACAGGTCAGACTAAACATTAAGACTGAAGCCTCTTTTTCCTTCATTACAAGAAATCTTTAATCATGCTCAAAACATCCATAGCCCATCCCTCTTCCCAAAAGCAATAAAGAAATAAAGTTAATTACGGTGGAGGAAAAATGCAGATAATGATAGGATACAGAAGCTGCAGGCTATGAAATAGTTTTTTATACTTTTTTTCTCTGTTTTTCAAAGAAATATCTCAAGTTGTTTACGTTTAGTTAATTGTCTTTGGTGCAATAAAACGCACGATTTAGGGATGTGACAACCTGCTCAAAAAGTATAATAAGTTACTTAAAGAGACAACATTTCAGAAATTAGATTTTTACTACTTTCACCATTTTAGTCATAGTGAAACTGTCCTCTGTGAATCGAACCCTCTTTAATGTACAGTATTTTAAGTCTCTATTTGGTAGATATAAGGGATTTGGCTTTTACATTAAGGTATTCAAGCAAATACCAGTCAATTGAGTGTTGGTGGTCACAATGTATTTTACAGGCCATTCAGCTTTACCAGTCACAAGATTTGTGGAATTTCTACTTGTATAGCATGTACTGTAGATACCATGGCACAGTGTTTTGTCAAATGGGTAGTTCAAAATTAACAACAATGCTTGTAAACTGAAGTTCAATACTGAAATGGCCATTCTACAACGGGTTAGTCAAAACAAGCACTGTGATTGGTTCCGACGCGGAAGCATCGACAAAGTAAGATGAACCTCTCACACCACGACGACCCGGAAGACCCCACAAAGGACAGTGACGGCCTCGACTGGGCAAACCAGAGGCTCACATGACCAGCTCAGCTATCGAAGCCAGCTCAATCGGGCGGTTGTTAAAGTGCATATGTATCTGGTATTTAGGCGAGCATAGCTTCCCATGTCCGATAGAGAACCAATTCCTTTGTCTTCACCCCCCCCTCCTACCACCCCCCCACCTCCCTTCATATCTGAATCTATCGCACAGGCATTGTTTGTTTAGTCCACTAGGGATGATTTACTGTATAATGTTATTATGTATTGTATTTTCTGTTATTGTTTAATTAGCTAGTAAATAAATAATTGAGCCAATTTGTGTATAGATAATTCATAGTAAAGACTGGGATCGTGCAGACTAGGATTTTACGACAATCAGAATGAGACTGATAGAATTCATTAATAAGTGACTGTTATAAGATATAAAATATCCAAAGAGTTATTTTCGGGAATTAATAACTCTGTAAACGACACATTCCCATGGTGCCCCGACTTCCTAGTTAATACATTTTATATAATTAGTTTAATCACATAATAATTAAGCCTAGAGAACCGATTTGATAATAGAACAGTCTTAACCTTTAACGATAAGTCAGAGACACAAGAGATGTAACCAAAACAGATTAAACAAACACAAATGCAGCTACTTTGCTGTTTTTCTAGCTGCACTGTTTGACCTGACTGTGTTAGCTTTCATTGGCTAGCTAGTAAGCGAGGGATAAGAGCGAACGACTGGATATAGATATAGAACAAAAAGACTTAACGACTGGGTCTATGGCAAGCTAACCGATAAAATGAATGACCAGCCGGCTTGGCTAGCAACCATAGATGTGTTGGGACCAGGCCTATATTTTTGTTGGGGGATGAAATAGTAGCCTATGAATACATTTATTTAATTGGTAACCCGTTGTAGAAAAGCAACTGTACATTCAAGGTTGTGCAAAACAACTTTTTTAGCACGGCTGTGCTGATCTATGCTACTCGGCTCAGTCTCGTACCTATGACCGCAGCACAGCCGTGCATAAAAAGTTGTTTAGCATGCCCTCTCGTGTACAATCGCTTTATTGACAGTGAACATGACAAGAATACTAAGAATGAAACGAATGCAAAAAAAAAAACTATCTAATGTGAAAAATTTGAAAATACTTAATATATATAAAATATATTAAGTATTTTCCCCGTATAAAACTGACCTAAGGTAACCTTGGTGTGGATCTGGATCTATACCTTCTCTCCAGCTGCTCAGTTCTGTAATCCCTCAGCAGAAAGCCCAACACGGGGGAATCCCTACAAGGGGGAATCCCCCCCCCCTCTAAGCTATGGAGCAGAAGTGGTCCCTCTAACCCTTCCCATTCTCTCTCCCTTCTCTGTCTGGCTCTGAAACTCTTCTCAATGGACACAGATAATCATGCACGTATGCACACACACGTCTCACACACACATCACACACACAGCCCCCTCCACACACACACATATGTACAGACACACACATTTCCAGACAGCTGACTGTGAGTATCTCTGTGTGCTGAGTCAGAGAGTAGTACTGTACAGTGTGCCAACGTGATGACCATGTTGTTCTCTCCCTCTCAATCCTGTCTGACCTCAGTGTAATAGTCAGTAAGAGCTCACAGATGGACTCCTGCTGATTTTATAACAGTCCAGGAAAACCCAAAGTTGGGGTGAATGCTGACTTGTCTAAAAATACTGTGTTGCAAACCATCCTCCGTGGCAGTGGTGATGAATCAGATATTCTCACCTTCTCCCCCATGCTGTCATACACCAACTCACTAACACCTGAGAGTTAAACCACTGTGATTTAAAGCTTCACAAACCAGACTCCTCTCTTTGCGGCCACACAACCTACACTGAACCTTAATGACACCATCAACAAAAATCTTCACACCGTCTCATCCACCATCCCCTTGGCATTGAGACAGGATGTAGACTACTGCAGGGCTACCCCTGCTAACATAACCAGCCCAACAGAAGAACTTGTGTGTTACATGTAGCTAGGGACCAACCAATGCTCCTTTAATCAACATAATGACACAGCGAACAGTCAGTCAGTCAGTAGACTAGAAACCAGTTATGGGTTTGATCAGGCTAATCACCACACAACCAGCCAGACTCCAGCCTCCTGATTGGGTTTATAAACGCTTGTTGTCACCGTCGTTAGCCTGTCGTTAGCCTGTCGTTAGCCTGGCCCACCCTGGCGCTGAGGAGCCCGAGTGGCCTAACACAGCAATCAGAGGATTACAGATGTAGGATCTTAATTTGAGCCAGTTTGCTACAACAGGAAAGTAATCCTGCAGCAACAGAAAATGTGAATTATTATGTGGATTATAATTAATTAATACATTTTTCGTAAGGGAAAATATAGTCTGACATTTTAAAGTGGAAATTACAAACTTCAGAAGCCTTTTTAACCTCAAATACACTACAAGTAATACAGGAAAGTTCTCCTGCAACAGGGTGAACAAATTAAGACCCTACATCTCTAGTGAGCAATTAAGGTTTCTCAGAGGCTCTGAGTCACAAAGAGAGAGTAGAGAGGAGAGGAAAGTACGCTACACTATTTGGGGCAGGGTGCTAACCACGCATGGGCAATGCCACTAGTGATTAGTCACAAGGATTATGAGAGGAAACATTCAGTCACTACAGACACATGGAGCTCATAAAGAGACAGAGACAGATACTGTACATGCAATGGAAAGAGCCTCCGTCTGTCCGGACACTGTAAAAGTTAAGAAAAGCTGATGAGATGACGCTGATCCCTTCACTTATTATCATTGAATTCAAACTCAGCTGGGTTCAATTTGATGATTGACAATAATATGTTTGTGCAAAAAAGACAAAAGTGGTTTTATTGCAGGTGATTTACTGTATGTCTGTGAGTCTCCTGAGCCACACCCTTCCTGTATCGGGATTAAAGCCCATTGCAGTCGCTCGCTGCTTCCAAGAGTTGCCTCACGTCTGCAGTGGAAAGTACCATGGACAGTTGTCTAGAAACAGGCCCTGGGTCACTGTTTGATTCTAGTCTCGCTCTGTGATGAGCCAGACAGGGCCGGGGAGATTGAAGAGGGAAATAAATGCGATTTCAATATACGGAAATGCTTTGAAGTGTCTTTACACTTGAAAGAGTGTGACAGAACCTGGGATGACCTTAGTTTAAATACCAAACAAGGACAACAGGAATTTAACAGGGCAGGGTAGCTGCATAGACAACAGATGAGATAGTGAGTATGTAAGTGAGTGAGTAAATGTGTGTGTGTGTGTGTGTGTGTGTGTGTGTGTGTGTGTGTGTGTGTGTGTGTGTGTGTGTGTGTGTGTGTGTGTGTGTGTGTGTGTGTGTGTGTGTGTGTGTGTGTGTGTGTGTGTGTGTGTGTGTGTGTGTATAGACAGTATAGTTGGCACATCACATTGGCACAGTAAGGGATTGTTTGGTGAATTCCTCAACGGCTAGCCTTTACTTCTTAGCAGTCATACCACTCATATGTGACATACCTTGTTTTGTTCCTTCGTATTTCCAGGGGGACAGGGGCCTATGCTCTACAAAAACATAAAAACATGTGGCTTTTGTTGCAGGAAGGAATGAACAACAGCATTCCGTGAGCAACCACATGAAAGGTCCCTCTCGCCACGAGGCTAAACGAGGGCAGGCTCCCCTGCCTCCTTCTCCTGACGCGACTGTGACTAATTAACTTGAGAACAGAACTGACACTCCAGTCTATACATCCTCTCTTCTCCTCTCTCCTCTCTCCTCTCTTCTCCTCCTCCAACTCTCTCCTCTCCTCTCCTCTACTCTCATCCCCTCTGTTTTGCTCTCCTCCTCTCTCTCACTCTCTATTCTTTTCTCCTCTCCTCTCTTCTCTCCTCTCCTCTCCGCTGCTCTGCTCTCCTCATCCACACTGTTTAATTGTACAGGGCTCCATTCTGTGTTACGGCAGAGGGGACAGCCACACACGAGCACAAAGGGGCATTGTCTGCTGGTGAAAATGTGGTTTACAGGCACAGCTATAATGGCTTGGCGGTTGCTGGCAGCCATGCACGCTTCCTAATATTCGGTTCACATGCGATTTCATTTTGGGAAAACACTGAGTTATGGGGCTTTGCCTTTGTGCGAGAGGGACGCCTCGCCTCACAACTTATTTTCGGAGCCGGCGGGCTCGGACTCAGCCAACCTGGCCTCAAAGACTAGACGTGACATAGTAAATGTAAATCTGTGACACTCAATTTAGTATGATATGTTATGTTTGGTATGGTTATATATGACAGAAGGTTAGGGCGAGTGGGATAGGTTGAGCCAAAGGGTTATTGTTTCTAGGAAACCATACACAAAATGAATCATTTGACCAAATATTTAAGAAGAGATAATCATTTCATGGAGAATGTAAAGGAAGAAACCACATGGTAAAAGTGTTAAGCAAGTTAGGTAAAACATTTATTTTTTAAACACAATAAATTAAAATGAATACCCCATACAAATGATGATTTAGTCAGTTTTATACATAGTATTCATTGTATTTTTACAATGTGTCATGCTTATCAACTCAAGATGCATTTTTTTTTATTACAGAGCAGACATCATCATGCCCCGTGTATACAAACATAAAACAAGGAGGGGTCTAGCCCCTCTTGAGGTTCTTGAGAGAGCAGCCAAGGATGTGAGAGAAGGGAAGAAGTCCATTCGAGACACTGAAGAGGTACATTGACTAATAAGAAAACAAACATGTACCTGTGGGAAAGAGAGGCGATGATAGAGTAGCAGAATCACACAAGGTCTTATCTGATGACATGGAGTCTAAACGTATCAAGAATCTTGCGGACCAGTAAATGTATTAAAATAAAAAAACAGAAATACCTTATTTACGTAATTATTCAGACCCTTTACTATGAGATTCAAAATTGAGCACAGCTGCATATTGTTTCCGTTGATCATCCTTGAGATGTTTCTACAACTTTATTGGAGTCCACTTCTGGTAAATTCAATTGACTGGACATGATATGGAAAGGTACACACGCGACTATATAAGGTCCCACAGGTGACAGTGCATGTCAGAGCAAAAACCAAGCCATGAGATCGAAGGAATGGTCTGTAGAGCTCCGAGACAGGATTGTGTTGAGGTCTGGGGAAGGGTACCAACAAAATTTTGCAGCATTGAAGGTCCGCAAGAACACAGTGGCCTCCATCATTCTTAAATGGAAGAAGTTTGAAACCACCAAGACTCTTCCTAGAGCTGACCAACCAGGCCAAACTGAACAATCGGGGGGAGAAAGGCCTTGGTCAGGGAGGTGAGCAAGAACCCGATGGTCACTCTGACAGAGCTCTAGAATTCCTCTGTGGAGATGGGAGAACATTCCAGAAGGGTTAGTCTCTGCAGAACTTCATCAATCAGGCCTTTATGGTAGAACGGCCAGACGGAAGCCACTCCTTAGTAAAAGGCATATGACAGCCCACTTGGAGTTTGCCAAAAGGCACGTAAAGACTTTGAGACCATGAGAAACAAGATTCTCTGGTCTAATGAAACCAAGATTGAACTCTTTGGCCAGAACCAACTTGGAACCATCCCTGTGGTGAAGCATGGGAGTAGCAGCATGAGGCTGTGGAGATGTTTATCAGCGGCAGGGACTGGGAGACTAGTCAGGATCGAGGCAAAGATGAATGGAGCAAAGTACAGAGAGATCCTTGATGAAAACCTGCTCCAGAGCACTCAGGACCTCAGAATGGGGTGAAGGTTCACCTCCCAACAGGACAATGACCTTAAGCACACAGCCAAAACAACGCAGGAGTGGCTTTGGGACAAGTCTCTGAATGTCCTTGAGTGGCCCAGCCAGAGCCTGGACTTGAACCCAATCGAACATCTTTGGAGAGACCTGAAAATAGCTGTGCAGCAACGCTCCCCAGCCAACCTGACAGAGCTTGAGAGGATCTGCAGAGAAGAATAGGAGAAACTCCCCAAATACAATTGTGCCAAGCTTGTAGTGTGCTACCCAAGAAGACTCAAGGCTGTAATCGCTGCCAAGGAGTTTCAACAAAGTACTGAGTAAAGGGCATACTTATGTAAATGTGATACTTCAGTTTTTATTTTTAATACATTCGCAAAAAGTTCTAAAAACCTGTTTTTGCTTTGTCATTATGGGGTACTGTGTGTAGATTGATGAGAAAATGAAATGTTCTATACATTTTTAATAAGGCTGTATCGTAACAAAAATGTGGAAAAAGTCAAAGGGTCTGAATAATTTCCAAATGCACTGTAAGTGATATTTCAAATCAAATACATTTTTATTTGTCACATGCTTCGTAAACAACAGGTGTAGACTAACAGTAAAAATGCCTACTTTCGGGTCCTTATCCAATAATGCAGAGGTAAAGATAAAGATGAAAACAGAATAATAATAATAATAATAATAATAATAATAATAGTAGTAGTAGTAGTATAAATAGTGGCACAAGGAATAAATACACAGTGAATAACAAATAATGATAACGAGTAAAAAATAACATGGCTATATACAGAGAGTACCAGTACTGAAGTCGATATGCAGGGGTACGAGGTAATAGCATGGCTATATACAGAGAGTACCAGTACTGAAGTCGATATGCAGGGGTACGAGGTAATAACATGGCTATATACAGAGAGTACCAGTACTGAAGTCGATATGCAGGGGTACGAGGTAATAACATGGCTATATACAGAGAGTACCAGTACTGAAGTCGATATGCAGGGGTACGAGGTAATAACATGGCTATATACAGGGAGTACCAGTACTGAAGTCGATATGCAGGGGTACAAGGTAATAACATGGCTATATACAGGGAGCACCAGTACTGAAGTCGATATGCAGGGGTACGAGGTAATAACATGGCTATATACAGGGAGTGCCAGTACTGAAGTCGATATGCAGGGGTACGAGGTAATAACATGGCTATATACAGGGAGTGCCAGTACTGAGTCGATGTGCAGGGGTGCAAGGTAATTGATGTAGCTATGTACATATAGTAGGGGTGAAGTGACTAGACGACAGGATAGATAATATACCGGAAGTAGCCGTGTATATGGTGAGTGTGAAAGTGTGTGTGTGTGTGTGTGTGTGTGTGTGTGGCGTCAGTATGCATGTGTGCACGTGTTATGTGTGTGTGGGCCACCCGTTCAGGTTTCAAACGTTCAGGTTTCAAACAATTAAGTATATGTTTTCAAAATGCTTCAAACAATTAAGTATATGTTCTCAAAATGCATGCTGCCTCCAGCTCACATTGCAAAGTGGTGGGTGACACGCTGATAGCCTGCCTACCGTTGCCTTTGCACTTGAATGGCGAATGGGAGGCGCGCTTAAATTACCAGTTAAGAAATACAAATAGTAGCTATTTTTTATCGTGGCCGTCAAAATGTTTTTAACACACGATTGCATTTAGATCTGTTTAGCAATGAATGGGCTTATAAAAGCATGTTTCACTCCAGCAGTAACAAGCTGAGGATCTGCAGCAGCAAGATTCTGGCAAGTGATATTCCGCTCAAAACAGTTTATGTATGCTGTGCTCATGTGATAAAATACATAACAGCTAATGGAAATACACACGCCCCAATTTAATTCCTCCAAATTTGACTAATTAACATACCGAACTTACCGTTCTGTTTTTTTCTGTGAGCTCGATGTACAGTTTCTGTAGCGACAAATCAGATCAAGTCTGAACTGTGCAGTATAGTAAGGAGTTGTAGTTTTCAACAAGCCAATATTCTACATAGTTTAGCGTAAAAAAATGATCCATTGCACGCCCGCTTAAACTTATCCGGTAGAAAGCAGTTGCTTTGCAAGCCTGAAAATACATTATCTAAGTCGTGATTGATAGTTGGTATTCAGCAGTCATAAAAGTATGCCTTATTTACTTTGAAGAACTACTAAAATAGAGATTTTGTCTGACAGCACTAGTGTGTGTGAGTGTGTGAGTGTGTGTGTGTGTGTGTGTGTGTGTGTGTGTGTGTGTGTGTGTGTGTGTGTGTGTGTGTGTGTGTGTGTGTGTGTGTGTGTGTGTGTGTGTGTGTGTGTGCGTGCGTGCGTGCGTGCGTGCGTGCGTGCGTGCGTGCGTGCGTGTGTTGGGTTGTAAGTATGTTTGAGTGTGTGGGTAGAGTCCAGTGTGTGTGCACAGTCAGTGCAAGAGAGTTAGTGAAAAAAAGGGTCAATGCAGGTAATCCAGGTATCCATTTGATTAGCTATTCAGTAGTCTTATGGCTTAGTGGAAGAAGCTGTTCAGGGTCCTGTTGGTTCCAGACTTCGTGCATCGGTACCGCTTGCCGTGCTGTAGCAGTCTATGGCTAGGGTGGCTGGAGTCTTTGACATTTTTTTAGCCTTCCTCTGACACCGCCTGGTATAGAGGGCCTGGATGGCAGGGAGCTTGGCCCCAATTATGTACTTATATTGAACAGAGAGATCTATATCTGAGTGTAAGCATATATTTAAGATATACAATATACCACACCCCCCATTCCATGAATTAAATGTTGACCTACCAGCACCATCACCCACTGTCACATGACCAGTGGTCTAGTGGTGCCTGGAGAAGTGGGTATACTCTAATTTTGCTAAACATTTTCCAAACGGCCCGCCCGGATGAAGTAAAGGCGCCCTGTGTGAAAGAATATATGAGAAACAGTGACATACACTATAAAATGCTAAATCACATATTGGTCTTTCATAGTCAGACCAACCCAAACTGTACTGTGCAAGTAGGCTAATAGTAGGCCTACTATTGAAACAGATAAGTCACACTTTTTTTTTTTTACAGAAAAACAACAACATTGTATGTTCTAAGTCCATAACAATGCTTAAACCACATCAGATAGATAGATAGATAGATAGATAGATAGATAGATAGATAGATAGATAGATAGATAGATAGATAGATAGATAGATAGATAGATAGATAGATAGATAGATAGATAGATAGATAGATAGATAGATAGATAGATAGATAGATAGATAGATAGATAGATAGATAGATAGATAGATAGATAGATAGATAGATAGATAGATAGATAGACAAAAGACAGATACACGATACATGATGCATAGTGCGTCAGTATGAAAAAGTATAAACATACACGAAGTCTGGAGTGCAAAAAGCTATAGAAATGCATTGTATAGTATGAGTGAATGACTGAATATTTACACTATACATTGTTATAGTGTTAGGTGAAAAAATTATACAGTTATTGCACGTTGATATAAATAAAAAATGTTTTTGCATGGTTAACTATACAGGTCGATGGCAGAGAAAGATACTTAAATAGCTAAATGCGCGTATGATATAAGTGAGGGTAATAATAGTTTACTTAATATACAGTTTGGTTAAATGTACAGGTAAATGAATATTTGCATAGGTTAAATTAACTGTACAGGTAAATGACAGGAAGAGATACTTAAATAGCTAAATGTCCGTATGATATAATTTATGGTAATAATACTAATTCCCTTAAAATACAGTCCTTAGAACAGGGTTAATTACAGGTAAATGCACTTAGATACTACTGACAGGATACTAGTGTAATGTCCTGAGTGAATAACTACGTAAGTTCAGTCCAAGAATTACTTACAATATTGCACATGATATGATATAACAACTGTACATGAATATGTACATACAGTCCTGAATGAATGAGTACTGAATGAATAAGTCCTGAGTGAATGAGTGATTACAGACCAGAGAGTTACTCACGGATGGAAGGATGCCTAATTGTTAAACTAGGTCCTAACAACCTAACAATTCCAGGTCTGGTGACCTGGTGAGGCATTAAATAGTCTAATAGCCGCCGGCAGGAAGGACCTCCTGTAGCGCTCTCTGGCACACAGTGGTGGGATCAGTCCTCCGCATCATAACCATGGCATGCAGAGGGTGGGTGACGTTGTCCATTAAGGCAAGCAGTTTGGCCAGGATCCTTCTCTCCACCACCTTCTCTAGAGTGTCAAGGTTAATCCCCAGAACAGAGCTAGCCTTCCTGATCAGCTTATTTACCTGAGAAGCATCACCGATCTTTATGTTGGCGCCCCAGCAGACCACTGGTAGAAAGTATGCAGTAGTTTACTGCACACGTTGAAGGACCTGAGCCTCCTCAGAAAGTAGAGTCGGCTCTCGTCCTTTTTGTACAGAGCCACGGTGTTACCAGCCCATTACAGCCTGTTGTCCATATGGACTCCAAGGAACTTGTTTGACCCAACCATTTCCACATCCATCCCCTGTATAGGGACTGCAGTCGGATGGGCCTTGGTTCTCCTGAAGTCCACCACCATCTCCTTTGATTTGCTGATGTTGAGCTGAAGGTGGTTCTGCACACACCACACCACAAAGTCATTTATTGTGCCCCTCTAGTTCTCCTCCTGCCCACCCCTAATGCACCCTACAATTGCAGAGTCATCCAAGAACTTCTGTAGGTGGCGTGTTTCAGAGTTATATCTGAAGTCTGAGGTGTAGAGGATGAACAGGAAGGGGGACAGGACCGTTCCCTGGGGGACCCCTGTGTTGCTCACTGCCCATTCTGACACTACCGGTCAGGTTGTACGTAACCCAGGAGACTAAGGGTGCTTCCACTTTCATCCTCCTCATCTTCTCACCCAGTAGCAGGGGCTGAATGGTGTTGAAGGCAC
Source organism: Thymallus thymallus (assembly GCA_023634145.1). Classification (NCBI taxonomy): domain Eukaryota; kingdom Metazoa; phylum Chordata; class Actinopteri; order Salmoniformes; family Salmonidae; genus Thymallus; species Thymallus thymallus. Next base: position 10,317,215 of record CM042406.1, read on the forward strand.
TGGAGAAGTCAAAAAACATAACCCTCACAGTGCAACCTGCGTTGTCCAGGTGAGAGTAGGCATGGAATGTACCAGTACGTCAGTGACTCAGCCCCAGTAATAGGGTCAGAGGAAGAGAAATTCCAATGGAGAGACGGGAACTGGCCAGTCAGAGACAGCATGGGTGGTTCGTCGCTCCAGTGCCTTGCCGTTCACCCTTGCACCCCTGGGCCAGACTACATTCAATCATAGGACCTACTGAAGAGATGAGTCTTCAGTAAAGACTTAAAGGTCGAGACGGAGTCTGCGTCTCTCACATGTATAGGCAGACCATTCCATAAATATGGAGCTCTATAGGAGAAAGCCCTGCCTCCAGCTGTATGCTTAGAAATTCTAGGGATAATATGGAGGCCTGCGTCTTGTGACCAGAGCGTACGTGTAGGTATGTACGGCAGGACCAAATCTTAGAGATAAGTAGTAGCATGCCCATGTAATGCTTTGTAGGTTAGCAGTAAAACCTTGAAATCAGCCCTAGCCTTAACAGGAAGCCAGTGTAGAGAGGCTAGCACGGGAGTAATAGGATCACATTTTTGGGTTCTAGTCAAGATTCTAGCAGCCGTGTTGGTGACTAATTGAAGTTTATTTTGAGCTTTATCCGGGTAGCCGGAGAGTAGAGCATTGCAGTAATCTAATCTAGTGACAAAAGCATGGATTAGCTTTTCTGCATCATTTTTGGACAAAAAATGTCAGATTTTTGCAATGTTACGAAGATGGAAAAAAAACATTATTGATATGTTTGTTAAAAGATAGATCAGGGTCCAGAGTAACGCTGAGGTCCTTCACAGTTTTTTGGGAGACGACTGTACAACCATCAAGATTAATTGTCAGATCCAAAAGCAGCTCTCTTTGTTTATTGGGACCGAGAACTAGCATCTCTGTTTTGTCAGAATTTGTCAAACATTTGCCGGCATCCACTTCTTTATGTCTGAAACACAGGCTTCCAGGGCAGGCAATTTTGGGGCATCACCTTGTTTCATCGAAATGTACAGCTGTGTGTCATCCGCATAGCAATGGAAGTTAACATTATGTTTCCGAATGACATCACCAAGAGGTAAAATATATAGTGAAAACAATAGTTTTTCGTTGAAGAAATTCATGAATTCATCACTGCTGAATGTTAAGGTTTGCACAACCTAGATCGAGGCACAGACACAGTCTCAATGGGGGTAACTGTCTATGTTCATAGATAAACGATTGCATCATCCATCTACAGGTCTGAAGTCATTCAGGACAGTGGGGTGCGCCTTCTTGGGCACTGGGACCAGGCAGGATGTTTACCAAAGCACAGGGACCCTTTCCAGGCTCAGGCTAAGGTTGAAGCGGCACTGGAGTATTCCACACAGTTGGTCAGCACAGACCCTAAGCACCCTTGGGCTAATGCCATCAGGGCCCGCCGCTTTCCACTGATGTAGTCTCTCCAGCTCTCTCTTCACTTGGTTGGTGGTGAAAGCCAGCCCAGGTGGGGAGGTGGGGGGAAGGGGGGTGTTGAGGATCAGTCCAGAGGTGGGGGGAAGGGAGGTGTTACAGAACAGTCCAGGGAGGGAGACAGATTAAGGTAGACAGATTAAGATGAACTATGTTACGTCCAGATTGGCTCAGCCAACCCACCTGTTGCTGGGTCTCTCATTTCGCTTCTATATTTGTGTGAGATGTCGAGCGAATGGATCCCAGACAGACTCCCATTTTGTCTGGGGGAAGGAAACGAGGGTTTGCCAGTCAAACGTGTTTGGCTGTTAGGCTGAAAGGCTTCCAGGGCTCCAAGCTGTTTCTTCTCTGAGAGACACCATTTAATACACAGAGAGAAGTTCAACTGTTGGGTGTTTTGATGGGTTCTGTTGTGCAGCAGTGCAGCAGTGCAGCAGCTCAGAGAGGAAAGGGTTGCTCACCTCACAGTGGATAGTCTAGATGTAATCACGGTGTCTGTACACTGGATCTGTAGATGTCCCTGCACACCGTAGGTGTGTGGTTACCCAGTGTGGAGTGTGTGGAAGTGTAACATCAGTGAGCTAACATGTCTTGGGGCTGTGTTGGGCACAGGGGTGGTGATGCAGTGCGTAATGACATCATAGATGTGCGCCACAGTCGAGCCACAGTTACACACTGAGAAGCTGTTTGTGGTGAAATGGTGGGAGAGGACTTCATCAACTCACTCCACAATTTGGCCGCAGTATGACAGAACAGTGTATGGGAGCTTAATTTAACCCCATTCACAGAATTCCTCATCAGTGGCTCAATAATGTTGACTGATGACTCAAACTTAATTATTCTATGTTTGCTACATAGAGTACTTCAGTGAGACTGCCATTGTTGAAGTCATTTGTGGTTATGTCAAAATGAGGGGTGTTGTACATATCAGTCATCAGTGATTGTATCATCTCTAATCAATCAAGAGCATCAAAGCCAATTATGAATTTTGAAAACCCCTCTTTACCCACATGTGTTCTGGCTCTGGCCCAACCCATCAGTTTCTGGGACCAATAAGAACAGTTAGAATGTGTTTGTGTTCTAGACATTTTGGGAGAGGAACACAGATCCAGACCCATTTCTGAGAAGAAACTAATGTGGGCGTGGCATAGCGTTTGGCTGGAGCAAGGAAATTGGGTAGCCAGGCAATCAATTATGCCCAATAACAGCAATTAAGTAAACCTAATTTTTCACAAGGAAAGTAACAAAAGGGAATTTGGTCGCAATTAATAATTGTAAAAGAAACAGATTATCGATCTAAAATGACTGTGTTTAGACAGCAGCCCAATTATTATATTAATTCCACTTATTGATCTTTTGACAGGGGCTGTTTTCCCAAAACCATCCTAAACATAGAATCACAGTGTTCATCCATCTCTCATTGACCACTGATAATTTCACAACAAAGTTCACTAAAGTTGACAATGTCTTTGCAGTTGTTACAAACAAGCAAAGGACAAAAAGATACTTCAAATGATTAAAAAAATAAATAGCCTACCGGCAGTATGGCTATAGGCCTATATATTTAAATGATATTGAATTCAATTTAGTTTTTGGGGGGCTATTTGGCTACTGTCTAATTTTTGCCTCAACATTCGTAATGATGTGTAGCCTAATGTACGAAATGATGTGCCAAATCTTGATTTAGTGCATTATTTAGGGTAAGCGTTAAGAATAAGCCGCCTCAATATTTGCAGCCATACTGTAGGTGATAATATCTCTCTAGCAGCTGATCCTTCGTCAGTATTGTGTAATAATTATAATGTTAACGTAAGATTTGAATGGAGAAAGCTGACCCGAGAGCAGCGCTGGCAAAAATATACTATACATTCATAATGCCTTTTTAGTCTATTTGTGCAACGAATGAAAGTCAATAAACACATTCTGAATATGAATACTAGCTGTAACTAGCAGGAGCTGTGATCTGGCTCTGGCATGCCTCCGGCAGTGTGTGGTACGGCAGTTAAACTGTCACTGGGAGGAACTATAAATCTGCTGCTGAAGGTGAATGTAGCATGATGTTGCTGCTGCCACAGGTGTGTTGCCTGCCAGTTAGTTCCTCTATATTCTACAGCCGTCTGTCTACCGTATCTCACTCATCCAGAAGAGGCTGCGTCTACGGCTCCTGTAGCCGGACACAGTTGGCTGATGCTACGCAGAGTGAGTCAGCCAGTCGGGGATGTGTGTGTGTGTGTGTGTTGGGGGTGGGGGTGCTGTCACTTTGGCAACGCCAAGGCACATATTGCAGCAATTACCACAGCGGAAAAATGTTTTTCTGCAACATGTAATTACTACAGATTAAAGATTGCCTTCCTAGCATCAGAAGCACTCGCCAGAGAGAGGAAGAAACACTGGCGATGTGTGTGTGTGTGTGTGCGAGCACAGACAGACAGACTTACAGACAGACAAAGAACACAAAGAAAGTAGATTTTAAAAAAAAAATGCATTTATTATTTTAAGTCTAAAAACCTGAAAGATGGATGAGTTGGTGCATTTATAAGACACATAAGACAGTTAGGGACAAATAAGGAACACACTAAATAAATCAGCTTCTTCACCATGAAGCTAAATATTCATATTGGACGATAAACAAGTATCTTGTTAAAGTGTATGATTTACCAATAACCAATAACAAAATTATGTTGATGTATATTGCAAAACAAGGTTTAAAGCCAAATTAGACATGGCAGTATAAGGGAGTCGATGAGGCAACCTTCAGGTCAGTTCAGCAGTCTACTGCCCTCAACAATACATCATATGGGTTCCCCTAGCTCGACAAGGCAGATCCCACAACACACACGCAACTAACTAGATCAAATCTCAACCAAAAGTGCTCCTACAATAGCGCATCCAATGGTACTCTTAGTGGCTTTCCAATGAATAAACACCACATCACAGCATTCTGACTGTCATCGTGGAGGCGAGTGTACCCGACAGATGATGTGAGGGTGGACCAATGGTGACATGGGAGTTCACAGAAAGAGACCCCAGGGCAGGCCCCAGAGGTGTCACCTTGAACTGCAACTAAAAGACAGGGTGACATGGGTGGGGTCTGACCACAGGGTCAACCCTACATCCTGATCAGATCTGAAACTTGAAATCAAATTCATACGCCTCGGGTTTTGATATAGCATGTCAATGTGAGGTCACACTACAGAAAAGTCTATTGATCTTTGAATATGTATAGTTTTCATCTTATCTAATTGAATTGCATTATTATGCAATCATTACTATGTAGTACTTCACACTGTCTTGTTTATAACAGCCTTTAGACACAGAACTAGACACATGTTAGGGAGTAGAGAGAGAGAGTACATGAGTGCTACTACAGGAGAACATGCAGCACAGACACCCCTAGTCATGTCTGCAGCAGCCCCCTCTAGAGGAGAGGGGGGTGCTCCCTCTCTCTCTCTCTCTCTCTCTCTCTTGCTCTCCCTCTCTCTCCCTCTCTCTCTGTCTCTCTCTCTCTCTGTGTCTGTCTCTCTGTCCCTCTCTTTGTCTCTGTCAGTCTCTCTGTCTCTCTCTATGTCTATGTGATACAGCCCGGGATCGAACCAGGATCTGTGGTGACGCCTCTAGTACTGAGATGGAGTGCGTTAGACCTCTGCGCCACTCAGGAGTATCTTCATGTAAATACATTATTTGATACATGATGTAAGAAACAAGGGAAGAGGGACATGTTAAATATCTCTGAGTGTGTTGATAACAGTGATAATAGTCATCTGACTGCAGGCCTCTTTGTCACGACTAATGTATTTACTCAGTTAGTTACTGTATAGCTAGCTGTCCTTTAGTGTGCAGGAATAAAGAGACATCCCCCAACAGCCATTATTTTACTCAATTGATTCAGAGGCCTTTAATAAGCCCTTGGCTACACTCTGCACCTTTTAAAACATGTAGGCTGTGGATTAAAGATGCATGAGCTGAATGTGCTCATTGTCTGAGTCTGCGACTGCACTATTTCACCTCATCACACTTACATAGTAATTAGCTTCTGGTTTTGGAGATGTTTCAGACTCATTCATCATTGTATGTGATATATATTATATATATGCCTATATTTGTTTAACTTTTCTTTAACCAGGGAGACACATTGAGACCTAGGTCTCATTCCCTGGGAACAACAGTCACATCAACACACACACAATTATATACAAAATGCACAAAATATACACAATATACATACACTATACACATTCGCCATTATAATCAAATAAAACAAAAACATTAATCACTATAAAAAGCTGTAACCAATTTCCTAAATTGACCCGGGGATACCATATGATCCAAACAAAGTGACAACTGGAGACTTCAACATGAGAGGCCTGATATGAAAAAGCAGATCTCCTGAACTCTGTGGTTACCAAGGGAGTCATCATCGTTAACCAACCCTGTGACCTTGTATTATAACCTGAAATTCTACATTATAACATGTTAAGTATGATGTTAAGTATGTTGGAAGCTTGTGGAGTATATGGATCCCGAATAATACTTTGACTTTCTCAGGAATCACAGGGACACACTCTTTTCACGCCACTTTGATACAGCTACAACCGGAAGTGATTTTCATAGCGGGTTAGGAGAGCATTTTCTCTAACCATAACCCTTTTCCTAACCTTAACCTAATCCTCCTAACCTGCTACGTTTATTCTCCTAACCTGCTGCGTAAGCTCTCCTAACCTGCAATGAAAAAGTCACTTCCGGTTGTAGCTGTATCAAAGTGGCGTGAAAAGTGTTTCTCAAGAATCACATGCATATACTTGAGTGTAGGCAAGCCTACTGCTGCTCTTATCTGAATCAGCTAAATGGAACTTGATAAGATGAGGAGTAATTGGCATGACACATAAGATGTAAGAACACATACATATGGTATGATAGAAACTGGCAATGTGGGTTTTGATGGTCTACATCAAAACGGACAACAATGACCACCAACTGCAATGTGCTGACATATTATGTAATCATCATTTAGGAGAGCATCGGCAATTGGAGCTCAGAACCCCAATACAAAATGAAACAATCGTTACCCAGTCTCTCTGTGTAGCATTACTTTTCAAAGTCTCTCTATAGTCTGTGTGTAAACATCCAAATGCTAGAATATTATTTGGCTTTGGGATGAGGGACAGAATGCTTTGATGGCTTACATCATGCTTGGAATACTAATCACTGACACTCTTGTCATATCAAGCAGCAGCAGTCCATTTCATGGCAAACTGCATTTAAGAAAAGATAGCAGCATTTCAAGTCTAGAATCCGTCATTGATACTATACAAAAAATATGCTGAGCACAAATGTAGAGCTCATTTAATCCGAGAAAAATTAAACTCCATTTCATAGGAGTCGTGCATTCAGAACACTCATATTTCCACTGAGCAGAAAACCCCCGGCTGAAATACGAGAAGACACTTTTCGGAAGGAATGCGTTCGGTGGGTTGAGGGCCAGGCTCGCCCTGTAATTTGTGAATGTACAGAAATGTGCGACCGCCACAGCCGCTAAAGATAGAAATCTTTGTCTTATGTCATCGTTTAACCTCAAACTATTTCTAATTGCCCCATAGCCCCATTTTTCTAATGAAAAGCACCCCTCCAATGGCACATGTGCACACGTCTGTAAATATCTCATGGGTATATGGGGTTATTCAGGTTCATATTGAGAATTAACATTTCACTTTTGTATCTCCTCACATATCTGAAAGTGCCTCCCCATCCATCAAAGCCTGTTTAAAGTGACATCAGACATAGGACATATGGTTGGTTGTGGGCATGGTGGAGTCAGGGGTAGGTTTACACCTCACAGGCTTGTTGTGGGTTTCTCAGCGAATGGAAAGGATATTCCAACTATTAGCTTTTACATTCTGTCTCATTATCAGCCAAACCGTATGAAAATGGAGAGGAAGAAAACTTTGATACTCCCCTTGATCTTCCATGGTTTGGGGTGTTGGATGGCCACTGCGTGGCAGGCAAGGCAGGCTTAAATAGGCTCATTTTAAACCAGGCCTCAAGTGGGAATGAAAAGGCAGAAGCAGTGGGATCCTTTCAAAGGCAAATGCTTTTTCTTTTGAAAACTTTTGAGATAATAGTTCTTCACAACAGAGAGATAGCATGGCTGTAGGTTTATATTCCAGTGCATAGTGCACAGGTCATAGTAATAGTTCATATGATTCTCATATTCATAAGGAATCTATTAATTTCGGTTGGAGCACTCTTTATACTTTCTTACTCTAACCCTCCAAACTCTTTCCAAGATGGAGGCCTGTAGTGTTTAGACTGGGCCTATAGAGACTATAGCTGAAACCTCTGTGTTTTAAAAGTAGAGGGCAAAAACGTCTAGTACATGAGGTTGGTCTGGGGTATCAGATATCCTCCAGGAGTTCTGCGTTTGGTTGAGCTGAACCCACTCGAATCATTAAAAATCGTTCAGGGGCAAGACGGGCTCCGTCCTCAGTCTCTGTGTGGCTGAAACCGTAGAAACTGCCTGTTGAAATGTGGAGTCTAAATAAGACCAGCGCCGAAGCGCGCATTACCGGTGCGCAGAGTAGTCCGTCGTGTGGTCAGATATTAATAATGAAAAGAAGCAGGAGGACGACTGGAATATCCCCTATGTAATTGTCTCAGTCTAGTTATTTCATTGTCTCAAAATAGCGGACAATTATGGGCCATACTTTTGAAGACACAAGGTCCTGAAAATGCGCCTTGCAGCTTCAGCTAACAGCATATATATTTGAGGATAATTGCATTATTATAAGCTTACAACCGTGGTTAAATATTGACTCTCTAATTACTCAGATATAAACTCACACGATTTTAGGCATAGGATTTTATAATTAGAATAATTATCTGTTTAAGACAAATGTCCAGTGTTCTCCAAAAAGCACATGCCTTGATATTTGAGGTCATTTAGTGCGGTTGTAGCAATTAAGAATTTCACGTTCTCTCCTCATAAAGAAACAGGCTTGCTGACAGCTCACCCCGTTGAGGTCTCACCCCGCTATGCAGTCTGCACTCTACAGACAACAGCCCAGCAAATCAATGTATAGACTATGGCTGTATGATAACTGTTATCAATACGTTTGGCGCCAATTCGTGTCGTTAAAAGATTATTTCAAATGGCTTCCCTCCTAACGGTCTCGGCAGGCGTGGAGTGCATAATCTTCTCATGCAATCCTCCTCGCCACTCTCCCCACAAGACTCTGGCTTTATCTGTCTGACTGACATCAGTATAATAAAGAAAATAAAGGGTAAATCTAAACCCACTCCCATCCCTTCCCACAATTCCCTTCCTATCTAAAATAAACAACAACAGCACACGTACACACACGCACACACACACCACACAAACTCTCCTACACACACACTTAGCAAATTTAACAGAAATAGAGTGAAAATATTTTTAAGTATTTTTTCCCCCAGGACGGTAGCCTAATGATTGTCAATAATGTATAAGTATATATCAAACACTTACCTAAATGAACAATCCCAATGTGAATTAACTTCAATAAGGCAGTATAGACCAATACCGCACTAAATGCAATATTTGGGAAAATTGAAGCCAAACAAATAAGTACCTCACACGTGCTTTTGTAGGTAAGTTATAACATTTTGCTTCAAAGAGTTTCAAGGCATTATCCGATCCCATGACGTGGTTTGTGTCATTTATTTCTGACATAGGGCCCAATTCTGATGGGAGCGGTTTTTAATGTGTTTGTGCATCTCGCCACAAAAAGAACCCCCAATAATCAAATGCCTCTTGGTTCAATAAACATATTTGACATTTAAAACGTTTTGTTTAATCCCCCCCCCCCCCCCCCCCCCCTTTTCTTCTTCCACAATTAATATGTAGCCTTTTCTATAACGAATGTGATTGTAGACAGCCTCATCTTCATAATTATTTTCTGCGCTTTTACTTGTATATGTTTACTAACTAACTGCTCTTTGATATATAGGTGGGCTATACAGTATGTCATGCCTTTGTTAATTCAATAATGTATTGTGTGTTGGACAAAGCGGCAAATATACGATAATAATAATAATAATAATAATTCATTTAATTTGTAAAGCGCTATTGTTACACTCAAGGCGTAATGTAATGTAATGTCTCCATACATCTGTGGAAAAACAATATATACATTATTTCTTAATCGAGGCTATATAAGAGTAAAACTGTAAAATAACAATAAAATAACATTTATTGTTAAGAACCTAAAAGGTGGAATTAAACGAATACAAATTGAGTGGTTTTTACTTCGCCTTTTAAGCCTATTTCATTTCAGAAAAGAATGGAACGGAAGAGTAGAATTCCAACACATGGGTCAATTTAACCAATAAAACAAAAAAAAAACTTTAAGATCGACACAGGTAGGCCTAATAATTGTCGTCTAAGACCCACATTTTCTTGTCTTGGAGCAAGCTAGTATGTAGTATGTATATTGTTTTTTCTGATTTTCCCTGATGGTACAAATGCCGTTTCTCCCTCCATACACCTTCTGTAATAAGTCAGGTCCGTTTGACAAAGACAAATGCGCCAACTAGCGTCTGTGGGACATCATTGCATGGGAACGAGTAAACGGGGTGTGCCTTTTCATGTGCAATACACTGACTAACCTATTAAATGATGGAATTACAATGAATAATTGCCTGTGGTTACTGTATTTGTCACAAATTGTTTGTATGCTTTAATTCGTTTTAATTTGGCAAGATCAAATCATGGTGATAAAACAATCATATATCAACAAAAATGCACCTATGCATATTACGTAAAATGTATAGGCCTATTTTATTAATGTATACGCATCCTTAGCCTATTGTATCATATATCCTTGGATATGGGAACAAATAACATTTTAAAAAGAAAAGAATAAGGAAAAATAACAAAAGTATATTGCTAAATATGTATTCCGCATATTTTGTGAGTAGGTCTCTAACACCAGCAGCACTACAGTTAATGTAATATAGCCTAAGCCTATTAGGCCTAATCTCTATTACGTGATACTAAAACAAAAAGATGCCTTTGGCTTTGATGTTCTCTGAAAACTCAAGGGTGAATTGCATAATGGACAATAATGAGGACATCATCATAAATTCACAACTCAAATTGAAGAATAAACCATAGCTATGTCATTTGAAAGGTGCATGAATTCCTAAAATGATCAATAGCTCATTACAGTTGATTGACAATTCTGCATTCAGAAGTAGCCTATTGCTTTTAGTAAAAACCCATAGGCTAAGGGTATAGAACCATAATAAGATGGTCCTATAGCATAATCATATAGCTACATTGTATGACTGGCCTACTTTCCCTAAAGAGGTTGGTCTCTTCTGCAGTCACCAAATAAATGTGCATGCTTGAATGATTGTTTTCTTTTCACTCTGTATGTAAAAGCACTGCGGTGATGTGCTAATGTAGGCAGAATGCATTATGTGACTCTATTTCTTCGAAAAGCGGTTGCCTATATGATTTTTACTGATGTCATATAAAGAAGGAAGAGGGATCAGTCATATCACAGAATATTATTTTTTAAATCTTCAATTAACAAATAACTTTTGTTTTGAATTATAAGTGGTTCACCATTCAGGTGAGAACAGTCGCTATACTTTTACGTGTAAATATAGGCTAACTGTGCAACAACTAAGCACATAGTGTAGAAAAGCACAAATACATAGTCTATTATTCATAATATATCGTGTGTGTGTGGCAGAAAAAGCAGAGAGCGCTTTCACTTCGCCTATATTCCGGAGACTTTGATTGGTCTAATGAAAGCCCAACCCAGGCGACTCATTGGTGGAAGTCATCGCCACACTCCAACCACTAAACACTAAAATTACTTGAGTAAATAATATCACAGCCCTCTTCACTCTCGCACCACCACTCAGTCAAGCGCGTCTTTGTTACGTTCAACTGCGTTTACTACAGTAAAAGGATTAAACGTATATAGATATTCAAGATGATTTCAATGTAGAGACAGAATAGTTTCAAGGAAATAGTTTTGGGATCTCGACTTACTTTTTAGTTTCATTAAGGATAACCGGTGGCAAGTGGCAGGACATTTGATACGGATGAATAAAAATCATTGAATATAAAGAAACTTCACGTGAAACCATCGGACTTCTGCGTCTCGAACTAAGCGTTGAGAACTGTGAATTGATGAGTGGCCTCAATACTGTTATAGCTAGCCTACTTTGCTGAGTAGCCAACATCTTCAGTGTGAGCCGCGGAGTCTGGCAAAACCCAAAGAGCACAATTCAATTGAAGGAGCTCATTCAGTCACCGAGGGTGAAACAAGATATTGGGAAAATTCTGCTGTAAAGTTGAAGCCCAAGCGAGCAGCACTTGACTCGTCAGCTTCCGTGAATATTGCAAAACGATTGGATTTCATAGTTTTCCTTTTCACTGGACATTATTAATACTGATTTTTTTTTGTGTGTTTTGTCGATCAGTCGATAGATTGTTGTTAATGTTTTTCATTGTATATACATGTAATATGCGGCCAAAATTGTAGTGCGGACGGGGATCACATTAAGTGCTGAATAGTGCAGAATAGAGTGCAAACCTTGTAGGCAACCAGAACAGAGCACTGTGAAAGAGAGGTTAGATCTAAATTTGCGGTTTCGTGATTTTGCTGTAGTCAGTGAGAAGCAGAAATCAACTCGATGTTTCTCATGCAGCTACATCCTGAGCAGATGATATAGCACGCAATCATCAAACTCTAACGTCTGTGCAAGATAAAAAGTCTCTACACTCACTGGGCAGTTCAGGTCTTATTGTGGGAGATTAACCGGGGGGGGGGGCTGCGTGTACTCAGCTCCATCATCGCGTAAACCGCTGGATTTGACCGAGACCAAAGGAGCAAGTGTCAGAGACCGGGAAAATACATATATATATAAGAGCCCCGAACACTCGTCAAAACCCACAGAGAAGTGGCCTTGACCCAAGCTGTTGTGATGCATATTCCCGTAGACCCTACCACCACCAGACGGTTCACACCGCCATCCACGTCGTTCCCCTGCAGCAAGATTGGAGACGGCAGCGGGACCATGGGCACCCCTGGACCACTGAGGACACGACCCGAGACCAGGAATGTGGTGGACGTCCTGGCAGACCACGCTGGCGAGCTGGTCCGGACAGACAGCCCAAACTTCCTCTGCTCCGTGCTGCCCTCACACTGGAGGTGCAACAAGACACTCCCTGTGGCTTTCAAGGTAAGGTAAATTATGTATAATTACAAATGGGCACTTATGAAGTAATGAAAGACCTAATGATGTATTACTGTATGTTACTTCAGAAAAGGTTTCAGCTTTCTTGAATAGGCTTCATATAGCCAACAAGGCATTTACTGGCATTAGTAGGCCTATTACAGTGACTTTTACAAAGAGCCCTTTTCTGTAATATAGGCCTAAATGATTGAATTAAATCAAGTTGTCAACATTATAGTGGCCTGCCAAAGTGATACATTTTGTTGTTGTTTCTTTTTTGCATTGGACTTGAATATGAGCAATATAGGCCCTAATACAAATAATGATAATTGAATAACAATAATGATAACATATATTATTATTATATCTGGTAAGCTAGTTATTTTTAAATTGCTATTTTGAAAGGTGTTGCATTGCAGAAAAAAATATGTAGGCCTATCTGTAGTAAAAGCAATTACATTATGCTACACTGAACATTATAAATTATATTTATACACCAGGACGTGATAGACTTCCTGGCCTAAAAGTGTAATGTTTAGAAAAATAGACTAGCCTATATCTATTAGATTTTTTTTATCATATCCAAATGTTTAAATGCTTGTTAAGATCGCATAGGCCTATTATTTGCAAACATTATTTTGGAAAGTAATTTGGATAAGGGCCTCGCAAATGTCAAAGTAATTCCCATAGCTTAAAAATATTAGTGTTTGAATTGCAGGCTTGCTTCAAGAAAGCATATTACCATGTAGTTATAACCTAACAGCACAATAGGCCTAAATATTTTTGACTAAAATATTTTCTAACAATATCTAAAAGGCATATTTTTTTTATGGATTGGAAAATTAGGTAAAATATTTGTGTCTTTTATGGTGTTTTTTTTTTATTCCACCGGATGCGGTGGAATAAATTGGTTTAGCATGGTGACCCCGGTTGACCGCGTTGAGTTCTCACAGGTTGTCGCACTCGGTGATGTGCCCGACGGGACTCTGGTCACGGTGATGGCGGGGAACGACGAGAACTTCTCTGCGGAGCTGAGGAACGCGTCTGCGGTGATGAAGAACCAGGTCGCCCGATTCAACGACCTGCGGTTCGTGGGCAGAAGCGGGCGAGGTGAGTAGAGGGAGTCACGCACCTATATCTTTAAAACATGAATAGTATTAGCCTACTAAATGAAATCAAGAGCTAACATCACATACAAAACACCTGCCTTCATGCGTCATAATTGCACTGACTTGCCAAACTATAGCCTGAGTAGACTTACTTTTGGTCATCTATTTTAAACAAAGAAAGTGGATGGATAAAATAAAAGTGATAAGGAATGTGAGAATCAGATGAATTCATCTCCCGGGGCTATTATAGCTGCAAGAGCGCACCAGCACTACACAGGTATAATTATGGGGGATTATCAGTGTTTATTGGGAAGAAAGCACTATATTATTATTACACATTTTAAAATGATTGGTTTGATAATTCTTTATCGACAAAGAGCAAAGCTCAATTTCAAATTATAGCTTAATGCTCAGCCAAGCATTGTCATAGTTCTTTCTTCAGGAATTGACCATCACGCACGCCCCCCTCAAAAGATTATCGGGTTAGTAGCAGCAGAATATATTCTAGGAACATTGCACCATTGTCCAAATAAACAAATCGCATGGACCAGAATATTCAGTTCAAGGCTTGGCACTTTTAAAAGCTTGCTTGTTTACACTTATAAAAACTATCCCTCGCATAGCTGACATTCCACCAGAACCTTCTATTTTCCTTCTCCTTCCTCCTGGCTCTAGCGCTCACATATTTTCCTTAAATGTTACACTTTAAATAGTTGCAGACTGATGAATGGAAAACGCTCTAGTCTCTGAATTAAACGTACCTTTCATTTCTGTAGTCAATTACCCCACCCCAGGACTCCTTTCCCCCCAGTCTCTTTAACAAGAGATGCCTTTTTTATGAAAGCGCTGCTTCATAGCCTGGGACGAAAAAACGGGCCATTGCACGATCTCACTCTCTCCACTTTCATGCAGATGGGTGAGCTCGAGGAAGCTCTTGCAAGAATCTGCCTTGTTGAACAATAAACTGCTGTAAGCCTTTCGAGCAATCTGGAATACATTCTCTAAAAAATTCAAATCATGCCCATATTTCAGCCCATCAAAGTGGTGGTCCCTTTAATTCACAAACTTAAAAGGAGCCATATCGGGAAGCAATTTTAATTCAGCTTGCGACTGTGGTGGTTATGAACAAAGTGCTTATGTTCCACAAAAATCTGTTTATTTCCACAATTAATTAACCAAGCCAGTAAACCCTCACACGCTCTGGTTTGATGTTCCTCCTGAAACTCTGTGTTACTGATGCCCTTCATTAAACAAGGCCCTCTCTATTCTGTCTACCCCAGGAAAGAGCTTCACTCTGACCATCACAGTCTTCACCGGTCCCCCTCAGGTGGCCACCTACCACCGTGCCATTAAAGTGACCGTGGATGGGCCCAGGGAACCCAGACGTGAGTACTTACAGGGTACATGAGAATATTTGTCTTGTCTTGTCATAAGTCAAATGTACTGCTCTCAGGAGCTGTGTGTAGAGGGATTCACATAGAGAGAGAGAGAGGGAGAGAGAGAGAGAGAGAGAGAGGCTATTCTTGGTGTAGGGGATGAGAGAAGGGGGAGCCACCATTGCAGACTAAAAGAGATACATGAGTCATATGCAGATGATACAAGAAAATATAGCCGTGTGTGTCCATGAGTATGTGTGTGTACTGTCAGTGCATGTGGGCAGATCAACAACAGTTGAACAGCAATTGCAATCAATGGGAGGCAATGGGGTGTGTTCGGTGGTGTAGCAAGTGTATGTGTGGGTGTGTGTGCCTGTGTGGTGTTAGGGTGTGGGGAGGGGCACTGTCAAAGGAAACTGTAAAGCGTATTAAGGCATAACCCGAGGCCACTAAGAGGAGCTGTGTGTCTCCAAGCCGCAAATACCAAACACTTGTGGCCTCACCCTGCTGCCTTTGGTCAGAGGGTCGTACCTGGTTGACCACATAAGTGGCTCGTTGACTTAACACTCTAAAGAGATGGTGAGCTGCCTGCTGTGAGCTGTGCCAGTGAGGTCCAATAGGCTAAAGCTGTTAGCCCATCGTTTGGGCAGTGCTGCATATCAATGTGGTTTAATGTGTGATCATGTGAAAGACTGTGGAGGATTGTGTTACAAGGATGAGTCAACCGCTACAGGCTGCTGGTGTGTGTATGCCCATGCTTGGATAGGAGCAGTCAGATCAGATAGGTATAGGGTTTAATGATCATTCCTGTTGAGATATCATGTCTATTATGGTTATACGGTGCAGGTTTATAGTGGCTGCCGTGGATGGGTGGATTGCTATGCTCTGTGTTCACGTCTGTTAAGGGTTCTATTTGGGATAGGGTGGATTTAGCCCAGTCAAAACAGACCAACTGGCCAATGCAGGGAGCCAAGGGGTTCTGGGTGCCATATGGAGGGGATATGGGGGTTCTATCGAAGGGCTAAGGGGTGATGGGGGCGAGGAGGCTGGGGGTGGTGCATCGCCCCTCTGCCAGGCTGGAGGCTATTTGAGGAGGTGTTGGAAATGGAGGAGAACAGTGTGGAAAATGGGAGAAATAGATCATAATATCCACTGTGTGTGTGTGTGTGTATCTGCGTGTGTGTGTCTGCGTGCGTGTGTGTGTGTGTGTGAAATGTGATAGAGTTGCTGGCTATGTCTATGCGTGTAGTAAAGGATATGTTCTGCCTTTTGTTTGTGTCTGCATGCACTGCTGAAGAAAAATAGGCACTCAAGCTTTGTGTATGTGTGTGTTCCTGAATGCATGCACAAGTCAGTGTGTTGACTTTTTGTAGTTGGAAATAACCCTGCATATACCGCAAAGCTCATGTCTGCACTGAAGGCATCAGTGTGGCCTTTCTTATTTACAGTTTTGGTACATTTCTCGAATCATTCTTAACATTTGCAAACCAGTAAGTCGATTTCTCAAAACAATTATTACAAACAGCACAACACAGTGGATGACCTGCAAAAGCCTGTAACTTGCTCAAAATCTCTAGTCCATTCCTCAAAAGTAAATCTTTATGTCA
Organism: Thymallus thymallus; assembly: GCA_023634145.1. Classification (NCBI taxonomy): domain Eukaryota; kingdom Metazoa; phylum Chordata; class Actinopteri; order Salmoniformes; family Salmonidae; genus Thymallus; species Thymallus thymallus. The sequence continues at coordinate 10,334,000 of CM042406.1, forward strand.
ATGAACATGTCAGTGCCATCAGAATGTCAAGTCCTTGTGTCATTGTTCACAAAGAAGATGCTTAGTTTTGTCAAAAATCTTAGTCGTGTTGTCAATATAAAACTGTACTCTTTAGGTATTTTCTGATGTACACTATGTGTACAAACATTTTTATGACAATGCACAAGGCTGCACTTTGTCTGTATGGAATTTATACATTTCAACAGTACAAAGTCACACATTCCTTTATGTGGGATTAGGATTGCAAGAGATTGGACAGGATTCACATTTATGCTTTTATTTTTGGTTTTCAACAAATTACAGTGTCATTGCGATTCAGAAAGAAAAACACAAAACTATTTTATAGCACAAAGAAAAAAATACTATGTCAACATTCCTTTCAAATGGTACTCACCCTGTCGATAGTTGAGATGCTAACAGATTGGATGTTTACAAAGACATTGTTGTCTTCTATAATGGCACTCTGAATCTCCCTTAGTCTAATGGCATTATTTTCTCTGACCATTGTGCAAATAGCCTCCTGCTGTTGAGGTGTGAAAAGGGGCCCTCTCCCACCCCTGTGAGGTAGTCTTGCAAGATTGAGGAAGATTTCAGTGTAAAAAAAGTATGTAGTATTACAGTGCAGTGCACATTCTTGGATTACAAACCTGTTCTCTCTGCGAAACGTTTGAATGATTGAGGACACGGTTGTTCTCCCAAAATTCGTCTGCACCCTTCGACCAGCCTCAGCCATTGTAAGGCCATGATTGACAACATGGTCCACAATAGTGGCCCTTATTTCATCTGAAATACGCCTGTCTCCTCGGCCTCTTCTGCCTCTTCCTCTGTTTTGCCTCCCTACCCTTCCTCCACGCATCCTTAGTCCTCTTCTTCCCAGCTGTTGACCCTGTTCGTTTCCTTGTTGTTCTTCCATTGTCAGAAATTGTAACACTCTGTTGTGCTCTGTTTAGATATGCTTGCCAATTGAAGGTTCATTAGGTGCACCTCCAAGCTATTTTACATAGAGGTTGATCATTGGTTGATCTAATGTTTCAAACAATCCCCTTAATTAGTGGAAGTCAAGATTCACCTGAGAGCAATTCATCAATTCTGGACAAATTCACAACAACAATCTGTAAGAACAATTGGAATGTACTGTATGGAAAACTTGCTTGACCGATTATGACAGTGAGTTCAACCATTTTGCAATTAAAGACATATTCAATGAACTTATGCATAGATGTTTTGGGGAGTAAGACAATTCAACAGACATCCAGTATATTATATTTTGATCAACATGACATAAGCAATTGATCATGTAAAAAACAGCAGACAATTGTACATGATCAATTGCATGCATGTACAAAAGCAATTGCAATTTGACCAAAACAATGATAAATTGCTCTTATCTTGTGCACAAGTGACTAGATCATGTGAAGGTTGAACAAGCAGTTTTGAGAGTGTCAATTGTGATCTGAGAAATGTACCAAAGCGACTGAGAACAACTGTAATATACACTCCGGTGGCTAGGCCCCATCCTGCTATAAAGTGTCATTTTTTTTATTTAGTGAAGGAGAATTTGTCTTTGTAAAGAGTGGTCTCTTAAATCGAGAATGGCACCACCACATTTGTACTTTTGATAATGAGAATCTTTACATTTTTCCCTCCTAAAGATTTTTGTGTTTAAAAAAACAAACATTTAAAATATCACAACACAGACTGCTATCCTATGATATCCTCAGCTACAGTACACAGTACATGAGTTTAAGTATACCATCAAAGCAGACGACTATCCCGCTATCCCATTGTGAGATGAGAGCCTCCACCTTGGTTGGCCTGCAAACATTCACCTGTCGGCTGGCTGGCTGGCTGGGCTGGGCTGCTCAGGGCTTTACTGTGTGTTTATGTAGGGCCTGCATTTGCATGGCTGCCAGCAGAGAAGCTGGCAAAGGGGGAGGGAAGTGCTTTTTTAATGTTTACAGATCCAGTCGGGAAACCTGACCGACAGGACTGAAGCTCCCCTGCGCCAATGATCTGCCAAACACACAGCACTCACCTCACTCATGATTGATCAAAAACACATTCACACGTATACTCACACACGCATACACACACACACTTTATTCCAACTGTTTTAAGTATTTCCCCCCTCCCTTCCTCTTCCCATCACATACACATCGCCATGTTGCTTTTGTGTCACTTCGTCACAAACACTGCCCTTGTTGTACAATAGGCCTTCAAGCTAAATTGTACAACATGAACCAGGCTCTTTGATTAGAGCTCACCACCCTGGGCTTTCTGAGAAGAAGCTTTGTGTACGTCAATGCTCTGCTTCAGACAAATAGAGAGAGGACTGCATCAGAGAGAGAGAGAAGACTCTGCATCAGAGAGAGAGAGAAATCTCAGCATCAGAGAGAGAGAGAGAAGACTGTATCAGAGATAGAGAGAGAAGACTGCATCAGAGAGAGAGAGAGAGAAGACTCTGCATCAGAGAGAGAGAGAGAGAGAGAGAGAGAGAAGACTGCATCAGAGAGAGAGAAGTGCATCAGAGAGAGAGGAAACTGCATCAGAGAGAGAGAGAGAGAAGACTGCATCAGAGAGAGAGAGAGAGAGAGAATGCATCAGAGAGAGAGAGGGAAGACTGCATCAGAGAGAGAGAGAGAAGACTGCATCAGAGAGAGAGACGTGTGATAGAAAGAGAGCAAAAAGAGGAGATGACTGAAGTGTTGAGACCCTCCCTGTCGCTGCCCCCCCCCCACCTCTCCCGCCCCCATCTCTCATGTCTCCTCCTTGTCGAGTTCAGCTGAATTAATTCCCTAACATTATTTAGCGTCCATTGTCTCTCTCTGTGTGATGACATCACCTGTCACACATCCTCAGAGGGTGAGGGGCTGTTAGTATGTATCACACCCAGAGAATATCCGTTCCTGAGAAAGATTAACTCACCAGAGACGAGGCACACAGGGCTGGGCTGAGAACATACACGCCTGTGAAAAAACTGAGAAAAGGAATTAAAACGCCCATTTGTTTGTAGCTCAACCCTAGGTGAGTGGCAACAGAGACAGCAATCGTGGACAGTTCATAAACTTGCATGCATGCAAACAGAGACATGCTGTGTATGTGCATGCATTCAGTCATCAGTGTTGGCGAAGCTACTCTGAAAATATAGTTTACCTAGCTACTAATTACTTCACACTGGAAGAAGTTAAGCTACACGAAAGCTACCTTTAAGAAAAATATAGTTTACTTGACTAGTTACCACATCCAAACTACTTTGTGATAAATTATCATATCTAAATCTGAAATGTCATAGACAACAAATTGCAAGACAGATCCCTCTGGAGTCAGATGTTAATGAACAGAATGTGAATTACTGGGCTGATGCTGAAAAAAGAAAGGACATTCTTGCCTACTTCACCCATGTAGATAGATAGATAGATAGATAGATAGATAGATAGATAGATAGATAGATAGATAGATAGATAGATAGATAGATAGATAGATAGATAGATAGATAGATAGATAGATAGATAGATAGATAGATAGATAGATAGATAGATAGATAGATAGATAGATAGATAGATAGATAGATAGATAGATAGATAGATAGATAGATAGATAGATAGATAGATAGATAGATAGATAGATAGATAGATAGATAGATAGATAGATAGATAGATAGATAGATAGATAGATAGATACACTGTCATAGCAGGCCCTACTACTGCATATCCTTTGTTTATGATACATCACACTCTTTCCCACACACAGTACCATAGTATTTCTCTTTAAAAAAGGGTTCCAAAAGGGTTCTTCGGCTGTCCCCCTAAGAGAACCCATTTAAGAACCCTTTTGGTTGCAGGTAGAACCCTTTTGGGTTCAATGTAAAACCCTTTCTACAGAGGGTTCGACATGGAACCCAAAAGGGTTCTACCTGGAACCAAAGAGGGTTCTAACTAGACCCAAAAAAGGGTTCTCCTATGGGAACAGCCGAAGAACCCTCTTGGAACCCTTTTTTCTAAGAGTGTACAGAATCCACTTGAGCATTGCTGTGTTTTGTTGCTTATATTTATTCAGTTGGGGTTCAGAAGGTTGAGGGGGGGTGGAGAGGGGTTTGATTTGATTTGGATTTGAAGACTGTACAAAGTATGCAAATAGACAAACAATGACATTTGCTGTGTTATTTTTCTCCATGTTGCAGTCTCTCCTCATAGTAGACAAAGAGAGGTGTTTGTTGATGTGTGTATGTGCACACAGCTGTTTGTGTGTGTGTGTGTGTGTGTGTGTGCGCACCTGCCAGGTGTGTCCATCCCTTAAGTCAGCAGCTTGGCCACGCCTATGCTCCACAAATCACATGAAAGGCTCGCCCTCGATGCCAATTGCTCTCTCAAAGGCCACTTTGATGTTGAAATGGAGACAGGTGTTTTTGAAAAAGCCCACAGTGTATCAGCGCCAAAAGAGAAAAAAGTGTCACGTCTGTCTGACGTGGGGTGCTTTCCTGCCTAACCGCCTAGCCAGCCCAGCCATCAATCCTCACTTCAACTCCCAGATGCATAACCTGCAGACATGGTGACATTGCAGCAGAGCTGATGTCAAAGAGGTAGATTTCAGAGAAAAACACCTCATTAAACAGACTGATCTGACCTGGTGTGGAATTGGACATGGGCCGTTAAAGACATAAAGGACACACATTTATGAGGCAATCGTGAGATTTTACGGTTTCCCAAAAATTTCACTACGTTGTTTGGAACGACCTGAGGCAACGGCGAGAGCTCTCTCTGGGCTCAGTCTCTCCGGCTTCTGCGATTAGAAACTGAGCAAATATTGTCCGACTGATAAATCCCCTGGAATGTGGTCTGTAAGTTGAATATGTTTGATTCGTTTCAGAGGAAACTTATGTTCTGGGATAAACATTCACATTAGTCTGACTAGGTACAGGAGTGTAGCAAGAGGGAGCTGTACTGCCATGTATACAGTGACTCCACTATATTACTTCAGTCTGCTAGTGTCCTCAGCCATACAGGTAGAGGCATGAGGTGAGGCCTGTAGCACCATGGCATGAATAGGACCTTCATTAGTGGAGAGGTAGGGTTGAGAGGGCAGAGGTGATTACACTTTGACCCTGGCTGCGGTGACCCATAGCCCCATCAGCACCCTGCACAACCCCCTAAAGGGAAGCACTAGGCTTTAGCTCCCCCCAAACCCCTCAGCACCCCCAAACCCCTCAGCTCCCCCCAAACCCTTTAGCTCCACCCAAACCCTTCAGCTCCCTCCAAACCTCTCAGCTACCCAAAACCCCTTACCTACCCCAAACCCTTCACCTACCTTAAAATCCTCAGTTACCCCAAACCCCTCACCTACCCCAAACCCCTCACCTACCATAAAATCCTCAGTTACCCCAAACCCCTCACCTACCCCAAACCCCTCAGCTACCCACAAACCTCTCCATACACACAAACACACTGAGAGAGAAAAACAGACAGAAACAGGCACACACACTACACTCTTAGAGAATAGGGTTTCCAGGTAGAACCCTTTATGGTTCCAGGGAGAACCCTTTTGGGTTCCATGTAGAACACTCTGTAGAAAGGGGGACCAAATATTCTATGGGGACAGCCGAAGAACCCTACAAGGTTCTAGATAGCACCTTTTTTTTTTTCTAAGAGTGTACTGTAGATAATCCCATTAAGCCCAAAGCACTGCAAATGAGCCTGAATACCTCAGCCAAGGACAGAGAGCGAGGGAGAGAGACAGAGCTAAACCATTCAGTTAGCCCATCACTGGCTAATCCATTCAGTTAGCCCATCACCCCCTCTGTGTCTCTGTTTGCTTTTCTGAAAGTCGTTGTGACATGAATGCTCTTCTATTTAAGAGGAAAAAGGACGAGCATGGTCTGCTGCTTTGTTTTGCCTCTTTCTACTGCTCAGGTTAGTCATACAGGTTCAAGTCTGCTCCTGTCTGGGGGGAATCACAAACACACACAATCAACCCCCCTTGCTATGCGCACACACACATGCGGGGTATTCGCTGATGTCATATGCAACAAGTGGACACGCAAAGAATTACAGAATTATATACAGAGGCCTCAGCAAGTGCTTTTAATTCTCCCTGATGATGGAAGTGAGGCTGCCAAGGGACTTTTTCTCAGAAACACAGAAAAGCCAATTTCATACCCAAACTCAGCCCCCTTTCCTCCCCCAAACTCACTGCCCAAACGTCTTTCCTGTTTACCTACCAGTGGAGAGAAGTATAAGCCCACTCTATGTACTGCCTCTTCCTTGTTTACCCTCACCCATACGGGGGGGGGGGGCATTACAACCTTTTAGACCTAATTGAATAAATGTTCAGATCTCCCTTTAGAAAAATAAATGGCCCATGAGTTAGAATATATACTCCCTTACTGCAGTGTGACAATAAACCGTTTTTCTATGGCGAGGGGCGATTGGGAGAGGGTGGATAGAGGGAAGAAATACCTGTGTTTTACTGGAAAGCTCTGGGGTTGACATATTCATTTTTCTGGGACTTCATATTAAGGAACAGTCAGCAAATAATATGTGTTTGGAGAAGTAATTTTGGTTCAAGAGCTGGAGTAGTCAGTAATGCAAACATGGAGGAGAGAAACGTCTTCAACCTGTGGTTCAAACATCAGTTTAACACAGGCAGCAAATACTAACCACTGAATTTTAATGTCTGGTCTGCACTATGATATTGTGTCCAGGGCTTTTTCCTGTGGCACTCTACTGATCTTGATCATATTCAAGATTAAAGTGTAGAACAACATTTGAATGTGTATTTGTATTTATTAGAGATCCCCATTAGCTGTTGCCAAGGCAGCAGCTACTCTTAACTGGGGTCCAAACACATTAAGGCACTTACATATTGCGACAATAAAAAAATGCTTGTACACATTCAGCACTACCAGTCCCCTGTTTAAAGGCTGTTTATGGAAACACCTTCACTGGAAACTGACATAAATTTACACAGCAACCTCCTCATACACACACATACCCACATGAACACACACACTTTTACTTTTCCAGTTCCAATTTTGCCAGTCTGGCTAAACCTGTCTGAATCACAAACGCATCTACTCTCCCCCCTAATCACTCACGCACCCGCGTGCACACACACACACACACACACACACACACACACACACACACACACACACACACACACACACACACACACACACACACACACACACACACACACACACACACACACACACACACACACACACACACACACACACACACACAAATTCACACCTGCCCTTACCTTCCTGTCAGTTGTTACTCTGTGCAACCCGTGTGTGTGTGCTGACATGGCTTGTGCATGCTCGTAGCTATACGTGCATAGGTGTTTGTGTGTGTAAGTTTATGCGCACAGAGGTGTGAAGGCGAAACCTTTGACACATCTGCTAGCGCTGCGTGGACACGTGACAACGATGGCTGCTTTCCTTTCCCACAGATCTGCGAGGACACCTCCCTCCCTCCTACCCACCTCTGACCCAACACCTCACTGCTTAGCACGCCCTGGCTACCCCTGTACACACAGCCTTGCAACCCCTACAACCTCTCACCAGAGCTAAAACAACACTCTCAGAGCAGCTTATTTCTTTAATATGATCTGTCACTGGGGTGAAAAAGGGCCCTCTCTCTGTTCAGCAGGCTGAGTCTGCAGCATGGGAAGGGTTGTGCTCAGGCAACCAGCCAAAGAGGTGCTGAAAAACACCCTTCCTCACCCCCTCCTCACCCCTCCCTCACCCTCTCCTCACCCACTCCCTCTCCTCACCCCCTCCTCACCTCCTCTCCTCTGCTCACCCACTCCTCACACCCTCCCTCACCCTCTCCTCACCCCCTCTCCTCTCCTCACCCTCTCCTCACCCTCTCCTCACCCCCCCCCTCACCCCCTCCCTCACCCTCTCCTCACCCCTCCCTCACCCTCTCCGCAACCACCTTTACCCCTCCCCTCTACCAGAGGAAACACATACATAGTATGGTGGAACAGCAGAGGGATGATTGCTCAGTGCTACGGGCCTCTCTGTATTGTTAGTGGATGTGGGTGGACCTAGCCTGCACCCCTCCACTCATACTGCCTGCCCTGACCTGCCCCAGGCATAGCCCCTGTTCTTCTCTAATCACCCACACACACGCACACACACACACACACACACCCAAACATCTAACTACACTACCGCCACGCTGCCTTATCCCTTCATCAAGACAGGAAGGCTGGATCTGTGCTCACACACACACAGTCTCACATTCTCTCTTCTGCTGTGAGTGTGCTTTCAGCTCTGCTGTAGACAGGGGGATTTCAGGCTGAGTGTGGTCCCCAGGGGAAGCCTAGCTAACATCTGCCTCTGAGAGAGACAGACAGACAGACAGACAGACAGACAGACAGACAGACAGACAGACAGACAGACAGACAGACAGACAGACAGACAGACAGACAGACAGACAGACAGACAGACAGACAGACAGACAGACAGACAGACAGACAGACAGACAGACAGACAGACAGACAGACAGCAGTAACAGGCTGGGGAGAGAGCCAGGCTTAGCTAAGCTTCCCCTGATAGATTGGTTTAGGCTGTGGAAATCCCACCACTACACAGACCTCAGTGTGCAACATGGGCAGAGTAGCAGTCTACTAGTCACAGCCACGTAAGTATTATGGAATCCCATGCTGGAATTTACTACTCGCTAAATGTCGTCCGTCTCATGGTGACAGTTTACAGTTAAATAATGCATCCATTCAGTTCATGACGTGGACATCAATATATAACAAGAGACATTGAGTTAATTGTGTGTGTGGTTTAGTGTGGTGTGTGAGAGTGTGTGTTTGTGTTTTTGAGACTCATTTAGAACCAGACTATAGACAGACTAAACAGCCACAAACATTATTCAAGAAGAAAACCCACATCCTTCTGGGTCAGGCTCAAACTGATCTATGATTGGACAGCCTCTAAAGTCAAACTCTGTCATTGGTTACATTTCTGTGACAGTGTAATCACTAAGGCCTCAGGCATCTTGATGGTACTAGTGATAGTGAAAGGGGAAGTCAGAAGGGGTAGGCAGGATATGAGGAAAAGGAAGACAGGTGTGCAACGCTTTGCTCAACAGATGTTGAAACGTATTCGAGCTCCAAGACAAAGCGGAAGTTTGCTAGCAACCCGACCAACACACTCTCAACTGTCGATCTCAAGCATGTTGACGTTTCTGACTGACTAAGAAACATTTAGAGAGAGCTTATACTTCAGGATAGAAAGTATAGGGCCTATTGCCTTTAAATATTCTTCCCTAATACACACACACACACACCTTGAATACACTCAGTAGCAGCAAGTTAGTCGAATTTGTTGTTTTTGTCACGCTATGGATCATCTCAGCAGCTGCATTCACAAGCTCCAGACAGGGAGAAGCTGACATAAACATGTCATAACAATAGAGCTAAATAAACACAGAACCCTGCACTACAGGTATTGGTACAGGGGTACATATAATGCACCTCACTTACTTTGTACAACTATACTGTATATAGGCAAAGTGCACAGTCCTTATAGACGTGTTACAGTTTTCAGTCTGATACAGGCACTCAACCATTTCTAGTCTGTTATCAAGGGCCTACCAAGTCCATATATACTACAAATACAAATATTTAGACTTCAAATATATTCAGCACAGACCTGGGTCTGGGCCAAGGCACGTATTACCCTTTGCAGTCCAGATAGAGTTTCACTTTGCCCCTGAAAGCACGCCCAGCCCTTTACTAAAAAGAGCTTGTGTTTAATGTGTCTCTCTTTGGAAGGGAACATATGTTTCTTTCTTTCAATGTTAGAAAAAAAGCAGCAGCACAGGGGTGAGGTAGGAAACGGGCCGTATCAGGTGATCATTCAGCGGTACCCGTCAGCATTTAGAAGCTGTCATTAGCACCCTCTGAGCAAACACTGTCTCTGTGTTCCACTGATATGGGCTTTAAAGGGTTGGGTAGGACTCGCTGAGATTGGCACGTCTGGTCTGGAGGGGTTGGTAAGCTCTGAGATAGAGTTGCCCGTAGACACAGGTCTACGATCCCAAAATACTAACCTTAATTATCCTGCTCTTTGTGGCTCAACGTCATTTGTAGGCGACCAAGGTTGAACATTTTGCTCTTCAGTGTATAAATTCAAAGGGACCAGTCACAGGGTCAGTTTCCCACACTGATGTATCTTATTTGTTATACTTGAACCTATCTAAATGTTCTGAAGAACACAAAAAACATGGGGGACATCAAGGCCCTATGTCTCTTTAGTTAATCTGCTGATAAAATGGTATTGTATTGGCCAAAGAAAACATTAACGGTAGGTGGGAAAGGCATTCTAAAGAGATTTTCCATGGAATGGATTTTAAGTACATCGTTAATAATACCAGACATTTTATATCAACCTTTTTATTTGGTCCTCACAGTCCTTATAATGCTGTAAGATGATGCAACAGCCATCTAGAGAGGAAGCTAGTAAATCTACAGCTTCTGGCATCCATTTTACCTCTTCCATGTATTGAGTGCTGGCGTTTGAACCACATCATCCCTGCCTCCCCGTTGGCCTCCATCTCCCAGCTCTATCTTGTGGTTATGATATCATAGAGAAAAACTGGGCATTCTTTCCTAAGTGCACCCTGACACATAAAATATTCATCTCACCACAGAATCCCCTCTGAAATGGGTCCGTGGTGCGCAGAGAACCCTGGTCAAGACCCTGCAGAGTGGGAGTCAACCTGTGGCGTTCTATCAGACACACTCATGGATGAGTGGGGTCAGGCCTAAAAAGAGGTTTAAACACTGCATTGAACAGCAGCAGGCAAAGGGTTTTGTCTCTTAACCTAGAGTTGAAATCCTTGCCCCTGCAGAATTTTAATTAGCCTAATACAAAAATCCACATAAAAATCCATCCGTTTAAGATCGAGATATCTGTCTCAATCCACTGCATCTGCCTATGTGACATTGACAGAGCTGTCAGACCATGACACTTCCCGAAAATCGGTCTTCCCACAAAATTGTCTGTAGGGTCTGAACGGTTTGGCCTACTAACTATTATGACTCTACAAACTAGATGATACTCTCACCTACAAACTAGATGAGACTCTCACAAACATGTACATGTCAGTTGTTTTGCTCTACAACACTTGTCTGAAGGTCCCCCGGTACTAGTCAAAAAAATGTATGTCAAATAATTGTATTTTTTTGATACTTTAAGGGGTCTTAAAATTCTAAATAAACTTGGTATGACATAAAAAAAAATAATCCATATAGCTTAGTACTGTATATACTGTATATACTGTATGTACTGTATGTTGTGTATGTACTGTATATACTATATGTACTGTATGTTAGCTTCAAGATGGGTAACTGCTGAGGTCTTATATAAAAAAGGGCGGGACAGAGAGAGAAGGGGATAAAGACGAGGGGGGGCGAGGGGGTGAAGAGGGGGGAGAGAGAGAGAACTATAGTCAACCATGTGAGTTGACTCGTGGTGTTAACACAACTGTGGGATTTGGGGTGATTAGCACCAGGCCTGATCCTAATGAAGCCTATGCACTGCTCTGCTCTGCTCCTATGGTTCTCTCTCGTGGTAACATTGGCTGGCCAAACCCCCTACTGGAAGTACAGAACAGTGTGTCGCCACCACACTCCCTGACAGCTAGAACTGAGCCACTGGATCCACAGCGGTGTGTGTGTGTGTGTGTGTGTGTGTGTGTGTGTGTGTGTGTGTGTGTGTGTGTGTGTGTGTGTGTGTGTGTGTGTGTGTGTGTGTGTGTGTGTGTGATCAAGTGGTATGATCCCTTTCATCCCCAAAGCGCAAGCCAGTTCATCCCAGACCACCATAGGCCTCAGAAAAAAGTTAACAATTATACATTTTTCCCCGGGTTGTTTTTTCCCCTGGTTGTTTTTCCCCTGGTTGTTTTCCCCCTGGTTGTTTTTCCGCTGGTTGTTTTCCCCCTGGTTGTTTTTCCCCTGGTTGTTGTCTTCTTCCACAGAGCTGTGGAATGTCTCATTTCTCTGACCTCAGCTGTTTGAGGTGGTGGTCATCTCTTAATAACTGCATTAGGACACATACATGGGTCTATATTTGGGTCACTTTTACTGCATCCTTCTGTATACTGTAGGTGGGGTCACTCACTTTTACTGCATCCTTCTGTATACTGTAGGTGGGGTCACTCACTTTTACTGCATCCTTCTGTATACTGTAGGTGGGGTCACTCACTTTTACTGCATCCTTCTGTATACTGTAGGTGGGGTCACTCACTTTTACTGCATCCTTCTGTATACTGTAGGTGGGGTCACTCACTTTTACTGCATCCTTCTGTATACTGTAGGTGGGGTCACTCACTTTTACTGCATCCTTCTGAGTTTTTTTACGTCTGACTGCCAACACAGACAGCTGGACATGTTAAACAGTCAAACAACCCACATTCAGACATTACTCATCTACACACACACACACACACACACACACACACACGCATACACACACACGCACACACACACACACACACACACACACACACACACACACACACACACACACACACACACACACACACACACACACACACACACACACACACACACACACACACACACACACACACACACACACACACACACACAGGTGTTGATCCCAGTGTGAGTGTGTGAGTATACCTGTGGGTGTTTGTTACAAGGTTTTGGTGTGTTTGAGGGGACTGTGTTGTAGATTGGATGATGGTTATTTATCTACAGTATGTGAGAGCGTCTAGTTGTAATGTAGACTATTCTACTCTACTTGGGAGTCAAGCTCAGTCCACATCATTGGTGTGTGTATGTCTGTGTGTGAAGTGGGGTGGGGTTATGGGGGAGAGGTAGAGAATACTACATTGTATGTAAAGAGAGGGAGTGATCTCTACCAAATGGACAGAGCGGTAAACGGTAGGATGCATTACCCATGGGTCAAATCGCAGGAGGGGAGATATATTACCCATGGGTCAGTCTGGAGAGAGGACGGGCAAAATCCATATCAGTCCGTCTGCTGCCCCTCTTTATATAGTGATAAAATATTCAAATCTAGCCATTACTTCACATTAGAGATGCCAGGGAGAAAACCACAGAATGTATACATGTTCTTTCAGACATGTGTTTGTTGCATTGATAGTTACATTAAAATCCCTTCCTCCATTAGAGGCGTCCCTCATCCGGACTCACGTATGGCATTTAGGTGTGTGTGTGTGTTTGTGTGTGCTTGTGTGTGTGACACCACATGTTAAATACGATGGAGAGAGATTGCTTTGAATTATCCTTGCAAGCATGACTTTTAAGAAAATCTTTTCAGTGGAAGAGATATTAAAGTGATATGGGTTTGTGTGTAATATTTGGTCTTTCCATGTCTTATTCAGATCAGACGTATGCGAGGTGCCAAATATGCTTTTACTCATACATTCCGATCTCTCTAATAACACACGCACGCACACACACACGCAGGCACGCACACGCACACACACACACACACACACACACACATGCACATATCCGCAACACGTCCACACAGTGTGTTCCAGTATGAGTACTATAGTCTAGTAGGGATGTCTGGCTGTTTCCCTCACTGAGTAACTGCTTTGTCAGACCTGAGTCGCTTTGAGACTTACAGTATTATCCCTTTTTGGACAAGTAGACCCAGTCTGTGGTGTACTGGGGTTATACTGGGGTTGTACTGGGGTTGTACTGGGGTTATACTGGGGTTATACTGGGGTTGTACTGGGGTTGTACTGGGGTTGTACTGGGGTTTTACTGGGGTTGTACTGGGGTTATACTGGGGTTGTACTGGGGTTATACTGGGGTTGTACTGGGGTTTTACTGGGGTTGTACTGGGGTTGTACTGGGGTTATACTGGGGTTATACTGGGGTTGTACTGGGGTCATACTGGGGTTATATTGGGGTTGTACTCTGGTTATACTGGGGTTGTACTGGGGTTGTACTGGGGTTTTACTGGGGTTGTACTCGGGTTGTACTGGGGTTTTACTGGGGTTATATTGGGGTTGTACTCGGGTTGTACTGGGGTTGTACTCGGGTTGTACTGGGGTTTTACTGGGGCTTTATTGGGGTTGTACTGGGGTTATACTGGGGTTGTACTGGGGTTATATTGGGGTTGTACTGGGGTTGTACTGGGGTTGTACTGGGGTTTTACTGGGGTTGTACTGGGGTTATACTGATGAATCGACAAGTTAGGGGATAAGGGGATAGATTGGCAGAATTTTCTGATGCTGTAATTATAACTATTTCATACTATCATTATCATAATATTATTATATTATTAAGCTAGTACTATTCTTATACACTAGAGTATAAGTGGTTTTCCTACATGAATGTGCTATTATGAGCATGTAGCCATTTATCTGATTCTAACACAAAGGCAGGTGCAGGTTTAGCACAACCACAACTCCAGTGCCTGTCAACATTCTATTCATATGTTTATATTTAACTTGGCTACTGTTCTTTAAAAATAATCAGATTGAATCAGATTATTTGGTGGAGAATAGAGGCCTTTATTCATATTATATAATTCTGTCACCTTACTATCCCCCATATATTGGATATCCCCTCCGACTTCTAAACAGACTCACAAGGCCTAGTAAACTGTTGGTGCCCATGGATAGATCTGAGGAAAGAAATTCAAATATTACAGCAGACCTAACATTTGGATGTACTATTGTTTTTACAATTTTTTTTACTATTTACTACCCCAGCGGAAAATTAATAAAGTGCCATGATTTCCCGGCTGTGAAGGTGGTAACTTGGCTCTCCTCTTTCTCGCTTTTTCTCTCCCTCTCTCCTTCTCTGTTCCTCCCTCAGGACACAGGGTGAAGCTGGAGGACCCCCAGAAGATGCAGTTCTCTGATAGGCTGACAGAGATTGAGCGCTACCAGCGGGCCGGCCTGAGAATGGGGCCTGGTAACCCCCAGCCCCGGCCCATGCACCAGAGCCACCTGGGACCCTCCACCCAGTCTCAGATACAAGGTAGGACCACTGACCACACAGGAACCACTATCACACTGACTCACTCACACTGTCTGTCCCAATTCAGAGCTCACTCATCACAAACACTCCACGTTCTGCTACAGTACTGTATAGGGGTTAGCTCTACAAATGCCTCTCCCTTCCTACAGTGATAGCTGACTGTGACACATAATGAACTGACAGTGTTGCTCTAACTTTATCTCTGAGTTAGCCTGTATGTGGCAGGCTGAGGCCCCAGGCTGAGGTATTTTATTTGTATTTTATTTAACCTTTATTTAACTAGGCATATAAATTAAAAATATAAATAAATTAAATAAAAATATAGGACAAAACACATATCACGACAAGAGAGACAACACTACATAAAGAGAGACCTAAGACAACAACATAGCATGGCAGCAACACATGACAACACAGCATGGTAGCAACACAACATGACAACAACATGGTAGCAACACAACATGGCAGCAACACAACAGGGTAGCAGCACAAAACATGGTACAAACATTATTGAGCACAGACAACAGCACAAAGGGCAAGAAGGTTGAGACAACAATACATCACGCAAAGCAGCCACAACTGTCAGTAAGAGTGTCCATGATTGAGTCTTTGAATGAAGAGATGGACATAAAACTGTCCAGTTTGAGTTCTGTTGCTTTAACAGAATGTGACTGGCAGAACGGGTGTTGTATGTGGAGGATGAGGGCTGCAGTAGATATCCCAGATAGGGGGGAGTGAGGCCTCAGAGGGTTTTATAAATAAGCATCAACCAGTGGGTCTTGCAAAGGGTATACAGAGATGACCAGTTTACAGAGGAGTATAGATAGATAGATAGATAGATAGATAGATAGATAGATAGATAGATAGATAGATAGATAGATAGATAGATAGATAGATAGATAGATAGATAGATAGATAGATAGATAGATAGATAGATAGATAGATAGATAGATAGATAGATAGATAGATAGATAGATAGATAGATAGATAGATAGATAGATAGATAGATAGATAGATAGATAGATAGATAGATAGATAGATAGATAGATAGATAGATAGATAGATAGATAGATAGATAGATAGATAGATAGATAGATAGATAGATAGATAGATAGATAGACGCTCAAGAGCACCCTTACCTGTCGATCTATAAATTAAGTATCCGTAATCTAGCATGGGTAAAATGGTCATCTGAATCAGAGGAGCGATTACGATAGAGGAAACCAAATCTAGATTTAACTTTAGCCTGCAGCTTTGATATGTGCTGAGAGAAGGACAGTGTACCGTCCAGCCATACTTGTATGAGGTGACTACCTCAAGCTCTAAACCCTCAGAGGTAGTAGTCACACCTGTGGGGAGAGGGGCATTCTTCTTACCAAACCACATGACCTTTGTTTTGCAGGGGTTCAGAACAAGGTTAAGGGTAGAGAAAGCTTGTTGGACACTAAGAAAGCTTTGTTGTAGAGCATTTAACACAAAATCCGGGGAGGGGCAAGCTGAGTATAAGACTGTATCATCTGCATATACATGGATAAGAGAGCTTTCTACGGCCTGAGCTATGTTGTTTATGTAAATTGAGAAGAGTGTGGGGCCTAGGATCGAGCCTTGGGGTACACCCTTGGTGACAGGCAGTGGCTGAGACAGCAGATGTTCTGACTTTATACACTGCACTCTTTGAGAGAGGTAGTTAGCAGGCCAAAGACTCCTCAGAGACACCAATACTCCTTAGCCGGCCCACAAGAACGGAATGGTCTACCGTATCAAAAGCTTTGGTCAAGTCAATAAAAATAGCAGCACAACAT
This sequence comes from Thymallus thymallus, assembly GCA_023634145.1. Classification (NCBI taxonomy): domain Eukaryota; kingdom Metazoa; phylum Chordata; class Actinopteri; order Salmoniformes; family Salmonidae; genus Thymallus; species Thymallus thymallus. The sequence continues at coordinate 10,350,817 of CM042406.1, forward strand.
TGCTTAGAATCAAGGGCAATGGTGACATCTAGCCTGTATGTGGCAGGTAGCCTGTATGTGGCAGGCTGAAGCCCCAGGTTGAGTACAACCCTCCCTGCTGATATGAGAGCCCGGACCTGGGGGAGGGCCCAGTACATTTAATTGCAGGGGCTGCTCACTCACGCCAGCTCTGTCCCCGGATGCCCTGCGTCGTTGGGGCCTGGGGCCGCAGAGAGCAGGACACAGGGTCCAGTCTGGGGCCAGGTGGCACCCGATCCCTGCCAAACAGTCTGACAGGGGCACTGGGGCTGGTTCACCACGTCACACTACAGCCTCAGGAATCTCACAGCCACCCGGTACCTCTGCAATCACGTCAGTCTCAGACTGACTGGCCTAACAGGTCAGATCTGCAGTTGAGACAGTGGGGAGGAGGGGAATGTGTGTGTGTGTGCGCCCGCACGTGTGTGTGCGTATGTGTGTCTAAGGGGAGAGGGAGTACGTGGGTGGAGGTTCGCTCACAAACATATGTCAGAGCTTCTGAGCGTGATGGCATGTCTGGAAGTGTGCAGACGAAACACTAATATACACACACACGCGCACACAGACACACACACACACAGACATAGACACACACACACACACACGCTGTCCTCTCTCACCCACTCCCTAGTTCTCATGCAGGGGGTTAGGGCTGACAGACAGAGTGAGGCTCCTTCCCAGTTAATGAGTCCATATCAGGTGTTTAGGAGTGTTTTGCTCTCTGTGGGTGGAAGTGTATCTCTCACAGTGTTTAGCCTTGTGCTCCTGACTCACCACTGTAAACCTAGCTACACTATATATAAAAAAAGTATGTGGACACCCCTTTAAATTACTGGATTCGGCTATTGCTGACAGGTGTATAAACTCGAGCACACAGCCATGCAATCTCCATAGACAAACATTGGTAGTAGAACGGCCTTACTGAAGAGCACCGTTATAGGATTCCCTGTTAGAGTTCCCCCTGTCAACGGCTCAGCAGGGAAGTAATAGGTCAGACAAGCTCACAGAACGGGACCTCTGAGTGATGAAGTGTGTAGCGCGTAAAATCATCTGTCCTCGGTTGCAACACTCACTACCGAGTTCCAAACTGCTTCTGGAAGCAACATCAGCACAATAACTGTTCGCCAGGAGCTTCATGAAATTAGTTTCCATGCAAGCCTAATATCACCATGCACAATGCCAAGCGTTGGTTTGAGGGGTGTAAAACCTGCCGCCATTGGACTCTGGAGCAGTGGAAACGCGTTTTCTGGAGTGATGAATCACACTTCACCATCTGGCAGTCTAATGGACAAATCTAGGTTTGGTAGATGCTACCTGCCCCAATGCCTAGTTCCAACTGTAAAGTTTGGTGGAGGAGGAATAATGGTCAGGGGCTGTTTTTCATGTTTCGGGCTAGGCCCCTTAGTTCCAGTGAAGGGAAATCTTAACGCTACAGCATACAATGACATTCTAGACGATTCTGTGCTTCCAACTTTGTGGCAACAGTTTGGAGAAGGCCCTTTCCTGTTTCAGCATGACAATGCCCCCGTGGTTTGTCGAGATCAGTGTGGAAGAACTTGACTGCACAGAGCCCTGACCTCAACCCCATCGAACACCTTTGGGATGAATTGGAACGCCGACTGGGAGCTAGGCCTAATCGCCCAAAATCAGTGCCTGACTTAACTAATGCTCTTGTGGCTGAATGGAAGCAAGTCTCTGCAGCAATTTTCCAACATCTAGTGGAAAACCTTCCCAGAAGAGTGAGGCTGTTATAGCAGCAAAGGGGGGCCCAACTCCATATTAATGCCCATGATTTTGGAATGAGATGTTCGACGAGCAGGTGTCCACATACTTTTTGTCATGTAGTATAGCTTAGCTTACACAACTCTGCTAACCAACAGCACCCTGCTCTCCTCTGTCCTCTGTTGTTCCTCCATAAGTGATGTGAACTGTACTGCACATGGCCAAGGAACATCATCAGCCAGTGCAATGAACCAGTAGGACCATGAGTAGTTAGCATCTAGACAAATAGAGCACTACTGTTACACATTTCTTGATGGTTTAAAGTTTGTGTTCTGTAATTTACTGCATGTTGTCTACCATTGGAATGGCCCTGGCAGGTAATCTTAAACAGAGGGACTGGTGAAAAAGTATTTGCCCCCTTTCTGATTTTCTCTACATTTGCATATTTTTTATACAAAATGTGATCAGATCTTCAACCAACGTTATATAAAGGGAACCTGAGTTTACAAATAACAAAAGATAAATGTTCTTTGTTCACTCAGGTTCCCTTTATCTAATATTAGGTTTTGGTTGAAGATCTGATAACATTTTGTATAAATTATATGCTAAAGTAGAGAAAATCAGAAAGGGGGCAAAAAAAGAAGAAGTAACCTTTATTTAACTAGGCAAGTCAGTTAAGAACAAATTCTTATTTACAATGACGGCCTACACCGGCCAAACTTGGACGACGCTGGGCTAAATGTGCGCCGCCCTATGGGACTCCCAATCACGGCTGGTTGTGATACAGTCTGGATTCTAACCAGGTTGTCTGTAGTGAAGCCTCTAGCACTGAGATGCAGTGTCTTAGACCACTGCGCCAATTCACAGCACTGTATCCTCCATAAGGGCTTGCTAAATATCTCAAAATTCCTGCTGTCTAGCAGGAGAGGTGTGCAGACAGTAGTGAGATGGCAGGCGCAGAAAGGCTTGGTGCTCTGCACTCATCTGCTTGCTGCAGGAGGATTAGGCCTGCACCATTAGAACACACACAAACACACACACTGGGTGCACACACTCCTTCAGCACAGACACAACACATTCATGCCGATCAGAGCTGCCAGGGAAGAGAGGCATAGAACTCCAAACTGATTCCACACAACACCCGCCAGGGGCTAGAGGCCTTCTCTGAAGTGTGTGTGTGTGTGTGTGTGTGTGTGTGTGTGTGTGTGTGTGTAGACACAAGGAGGGGAGGACTGTAAAACCACACACCTTAATCTCTGGTTTTACCACCATGACTGTTTAGCTCAGGGCTAATGCTAAAATAATCAAATAACAGTGGAGGGATGTTTTCCCTCTCCTCATCTACCTAGGCTTTATATACCCTTTTTATTAACTTATCAGACACTCTTATCTAGAGCATAACAGCCTTGCTCAAGTGCACATCTACAGTTTTTTCACTTAGTCGGCTCAGGGATTCAAACCAGCGACCTTTCGGTTACCAGCCCAATACTCTTAACCACTAGGCTGCCTGCCGCCCATGCACACTATGACACAGATCACTGGTCATTGCCATGTACACTATGTATAGCAGTCGTGCTTCGACAACACACTACTACAAGCCTAGCTCAAACTAAACTAGTGCCTTGGTAATAAATCACATTTGGAAACACAGGGATGTATTTAAATATAAACACAACACACCTCCACTTTTGGCAGCCATCGCAGAAACAGTTGTATTTTGCAGATACATTTAATCCTGGACCTGTTTGTTTGAGAATCACTGGGTAATAGATGCGCCGTCAACACGTTATAATTAAATGGATTCCCATCTTCCGATTGCAAAATATGTTTTCCATTAGCTACACAGAAACCCAGAGTTTACAGCCGACAACAACATGAGAAAATACAATGTCATCTTCTGCTAAAGCCCATTGCTTCATATTATGTTCTGAGCCATGAAATAGTGTCTGAGTCTTGTTGTCAACATAACGCTTTTGAGTCATCTGCTAAACGCTGCCCTGGAATCTCAGACGTACACACACACATATAGAATAAACACCCAGTATGTTTCTCTCTCTCTCTCTCTCTCTCTCTCTCTCTCTCTCTCTCTCTCTCTCTCTCTCTCTCTCTCTCTCTCTCTCTCTCTCTCTCTCTCTCTCTCTCTCTCTCTCTCTCTCTCTCTCTCTCTCTCTCTCTCTCTCTCTCTCTCTCACACACACACACACACACACACAAAGTTACGTGCCAATGTTGCAAGCACTGCTAGTGCTCCAGACAGACAGGATAATTAAGAGCTCATTACAGTGCATGCAGTGACAGGATTCCAGCGCTCGGCTCACCACTTGTTTTGTTCAGCCGTGGCCACAGGTGAGCCTGCTAGATGTGAGGAATTATCCTACGGGAGGGCATGTGGGTAGCTGTGTGTGTGTGTGGCTCTGCCAGGGCAGTCAAGCAAATCCCACACTCAGACAATCGGGTACCACATTTTTATTCTGGTTTTCTAAATGTGTGTGTGTGTGTGTGTGTGTTTGAAGGATATTCAGAGAATGCCGTCCATCTCCTTAAAGCACCCTGTGTATAATGTCTACAGTTTATACTAGGCAGACAAAGAGGCACAGATGTTAAAGAGGTTAAGATTGAATGGACACTGCAAATATAATCCTGGAGATTCAGTTTTTTCCTCTTTCTCTTTTCTACAAAAAGACAAACTAAACACGCCTAAGGCTGGGTTCTAACCCTAACCTTAACAAGCCACAGGCTGCTTTAAAAGGCTCCCCAGACCAAAGCTGTTCTTTTAACTTAAATGGGAAAAAAGGCAGTGGCAATTTAGTCATCCAATACAAAGTATTTAGCCTTTTGAGGTGGTATCATTTAACATGCTATTTGTTCCAACACCTGTGTTCCTAACTGGATGAATATCAGATACTAGCATAACTTTCCGCCATCAAGTCAAGTGCTCACTGCTTTGATGAGGGCCCAAGAAACCTGCGGTGCGGAGGAGGTGTGTGTGTGTGTGTGTGTGTGTGTGTGTGTGTGTGTGATGGCTGTGAGTGATAAAACACACTCCAGTTGTATTAATACTCTCACCACGATGAGGGATCTAGTCTGAATGATTCTAGCAGAGCAGGAAACAAAGGACCACCTCCATGCTGCCTGGGACGATCACATCTCAGCACCATGTTAAGAACCCTCTAAAGGAGACTATAGTTCTGTGTTTATGGGAACCTCACCTCACATTCAATCTAGGCTATGATAATAAAAGGAGCTTCTCATTATGCTTCATAGAATGTACTGTATGATAAAAAATAGTTAATAGATTCACAAGTTGGCATGCTAAGCCATTACACCTGGGAGGTGACCTACCTATACATGTGATATGTTACAAGAAAACCATTTACTGGTGGTTACAGGAGATACTGTGAGGTACTCCTCCAATATACCAAAACTGTTCCAATGGCATATATCTGCAGGAATTCTACTGTTATGAAATGTCAAACAGCTGAATCTATCCTGGATTCTCTCTGGTTGTGAAAGTTCTGCTAGCTAGAGGGAGGCCCTACCCCTCCTCTCTTGTCCACAGGGACCACACTGTTTACTCCACGTAAACAAGATGGCTGGCCCCCTAAGCGTTCGCCTGCTCCAGTCTCTACCACTAACAGCCCCAGAGCCCTTAACCGCTGATCCAGGGTCAGATATTATTTAATCCCCCTAATGGTAAATGTTAGGATGTGGAGTTGGGTACTCTGGATCTGTGTCTACCTCAAGCCTCAAACTCACTCTAACAGCCAACAAGACATGGTCAACCAATTATAATCAACAAAGAGTTACTGTGAGACACAACAAGCATGTCAGTCCCTGGAGCAGGCAGCCAGGCACATTGCACATGCTTATAAATGGCAATGCCATGTCTCTGTTTAGAAGTACCAGATGTGGTTACTGTGTAGTAGTGTTGGTCTGTGGGTCGTTGACTATCTGTCAGGACAAGACCAGAGAGAGTTGGCCATGCTTTTGCCTGGTAGAAAGGCTGTTGGCTCCAAGCTCCATTTGGGCAGCAATGCATGCTGGTCCATGCCAAACCTGTACAGGAAAGGAGCTCTCAGGCCAAACGCAACCTAAACTAGCGGGAATCAAGACCAGCGCTCTATTTACATAATATGTCAATGGCAACCATGGACTTTATTTGTTATGGTGCCTAAGAGCTGCACTTGTGGTAACTCAATTTTTGTGACCTTAGGATGAATTACTCAAACTGAAAATGTTTTTGTTCTACAATAAAAAAAATATTCTCTTTTGAAGCCATCTTTCCACAGTCAAATGAAAAAGAGAAAAGAAGCAAGTTTTTTACCGGCTCAACTGTTTGTGTTGGTTATAATGTAACATCAGAGCCAGTTCCAGTATTACATTTCAGCAATTACAGGCACTACATGTGTGCAATGAGCAGTCTCTATTGACTCTGAGGAGAGGGGAAAGGATTGCTCTCAAATAGAACATAGGATTTTTCAGCCGATGTGTTTGTTTTTTCTCATGTTATAAGTGAGGGCTCAAAAGACATATCAAATGTCCCACATAGCTCAGCCAAGGCCGTGTTCCTACACCCCCCCACTCTCTTTCTCTCTCTGGCGTCTTTCTCTCTCTCTCTCTCTCTCTCTCTCTCTCTCTCTCTCCTGATGTATTTCTCTCTCTCTCTCTCTCTGGTGTCTTTCTCTCTGGTGTCTTTTTCTCTCTCTCTCTCTCTCTCTCTCTCTCTCTCTCTCTCTCTCTCTCTCTCTCTCTCTCTCTCTCTCTCTCTCTCTCTCTCTCTCTCTCTCTCTCTCTCTCTCTCATCTCTCTCTCTCTCATGTATTTCTCTCTCTCTCTCTCTCTGGTGTCTTTCTCTCTCTCTCTCTCTCTCTCTCTCTCTCTCTCTCTCTCTCTCTCTCTCTCTCTCCCTCTCTCTCTCTCTCTCTCTCTCTCATGTATTTCTCTCTCTCTCTCTCTCTGGTGTCTTTCTCTCTCTCTCTCTCTCTCTCTCTCTCTCTCTCTCTCTCTCTCTCTCTCTCTCTCTCTCTCTCTCTCTCTCTCTCATGTATTTCTCTCTCTCTCTCTCTCTCTCTCTCTCTCTCTCTCTCTCTCTCTCTCTCTCTCTCTCTCTCTCTCTCTCTCTCTCTCTCTCTCTCTCTGGTGTCTTTCTCTCTCTCTCTCTCTCTCTCTCTCCCTCTCTACATTTTCTTTCTTCTTTGCGACGCCTAGGGCGTAAGCGAAACAGGAAGCCAGCACAAGGCCCGGCATTCACTGTGTCTCAATGACACGCTTCATTATGCCAGGCGCATTACATTTATCTGAGGCGTTGCCGGATCCAGAGTCACGAGGAGCAAAGCCATCTCAGTTCGAAAAGTCTCAGAAGACACCCTTTCATTTCAACTGCACTTCAAAAGCAGAGCATGTGTTTATTTGTGTTCTCCCAGCCATCAGTGGTGCTGCCCCAAAAACGTTAATATTTGTGACGCAGCCTTCGTCTCCTACCCATCCTGCACCTACCCCTTACCCCCTAATCTCTGGCCCCGCCCAGGGGGCCAAGACTCTTATTAACAGGGGTAATCTGTGCCGCTGGTATTGACGTTGTCCACCGGCCAATCAAAATATTTAAAGAAAATGTTTATTTTCTTGAGCGAATCGCACCAGCTGCTTCGAAGCCTTTCTGAATAACCCCATTTATGTGTAAGAATTTCCCATTGTGGGGGTGAAGCGCAGGACCTCTCAGTGGCTGAGTGCTGGTCTAGGCCTTTGGAGAGGAAGGAGAGTAGCTCCGAGGGTGAGAGAGCTTTTACACACCCCAACCCCAGCCAGCCTGAGCCCAGTGTGGGCAGAGGTGAACACCCCCTCCCCTCCACTCTCCTCTCCCTTGTCCTGGCCCCTTTCAAGGTCAGGATCACTACTGCTAATATAACGGTTAGGATGTTGTTCCTCACCTCATAATGTAGTGTAGTGTTACTGTGGCAGGACTAGGGCCAGGGATATGACCAGAGTACTCTCCAGGCCTTACTGTATGCGTGTGCAATCTGAATGTGTACTAGTGTTTATATGAGAATGTTTGTGTGTGTGTGTGTGCGTGATACAGTATGGGAGGCGTGGCGAGAAATAAGAGATGGCCATAATTACCATTCTGAGACAAGAGGCATTAAAAATACAGAGCAGGGATAACTGAGGAGGCTTGGACTACTTATATCACCCGAGACAATTCATACTATATAACATCTTCAAGAGCAGCTAAGGACAACATTTGAGACATTCTGCTTCATTACTGTACATCAATAGATAAAACTGCCATAAAAATATATGACTGCGAAAATGATCAGTTTGTCTATGAATCTGAATGTGTAATAGCATTTGCATGAGAATGTTTGTGCGTGTGTGTGTGTTTGTGTGTGTGTGCGTGTGTGTGTGTACAAGTACAAGTACATGTGTGTACAAGCATGTGTGTTTGAGGTCCACGGTTCGTGCAGGTTGGCTTGTAAAAACTGCCCCATTTCAGACCGAGAGCAAACAGACACTATTTGCATGTCAAATTGTCAGCCTCCTGCGGTGTGGTCGTTGAGTGTGAACCAGGGTCCCACGCGTTGCGCCAGTAGGGATTCTTCTCTCCCTGACAGTCTGACTGGACAGGCCAACAAAGGCCTCACACCTCCTCCGCTCCCCAGCCCCTTGAGAGACCAAAATATCCCTGTTAGCTCCATCAACCCATCAGCCCTGTTTTCGCAGGCCCTCTCTCCATTCTCACTCCAGTGAGAGCTCCCCCTCTGCCCTCCTCTCTGCTCAGTCAGCACAGGCAGACCTGTCACAGGTAGACAGTTCCCCAAACCTCAACACTCAGGTGGCGTTGACACGTTACTGGCTTTTTTTAGGGCATTGAAGAGACAGAATGTAGCTACACTCCCCAAGTGCACATAACTACAGAATCATAACCTGAAACAATTCTCTCAAAACATCTTGTACTTGTACTGTGCATCAGAATAAGAAAAACTAATGTTATGAGGTCGATGTCATACATGCCCAGATACAGTACCTACCCAGACTACAGTACCTGCACAGACTACAGTACCTGCACAGTTACAGTACCTATGCAGACTAAAGTACCTGCACAGATACAGTGCCTGCACAGATACAGTACCTGCACAGACTACAGTACCTGCACAGATAGAGTGCCTGCACAGATACAGTACCTGCACAGACTACAGTACCTGCACAGATACAGTTCCTGCACAGACTACAGTACCTGCACAGATACAGTACCTGCACAGACTACAGAAAATGCACATATACAGTACCTGCACAGACTACAGTACCTGCACATATACAGTACCTGCACAGACTACAGTACCTGCACATATACAGTACCTGCACATATACAGTACCTGCACAGATACAGTACCTGCACTGATACAGTACCTGCACATATACAGTACCTGCACAGACTACAGTACCTGCACAGATACAGTTCCTGCCCAGACTACAGTACCTGCACAGACTAGAGTACCTGCACATACTACAGTACCTGCACAGATACAGTTCCTGCCCAGACTACAGTACCTGCACAGATACAGTTCCTGCCCAGACTACAGTACCTTCACAGACTACAGTACCTGCCCAGACTACAGTACCTTCACAGATACAACACCTGCACGGGTACAGTACCTGTCCATATACAGTACCTGCCCAGACTACAGCACCTGCACAGTTACAGTACCTGCCCAGACTACAGTACCTGCACATATACAGTACCTGCACAGACTACAGTACCTTCACTGATACAGTACCTTCCCAGACTACAGTACCTACACAGATAAAGTACCTGCCCAGATACAGCACCTAAACAGATACAGCACCTGCACAGATACAGTACCTGCCCAGACTACAGTACCTGCCCAGATACATTACGTTCCCAGACTACAGTACCTGCACAGATACAGTACCTGCACAGATACAGTACCTGCACAGATACTGTACCTGCCCAGACAACACTACCTGCACAGACTACAGTACCTGCACAGATACAGTACTTGCACAGATACAGTACCTGCACATATACAGTTCCTGCCCAGACTACAGTACCTGCCCAGACTACAGTACCTGCACATATACAGTTCATGCCCAGACTACAGTATCTGCACAGATACAGTATCTGCCCAGATACAGCACCTGCACAGATACAGTACCTTCACAGATACAACACCTGCACGGGTACAGTACCTGTCCATATACAGTACCTGCCCAGACTACAGCACCTGCACAGTTACAGTACCTGCCCAGACTACAGTACCTGCATATATACAGTACCTGCACAGACTACAGTACCTTCACTGATACAGTACCTTCCCAGACTACAGTACCTGCACAGATAAAGTACCTGCACAGATACAGCACCTGCACAGATACAGCACCTGCACAGATACAGTACCTGCCCAGACTACATTACCTGCACAGATACTGTACCTGCCCAGACTACAGTACCTGCACAGATACTGTACCTGCCCAGACTACAGTACCTGCACAGATACACTACCTGCCCAGACTACAGTACCTGCACAGATACTGTACCTGCCCAGACTACAGTACCTGCACAGATACACTACCTGCCCAGACTACAGTACCTACACAGATACAGTACTTGCACATATACAGTTCCTGCCCAGACTACAGTACCTGCACATATACAGTACCTGCCCAGATACAGTACTTGCACATATTCAGTACCTGCCCATACTACAGTACCTGCACAGATACAGCACCTGCACAGGTACAGTACTTGTCCAGGTACAGTACCTGCACGGATACAGTACCAGCCCAGACTACAGTACCTGCACAGACTACAGTACCTTCCCAGACTACAGTACCTGCACAGATACAGTACCTGCCCAGACTACAGTACCTGCACAGACTACAGTACCTGCCCAGACTACAGTACTTGCACAGATACAGTACCTGCCCAGGCTACAGCACCTGCACAGATACAGTTCCTGCCCAGACTACAGTACCTTCACAGATACAGTACCTGCACATATACAGTACCTGCACAGATACAGTACCTGCCCAGATACAGTACCTGCACATATACAGTACCTGCACAGACTACAGTACCTGCACAGATACAGTTCCTGCCCAGACTACAGTACCTTCACAGATACAGTACCTGCACATATACAGTACCTTCCCAGACTACAGTACCTGCCCGGACTACAGTTCCTCCCCGGACTACAGTACCTGCCCAGACTCCAGTACCTGCACAGACTACAGTACCTGCACAGACTACAGTACCTGCACAGATACTGTACCTGCCCAGACTACAGTACCTGCCCAGACTATAGTATCTGCACAGACTACAGTACCTGCCCAGACTATAGTATCTGCACAGAATACAGTACCTTCCAAGACTACAGTACGTTCCCAGACTACAGTACCTGCCCAGACTACAGTACCTGCCCTGACTACAGTACCTGCACAGACTACAGTACCTGCACAGATGCAGTACCTTCCCAGACTACTGTACCTGCACAGATACTGTACCTGCCCAGACTACAGTTCCTGCACAGTCTACAGTACCTGCCCAGACTACAGTACCTGCCCAGACTACAGTATTATTAGGCTAGTGTCATGTCTAAATTCTCCTTAATTAACACATAATATCTGTGTTCATTGCAGCCCTGTGGTCTGACCAGATTGACCCACCAGCTCTGAAGACATGCAAGGTGGAGGACGACCTCAGATGGTCAAGTAAGAGAGATATAATATCTACTCTGTCCTGGGCTCCTATCCTCCTAAACTAAACTGAATCGTCTTACTTCTGACTTGTGCTTTCTCTCCATTATTTTCTCATGTTCCCTCTCTCTTTTTCTCTCTCTCTTTCCCTCTTTCTTTCTGATTCTCTCTTACTCACACACTCCCACAGCAGTAGGAAGTAAATACAAACATTCTGCTCTTCTTAGATGACCACACATTCTTGTGCGTGTGCATGCATGTGTTGTGTGTGAGTGCCTGTGCATTCCGGCCTATATGGGAAAGATGTTTGCAAGTGTTGTTTGTTGGTTTCTTAGGGTTAATCATAACATGCCAGGCCCAATCATGGCGCAGCATGAGAGGCGTGGCGAGCAATAAGAGATGGCCATAATTACCAGTCTGAGTCAAGAGGCATTTAAAATACAGAGAGGGGATAACTGAGGAGGCTTGGACTACTTATTTCACCTGAGACAATTCACACTATATAACATCTTCAACAGCAGCTAAGGACAACATTTGAGACATTCTGCTTCATAACTGTACATCAATAGTTAATCAATCATCTTTCTGACACGGTGCAATGAATATAGAGATAGTGGAAGAGCTGGAACTTTGGGTATAGCAATGGGCGTTCCACTCATTGTGACATTTTTGGGAATGTGTTTCGGTTTGCCCTCAGGGTTCTGGATCCCAGAACATTCCAGAACACCCCGTCTCTCCCTCCTCCATCCCTCCCTCCCTCCCTCCACCCTGGTGTTTTGGCACCCTTCTTCTCCTGCCCCACGGCCACTCAGCCACCCACCCGTCCTCTTCCCAGAAACAACCGCACCAGACCTGCTGAGTCATCTGCTCACATACAGTTGAAGTTGAAAGTTTGCATACACTTATGTTGAAGTCATTAAAACTCATTTTTCAACCACTCCACAGATTTCATGTTAACAAACTATAGTTTCGGCAAGTCGGTTAGGACATCTACTTTGTGCAAGACATAAGTAATTCTTCCAACAATTGTTTACAGGCAGATTATTTAACTTATAAGTCACTATATCACAATTCCAGTGGGTCAGAAGTTTACATACTAAGTTGACTGTGCCTTTAAACAGCTTGGAAAATTCCAGAAAATGATGTCATGGCTTTAGAAGCTTCTGATAGGCTAATTGACATCATTTGAGTCAATTGGAGGTGTACCTGTTTATGTATTTCAAGGCCTACCTTCAAACTCAGTGCCTCTTGGCTCGACATCATGGGAAAATCAGCCAAGGCCTCAGAAAAACAATTGTAGACCTCCACAACTCTGGTTCATCCTTGGGAGCAATTTCCAAACGCCTGAAGGTACCACGTTCATCTGTACAAACAATAGTACGCAAGTATAAACACCAGGGGACCACGCAGCCGTCATACCGCAAAGGACCTTGTGAAGATGCTGGAGGAATCAGGTACAAAATTATCTATATCCACAGTAAAACGAGTCCTATATTGACATAACCTGAAAGGCCGCTCAGCAAGGAAGAAGCCACTGCTCCAAAACCGCCATAAAAAAGCCAGACTATGGTTTGCAAATGCACATGGGGAGAAATAATATAATAATAATAGAACTGTTTGGCCATACTGACCATCGTTATGCTTGGAGGAAAAAGACGGAGGCTTGCAAGCTGAAGAACACCATCCCAACCGTGAAGCACGGTGGTGGCAGCATCATGTTGTGGGGCTGCTTTGCTGCAGGAGGGACTGGTGCACTTCACAAAATAGATGGCACCATGTGGAAGGAAAATTATGTGGATATATTAACATCAGTCAGGAAGTTAAAGCTTGGTCTCGAATGGGTCTTCTAAATGGACAATGACCCCAAGCATACTTCCAAAGTTGTGGCATAATGGCTTAAGGACATCAAAGTCAAGGTATTGGAGTGGCCGTCACAAAGCCCTGACCTCAATCCTATAGAAAATGTGTGGGCAGAACTGAAAAAGCGTGTGCGAGCAAGGAGGCCTACAAACCTGACTCAGTTACACAAGTTCTGTCAGGAGGAATGGGACAAAATTCACCCAACTTATTGTGGGAAGCTTGTGGAAGGCTACCTGAAACGTTTGACCCAAGTTAAACAATTTAAAGGAAATGCTACCAAATACTAATTGAGTGTATGTAAACTTCTGACCCACTGGGAATGTGATGAAAGAAATAAAAGCTGAAATATATCATTCTCTCTAAATATTATTCTGACATTTCACATTCTTAAAATAAAGTGGTGATCCTAACTGACCAAAGACAGGGAATTTTTACTAGGATTAAATGTCAGAAATTGTGAAAAACTGAGTTTAAATGTATTCGGCTAAGGTGTATGTAAACTTCAGACTTCAACTGAACCCTTCCATGTTACTCCTCGATCCCTACACATACTCACTCACCCTTATGTATGTCTTATCAGTTGGGCTTGCTGGAAATGGACTGTTTGTAATATGATTGATAAGGAAGTCCCCTGAGGTAAAACAGTATTTTATGTGTGACTGTCAGTGATTTCCAAACACAACGGAGCAGTTTCATAATTTTCCCCTGATTTAGAATGAGGAGATGGCATGCATAGATTGGCAAATTTACTTCTGACACTACGTGAGCGAGACATTCCCTTGCCAGATATTCACTTCAGAGCAAGATATTCACTAGGGTGTGAAAAGTAGAATTGACATTTGATGGGGACTAAAGTTATTGAGGAGAGGTCCCAATGTCTTCAATCATGAAATTCCAACCCAATTCCAAAGAGACTGAAACATAAATGCATTTGTATGATAATGAATAATACCTAGGAGTGTACATGCCACCTCGCCATTTTTTGGCGAGGTGGCAAGTCAGTTAAGAACAAATTCTTATTTTCAATGACAGCCTAGGAACAGTGGGTTAACTGCCTTGTTCAGGGGCAGAATGACAGATTTCACCTTGTCAGCTCAGGGATTCGATCCAGCAACCTTTCAGTTACGGGCCCAACACTCTAACCACTGGGCTACCTGCCGCCACAAAGCTTACAAACTCTTTAGCAATAACTAATCTTAATAGAACCCATCCAGGTAGCTCGTTATCCAAAACGAATTTAGTTATCCAAACTCCTAAATCACATCTGGTTCGTTGATACATTATGAAAATCTCTGTGTTTTATCATCACAAACTCCCTAATGCCTCAATCGTGTTGCTAGTGATAAATAGGACCATGCAAAACTTGCTAGGCTCACATGCTACAGTGGCTACCATGGAGAGGGCTTTGGGGTTGTTGACGTGTTATTCTATTTGCATCAGATGCGAAGCTCTGACCCCAAGGCCTAAACACTAAAACAAACTACGGATCATTTGTGTTAATTTGTGTCTCCTATTCTTTGGCTTGTGGACCAACATTATTTGCCTGGTGTGTTGTATTGCTTGGCCAGACTGATGCCAGCTCTGGCCATCCTTGGTCAAGCATTTGGTCAAGCACATACTCTACGAACCAGACAGGATGTGGAACATAAAAAACTCTCATCATATCAAGAAATCTAATCTACTCTCAAATCAGTAATGGTCTGGGAAGCATGGGACAGTCACTTGTCTCTGGCTGCGGTCTGAGGGGGGAGATGAAAGGAGAAGAGATCTCTCTCTCCATCTATATCTCTCTGAGCCAGCCTGATCAGAGGTTTTCTCCCTCTCTTTCCCACCCCTCCACTCATTTGCCTGAGACACCATTCCCTGGGTGCTGTTCTTCAACATTTGCATTCAGAGTAAACATTTCACAGGTGAGCGCCTGGATTTGCATCCCTCCACCCCTCCACACACACCTTGCTGGCGACCTCAGCTCACCCTTATGTTAACAACCAAAATCAGTTTCTCCCATAAGCAAATGAGGCAAACCTCCATTTTCTGGATTACACGCTTGACTGTGGACTAGTGGACCTCAGAGAGAGAAAGCAAGATAGCGAGACAGAGAGAGAAAGAGAGGTGTGGCAGAACTCAATATGGGAGCGCGTACACAAGCAAAGAAGTGAGAGAAAGGGAGGAGAGTGAAGGAAAGGAAGGAGTGCACTAGAACACTGTGTTCTCTTTAAAAAAAAACTTGATTCCCAGCCACCGCTTTTAGAGTGGGAACATCACAGACGGCGGGCCGCGCCAGCTAGCCCTCTGGGGTCCATCCCCTCTCATGTCCCTGCAATTTAGTCAACACGTTTCAGCTGAGCCTAATGGAGATCATGTGTGGGGTGGGCCGCTTCTACCAGCTAGGCCCCGTCAGGACCCTGTGCCAAAGATCCATCGCTCCTCCTCCCCAGTCCTGCGGCAGAGCCTAGGGCCTAGGCCTATACCTAGCAGGCAGAGAGAGGAAGAGGGGGCTGTGTGTGGATCAGGGTGAATAGAAAAAGAAGATTGCAAAACTGTTGTTCTGTTTGTGAGTATGGAGTTTTTTTATCTAACCCTCTCCTCTAGGGGGAGCCACTGAGCCGCTGAGAGGGGAACAGTGGTGGTGGGTGCTCTCTGTTTGGCCGACTGCCAAGGTTGTGACATGACACCCCATTAAGGTGTTTTGATAAGTGTCCAGTTGAGTTTCACCTGACGAAATACAGGAGCCTGTCCCCGCCAAAATTTTGTCAACATGTTTCAACTGGCGACAATTAAATAGAGATCATGTGTGGCCACAGCCACCAGAGCCATCAAGTCCCCGTGCCACAGATCAAGCTCTACACTAAAGCCTATATTTAGCAGGAAGAGACAGAGAGGGGGCGAGAGAGATTGAAAGAGCGAGAGAGAGAGAGAGAGATGGGGGGGAATTGTCCTGTAGGAATTGGGCCGACTCCACTTCTCCCGAATCAACAGCAGCTGAAGGTTTGGATTTTCCTTGTGTGAAATCAGATACGGGGCCTGACTCCGGTGCCTGGTAGACTCTGGAAAAAGAAACAGACCCCCTAACCCTCCTCATGCACCCACCTCATCCGAAAAATAAGCGAATTTCAACTGCAAAAAAGAAATGTGTTCTTGAAAAAAGAAAGCAGGAGCCGTGGAAATTGCAGAGGAACAGATTTTTTTGTTGTTGAAAATGTACCCAGTTCTCCAGACATAAGGGAAAGACATTTGCTGTGGCGTGCAAGCGCTTTCTGTTTCACAAATACAGCCTGTTGAAGGTAGCTGAAGAATGGGACTAAAAATAAACAAAAGATAACTACTGTAAAATATACTGTGTCTGTAAAATGTACAGTATATAGTATATAAAAATGATAAAGGAAAATATATTTAAAAATATATATTTTAGAAATGTATATACACCCCCGGTCAAAAGTTTGGAATATTACTCATTCAAGATTTTTTCTTTATTTGCACTATTTTTTACATTGTAGAATAAAAGTGAAAACATCAAAACTATGACATAACACATGGAATCATGTAGTAACCAAAAAAGTATTAAACAAATCACAATATATTTTATATTTGAGATTCTTCAAAGTAGCCACCCTTTGTCTTGATGACAGCTTTGCACACTCATGGCTAGTTGAGAGAATGCCAAGAGTGTGCAAAGCTGTCATCAAGGCAGCGGGTGGCTATTTGAAGAATCTCAAATCCAAAATCTATTTTGATTTGTTCAACACGTTTGATGTCTTCTACAATGTAAATAGTGCAAATAAAGAAAACCCCTTGAATGAATAATATTCCAAACTTTTGACTGGGGATGTATATATAAAGAATAATTCACATTTTACACTGAGCCCATCAAAACCAAATCCAGTGGAATCAGACAGTGTTTGTTTGTGTGTGTGTGTGTGTGTGTGTGTGTGTGTGTGTGTGTGTGTGTGTGTGTGTGTGTGTGTGTGTGTGTGTGTGGGCAGGTACAAGGAACCATGTCACACCTGTTGGTATTCACAATGTCTCTTTTAAGCCACTGACGCACAGGACAAGGAAGTCAAAGTCAAACAAATTCCAGAGCATACACTGCATACCTGCATTCCCACCTTACCCAGTATCAAACGGCCACTATTTCCTATGTACAAAAAATCACCCAGGCTATAGGTTACAAACAGAACAACATGAAGCCCATTAGCCTATAAAATGTATGCCATTAAGCTACAGGAGGTTGGTGGCACCTTAAGAGGGGAGGATTGGCTTGTGGTAATGGCTGGAGCGGAATAGGTGGAATGGTATCAAATACATCAAACACATGGTTTGATGCCATTCTATTTGCTCTGTTCGAGACATTATTATGAGACGTCCTCCCCTCAGCAGCCTCCACTACACTAAACCGTGGGCAAAGGCATATAGGGAAGTGAAGTGATGACATATACAGTTGAAGTCAGAAGTTGACATACACCTTAGCAAAATACATTTAAACTCTTTCACAATTCCTGACATTTAATCCTAGTAAGAATTCCCTGTCTTTGGTCAGTTAGGATCACCACTTTATTTTAAGAATGTGAAATGTCAGAATAATAGTAGAGATAATTATTTATTTCAGCTTTTATTTCTTTCATCACATTCCCAGTGGGTCAGAAGTTAGTTAATTAGTATTTGGTAGCATTGCCTTTAAATTCTTTAACTTGGGTCAAACATTTTGGGTAGCCTTCCACAAGCATCCCACAATAAGTTGGGTGAATTTCGGCCCATTCGCCCTGACAGAACTGGTGTAACTGAGTCAGGTTTGTAGGCCTCCTTGCTCGCACACGCTTTTTCAGTTCTATAGGATTGAGGTCAGGGCTTTGTGATGGCCACTCCAATACCTTGACTTTGTTGCCCTTAAGCCATTTTGGAAGTATGCTTGGGTTCATTGTCCATTTGGAAGACCCATTTGTGACCAAGCTTTAACTTCCTGACTGATGTCTTGAGATGTTGCTTCAATATATCCACATAATTTTCCTTCCTCATGATGCCATCTATTTTGTGAAGTGCACCAGTCCCTCCTGCAGCAAATCACCCCCACAACATGATGCTGTCACCCCCGTGCTTCACGGTTGGAATGGTGTTCTTCAGCTTGCAAGCCTCCCCCTTTTTCCTCCAAACATAACGATGGTCATTATGGCCAAACATTTCTATTTTTGTTTCATCAGAACAGAGGACATTTCTCCAAAAGTACGATCTTCGTCCCCATGTGCAGTTGCAAACTGTAGTGACTTTTTTATTGAAAAATGAGTTTTAATGACTTCAACATAAATGTATGTAAACTTCCGACTTCAACTGTAGTTGTACGATAACAAGATGGGTAGACTTACACCTACATGTTGCACGCCTCTGTAACCAAATGCCATGTGCCTGGTTTCTGCACAGTAACTTTCTAATTGTGGCGCAACAACTTATTGAACACAAAAAGTATATGCAAACGTGCAGATTTTTATCCCTTGCTGTTTTTAGAAACGACAGCATTAGCAAGGCGCTATTAGACTACAATGCAAATTACTCCTGTCTTGTAAAATCTTGGCCAACTATAACTGTTTTAGGTAGTAATGTAACCCTAATTTATTGACTTAATTATCTATAACTTTCTGTGAGGGCCCATTGGTAAAGAGTCCAGTTACAATGACGTTCCTTTCTATATAGTTTAATCCGAATCCAAGTAGCTGTAGCACATAATTCACTCACGTGAATCCCCTGCGTAGGTGAGCATGGGGAAAGGTATTGTCAGAATAATAGACTCCCGAATGGTGCGGCGGTCTAAGGCACTGCATTGCAGTGCTAGAGGCGTCACTACAGACCCGGGTTCGATCCCGCCACTGGGAGACCCATGAGGCAGCGCACAATTGGCCCAGTGTCGTCCGGGTTAGGAGAGGGTTTGGCTGGCCGGAATATCCTTGTCCCATTGTGATCTAGCGACTCCTTGTGGCGCGCCGGGCGCATGCAGGCTGACTTCGGTCACCAGTTGTACTGTGTTTCCTCCGACACATTGGTGCGTCTGGCTTCCAGGTTAAGCGGGCAGTGTGTCAAGAAGCAGTGAGACTTGGCAGGGTCGTGTTTCGGAGGATGCATGGCTCTCAACCATTGCCTCAACCGTCGTCCATGCGGAAGTTGCAGCGAAGGGACAAGACCGTAACTACCAATTGGATATCATAAAGAAAGAATAATAGTCCCTAACATAAAGTCTAAGTGGTGATTCTATAATAAAAGTCTCAGATATATGTTATTCATAACTCAGATTATAAAACATATATTCCTTATTCCAAAACCTTAGCTACAGTAACAAAAAAACAGTCAGACAGGACTCAGGTGTTCTATAGCTCCCATTGGCCTACTTTCTCCAATAGGTGATTGACTGCCTCACCCAGAGCAAACATTAATTCTTGACTGCCTGCCAAAGATAAATTAAACTGATCAATAGAGCGATATTAAACTGCTGCGTATTGGTTTACAGAAGCCTACATCTCACAGAATGAAGAATAAAAAAATGTAATCAAATGTTTGTCACAGTAATTATGCTGTCACTATTGTCAATATTGGTCATTGTAAGTGGAGCCCCACTGGGCATAAACTGGTTGAATCAATGTTGTTTCCACATAATTTAATCCCCCAAAAATCAATGTGATGACGTTGAATCAATGTGGAAAACACACGTGTCTATATAAGTTGATAGTGCATGTCAGAGAAAAAAACAAGCCATGTTGATAGTGCATGTCACAGCAAAAACCAATCCATGCAGTCGAAGGAATTGTCCGTAGATAGGATTGTGTCGAGGCACAGATCCTGGGAAGGGTATCAAAACATTTCTCCAGCATTGAAGGACCCCAAGAACACAGTGGCCTCCATCATTCTTAAATGGAAGAAGTTTGGAACCAGCAAGACTCTTCCTAGAGCTGGTCACACACAGCTCATGTTGTTTTTGGAAAGAACTGTCAGATCAGCCTAACCCTGCAGTCATGCCTTGGTTTTTGTGGGGCAGTATGGTGTTGTGTTTAAGGAAATAAGCTGGTGACAGGAGCTTCTCCAAAATCCCAGCGAGGAAAACTGCTGAGTCAAACCCTTAAGCAAGATCAGAATTTCCTCTGTCAGTTGAATAAATTAGGGAATGCGTGGCTGGGAAATTTGAGTCAAAACAGCTGGCTTTGGTGTACTGTGTGCGACTACACTTCGGGATAGTTTAGCACTGACAGGTCTGTGACATTGATCCGGTTTGGTTACTTTTACAAAATATACAAATACATAGAACACACACATTCTCTCTCTTACTCTCTGTCTCAGTCTCTCGCTCTCTACCTCTCGCTTTCGCTCTCTCTCTACCACTCTCTCTGCCCCTTTCTCTCCAACCTGGTCTCAGAGCATTTCATATTATTCTGTATGTAAATCTGAGACACTCCATTTTGTATAATATGTTACGTTTCGTATGGTACGTATCAGGGGTTGGAACCTAAATCATTTTCCAATCGTTTCGTTCTGAACAACCACTATTTGTTTTCATTTAGTTCCACTGTTCTGACCAGCCAAAACAAAGTTCTGAACTGGTTCGAAATCAACAATTTTTTACAGTTAGCTCATTGAATTACTTCACCAATCAGTGCAGATAGATTAGGCAAGCTAGTTTTTTACATGCATGATGGACAGTGTAGCCTATGGCACAAGATGCGACTGAAATTTTGCGGGTGGGAAGAGAGCGAAAGAGAGTTGAGGAGGAGGCTTGAAGCACTGGGCATCTTGTTATAAAATGCATTATCTGAATTAGGTCCACAGAATTAAATCTAGGAGGAGTGGCTTCTCTGGAGGTACTTTGAATGTTCTTTGAGCTAGCTAGCTAACAAGCTTGAGCTAGCTAGCTAGCTAGCTAACAAGCTTGTGAGTGCAGAGCGGAACCAGAATTAAAAACGCGTCTTACCTTTTTGTAGTTAATAAATGCAACTTGAAATGTGATAACTAGGCCTATATTATCCTTAACTAGCATTGAAAGAGTTAATCTATTCTTCTCTAGCTAATAAAACATCTCTCTCCCAATCTTCTGAAACGTCAGTACCGCAGCCTATGTTTCGGAGGGGGAGGGGAGGTAGCCTAAACACGTACACGCAAAGATTTTTAGCTTGCAGGCAGACACTGGAATAAGTTTCTGAGTGACAGAGTGAGGGCTTTGCATAGGCGCTTTGTTGCGTTTTGTTATGGGACTAGAAAAAAATGCCTGGAACTTAAAATAATTTTATTAACCGTTTCCCATGCTTTTAAAATAATGGTTCTGTTCTGTAACTGTAAGGATCACTTTGGTTCCATGTTCTGTTTATGTTACTTGAACATTTTAGTTATTTTCCGGTTTCTGGTTCCCTGAATCCGGTTCCAACCCCTGTTATGTATTCATTTCTGGATGTCCATCATCCATTTAGTGTGATATGTTATGAATTACAATTCGTAAAAGCATTCAAGTTAGGATTTAGGTTAAAGGGTCAAGGTTAGGGGAAGGGTTAGCTAACATGCTAAGTAGTTCCAAAGTAGCTAAAAAGTAGTAAGTTGTTGAAAAGTTGCTAATTAGCTAAAACGCTAAAGTTGTCCATGATGTGATTCGAACATGCAACCTAGGGGTTGCTAGATGTTTGCGTTATATGCCTACCAATCCACCCTGACCAACCACCCTCCTTTCATTTTTGACTTAAGTAACCTTCTGTCTTATGTAACCATACCAAACGTAACATATCATACTAATTTGAGTGTCTCGGATTTATGTATACTATGTAACATCTAGTCTATGAGACCAGGCTGCTCACTCCCTCTCTCTCCCTCCCTCCCCCTGTTTGTGTCTGACTGTGACGGTTATGTCTGTAGTTTCCTGTTTCCTCTCTTCAGTGTGATTTATGTAGTTACACAACAGCACACAATGCACAACAAGCTGTCAGTGTTAGCCTCTTTTCATTCTTCAAGAATACTGTTACTGTAGGTTACTTTGGTTTAGCTGGAATGGTTGTGTAGGAAGACTATCCAGAGGCTGAGGGGGAAGACTCTCATAACTTCACAAATCAGTTTGCTGATGTGCTGTCACAGGTTGATGACTGTTACTGACCAAAACATTTCTCAGTTCACTACTTCTAGCTAGCTAGTGTTTGCAGGGCTGTAGACTGCAGGCCTACAGCTTCCTGTCAAAGGAAGGAACTCTGACTCTCCCTATCTCACTTTGACTATGAAACATTTTCATGGGTGGATCATATGTGACATCTATGTGCACCAGGAGTCTCTAAACCAAATCTGTTGTTTCTCTCTCCCTCTCTCAGGTCCCACCGCTGACCTCTTCCCCCAGAGGACCTCCTTCCCCTCTCTGTCCCCGCTGACTGACCCCCGTTTCTCGGACCCACGCATGCACTACCCAGGGGCCTTCACCTACTCAGCCAACCCCTCCAGCACGGGCATCGGAGGCCTCAGTGTGACGGGAATGTCTGCCTCCTCCCGCTACCACACCTACCTGCCCCCGCCCTACCCGGGAAACCAGAACCAGGGCAGCCACTTCCAGTCCAACTCCTCCCCCTACCACCTGTACTACGGCACCGGGTCTGGATCCTACCAGTTCTCCATGGTGGGCCCGGGCGGGACCGGGGGTGAGCGCTCCCCCACCCGCCTGCTGCCCTGCTCGGGGGCCTCAGCCTCTGGAGGTGGTAACAGCCTGATAATCCAGGGCCTGAGCAACCAGAGCGAGGGGGTGGAGGCGGATGGCAGCCACAGCAACTCCCCAACGACCATGAGCGGGTCTGGACGCATGGACGAATCTGTCTGGAGGCCCTACTGACTGTCAGACAGCTAGAGGAAATGCAGGACAGAGAAGAGAGAAAGAGAAAGAAAAAGTAAATACAGTCAAAAAAAATATGAATCCTTCCCTCAAAAAATAAATGTTGCATGTTTGTCTATTACTCCTGCACTCGCTTCGTACCCTTTTCCCTGTTGACCTAAGACATTCACTGTCTGTCAGGATGCCATGGCCAGAGGTGGCCTTTATGCAAGCCACGGGTATACCCTGCACTGTGACAGGGATTACTCTCGGAGACTCTGAAAGCCATACAAATCTCCTTATTTTCAATTGATGAGTAAGAACTGCAAAATAACTGTAAATAGAAGTTATGGTGTTAGAACAAATAAGCCATAGTAATATATCAGGTTCTTCTGAAAAACAGGTACAACACGCAAACCATAGACTATGAAAAGGCAAAACCTTCACATCCATTCATTCTATGCAGCTGATGAACGGTAAAAATGCAAGTGCTATTGTGGCTTATCAGCCAACGAGACCAAAACTATCCTTAACCCTTTAGATGACAGTACCTTTCTTGGCGTTACGAGCTAAGCATCTAAAACAGTGACTGTACTGCCTCAACGGCCTTTGACAGCCATGTGAAAACAGAAGTCAAATAGGATGTTTGTTTCACATGACTCAGAACCTGCCCTAGATGACTTGTGGCTGTATTGCTAATGTATACATGTAAATTGATCCTGAAGCTTTTATTTTGTGTGAGGTTTGGAGATTCATCCTTCAGTCCATGAAAGATCATCAAGAACCATCCATGGTCTCAAAGTAGTTATGCATTGTTTGGCAATTTAATTTATTATCTGTACTATGATGGATCAGTCGTTGGAGGTACAGTAAGCAATGCTTATTCAAAATGAACAACATGATGTCTGAGTGAAACTCCCCTGTAAAGTCGTTAATGTATTGATCATCTATGTAGCAGAACAATAGTTGATATTTTGAGGACTGTCGAGGACTTTAGCAGAAAATCGTTTTTTTTTAAGCAGGAATTTTATGGATTCCTTTTTAGTTTCTTGGACTGTTATCTTTATTGTTACTTATGGTAGGCCTATATAGTTCTTAATTGTGTCTGCAAACTGTTCTAGTATAGTATGTCTTAACTGTATAATACAGTTTACTTTTTTATATTTATTTGAGCCAAATTTGAGAAAATGTTCACTTATGCCCAAAAACATTTAGCATTTCTCTCTACCTTATCTTTTTTATATAAATATTTTGTTTATTTGTTGTTTAATATAAAATTTGAATTTGTGTAATATATTTCTTCTAAATTATAAAAAAACTAAACTTTTAATGTTATTATTTTGTATTTCAATGTAGCTTCGATGCACTAAAAACATTCATGATATTCAACCATTAGAAGCACAGATCCCAACATTAATTCCACCAATCACATTACTTATAAGATCCCCCCTTAAACAATCACACAATCACCAACCCCCAGCCTCCTTGAGCTCCCAAAGCCATCTTTCTAATTTTTTCCACTGTTTTAAACATTCATTTCTCATAATCAGCTTTTACGTGCACAGATTCACCTTTCAGAGAGATGAAAATACATACTTAAGGCACACAACCCACATTATGTGGCTATGCAGATCTTGTTTCTTTGTTTATCAAACAAAGATACTAACCTGTATGAAGAACGACTGAAACCTCAGACTTTGATTGGCTTAATCTCAAACCACATTGGCATGTCTGAATAGGCCAAGTGGCACATGCAAGCATGCACGCACACACACACACACAGGTGTGATTGTGCACATTCTCACAGTCCCAATGGCCTTTCCCATGCTGTCACAGCCATGATCCGTGTACCCCAGGGGGACACAGAGAGTAGGGATGAAGATGAAGGGGTTTCAAAGTGGGATCCTCTTACCAACACCAAGGGCAAGCCCTTGTTGTGCACAGATCCCTTTGTTCTGCATGAGCTGTGAGTCCTTTGAAGCATTTATGAATGTGATTTCTCTCCTTTCTATTGTAATTTATGGATCATTAGTACCTGCAGCTCAGGGCTCTGCACAGGATTTAGATGTCAGGACAGAGCATATTTTTTGTATGAGCTGTGCTGAGCCACTTAATTCATTGTATCAGGTGTCCCATGTTAAGAAATTGTGTTTTGGTGAAAAGGAGGAGGAGAGTTGCTGGGGCTTCTTAAGAGCAGATATTATACCAATTAGGGTTGGTTTAGAGTTGTTGGGGCTTCTTAAGAGCAGATATTATACCAATTAGGGTTGGTTTAGCGACCCCCCAACCTTTGAGCGCATACAAAAATATTGCTAGCATTTGTAGCTCATTCTAATTCTATTGACAAATGTACTACCCTATGCCTTATTTTTGTTTAAGACAATCAATGATATAAAGATTCATTCCTATCTCTTGGGGAGTGGAGGGAAAGAATAGCATGTTCTTAGAATCACTGTGTTCCTACCCATCCTTTTGAGTTTGAAGGCCTAACTTTAGATTGGGCAAATGCAGCTATGAGAAACCAACGATGTACCTGATATCATGTGGTTATATCAAAACCAAAGAAAGACCTGTAATATTGTTCCATTGAGGGTTTGGATCTGTTGTTTTAGACGAAAAATGTCTTGGTTGGTTTCCAAGATATGTTGATAAAATGTCCATAACTCTTAAGAAATAGGTTATATGTATATCATGAGGCATTTGCAAAACAGGGAGGTCAAATTGTACAATTACATTTTATTGTTTGTTGGATAGAAAAGCACAAAGCTTATGTTTTCTTTAATGTTTCTTTTAAACAACCTCCTCTTCATTTCGTTTTACCATAATGTTAATTCATTTTGCTCAAAGCATGTATGTCTAAGCTGATATGTTAATTTAATTTTCATCCATGTAATATCCTTAAAGACTCTGTATTAAGTGCTTGTAAAGTGTGCGGATAATGTAGTTTTTAATCATTTTAATTAAAAAACATCAATTTCAGATTTTTCTCATGATCGTTGTTTTTATTCCAATTATAATATGACAAACACTTGACGTTTGAGAAACAATTCTGATGTGAGATTATGCTTGTTGTGAAGGATTTGGTGGTAAAATATTTGAGAGACCCCTCCACTATAGCTCAATGGTTCTATTGTTCTATAGAGTGTTATTACTTGTGTTGACATAGCCTATATTTTCTCCTCATTAGGGAGAACTGATATACATGTATCATTTTAAGGTTAAGTTAGGCATTAACTCCACATTTTTAAGGCATTATCTCCGAATGGTTAAGGGTTAAGGTTTGGGATAGACTTAAAACAAAAATCTCAAAAACAACTTTATATTGCTGGATTCGAACATGCAACCTTTTGCACCAAATGTCAAATTTTGAAGTGTTTAAGGTTAAGTTTAGGAATTAGCTCAGAATTTTTAAAGTTATGGTAAATTTTAGGCATCACCTCTAGAAATACATACAGGATCACCTCAGCAGACTAATGGGTTCAGTATAGGGGAGCGAACATTCAATAAAACCCACTCCATTTCAATTTATTCTGTTCCAGCTAATTATGTTCTCATCCAATACCCTCTTAGGCTCAGAGCCATGAATACTATATACTGTATATCATGTCCCTCCAAAATCTCGGTCTCACTCTCTTTCTCTCTCTCGCAAGTTCTTTCTCTTTCACTCTCTCTACATCTAAGTGGCGTGCGTTACCCAAGCCTTCCCTCTTCATTATCCCCCAGTCTCCCATCAGTACGCCTCTCACTGGCAAATTACCCAGACTTCTCAGTGCCTCGCAAACGCCACAGCTGTCAACACGGCGGTACCCAGGGCGTAAATAGAGCACGTCCCAGGAATCCGATACCGCCCTGGCAACCTCCACGCAGCGCACATCAGCAAGTTTTCACTTGTTAAAAAACAAAAGAGCAAAAGTTAGGAATGTCAGCGTTCTTTTCCAATGTAAGATTGGGTGTTCATTTATGCATTGCTGATGGCATCTATTTAGCTCATTTGATGTCTGCCCACAGGATTAAACACTTGAGATCTCTCTCTTGTAGGGTGGTCTGATATCAAATTAGTTCTGTGGATAACCTGAAAAACAATACCCACAATCCCTCACTCTTAAACTAATCCCACCTGTTGAGATTCCATGAAAAGGTTCCTTTCACCCTCCCTCCTATGGTACTTTCTCTCTATTCCTTTTCACCTCTAAACTCTTTCCTCTCCTGCCCACCTACTCTCTCATCCCCTTTTTTCTCCTCTTCTATTCTCTCCTTTCATTTGGCTGTATGGGTTTAGCTCCATGAGTCTCATCATCGGGCCTTCTGTGGGGTCAGTCTTGGCAAGACAACAAAGCCTCAGGACGCACACAAGCAGGCTCGAGACACACTGCGTTCAATTAACTCAGAACACTCTACACACACACACTCAGAATCCCTGCTGACAGAGCTCACACTGGTTGGATTCTCACAGAGAGCCTGAGCTCTACTTCACAGTGTATGACAGATCTATGCTGTCTTAAACACTACCATCCATTTCCTTTAGTCTCATCACAGAGCCAGTGTCCTTCCATGCCGCTCCCCCACGGATCAGAAAATACAAAGAGAAGATGATAAGCTTTAAATTAGCCAGAGCTCTGGGGAATTTTCCAGCTGTCTTCACACACTCCGTAAGATTGACTCTGTGCTTCACATGTGGGGACCAGAGGAACTTCCATCTGGCTTTGGCTTTGTCATAGACGCACGAGAAGAGTTCAGAGTTTTTTGCCTGCCCTCTTCCTAAAACTGTAGCTCTACGGGAAGACGGGAAACACATTCAAAGTTGAATGGATGTGATGGAAGTCGAAGACGGCTTGATGAATGGTCTTACAGTATGAGGAGAGTGGGAGATTTATTCTTCAGTAAGCAACCAAACATACCGGTACACAAACACCAAAATGCAGGCATGCGCAAAAACAATCAAAACCATTGGGAACATCAGTTAATACAGACATTACATACACATGTTTCGTAAAACCTGCATGACCTTGTAGTATATGGTTCCATCCTGCCTTTGTAGTATTTAAGCTTTCTCTAAGTCCCCTTTTTCCACTCTGTTCAAACTCATCATCAGCTCATTAGCTAGTTGACATTAGTACAACACAAACAAGACTGTTTCTCAGTTAGAGAAGAAGAGAACCACTATTTATAAATACATACAAACTGGGAAGAAGTAGAGAAAAGAAATGGTCAATTTTTTTGGAAAGAGTACATGATCGTTAAAGCCCTCTCATTTCTCATGAACACAATATCCCATGTCGCAGCGGCCCAGTGGTACCTGCATACGAAACCCATTAGAGCTTATTCTGGAGCTGCTGACCTCTCCTCCCAGACCTCGTGAGAAGTGGCAAGTGGGCTAGAACCGGTTTGATTTGGGTGCTTAGTACGACCGTGTCTATTTTTTAACTGGACTGGTGGTGGGAAAAGCATCTGCCTTCCAAAATCACGGTTCCCACAGATCGACCGGGAACGGTAAGGGCCAAGGGTTCTGGCGTTATGAGTCGTGATGCAACCCTTCTCACACTGAGGACCATGATTAACTCAATGACAGAGAGGGACAGAGGGACAGAGGGACAGAGGGAGAGAGAGAGAGAGAGAGAGAGAGAGAGAGAGAGAGAGAGAGAGAGAGAGAGGAAAGGAAGGGAGAGGAGAGGCAAAAGAAGAGTCAGTGAGAGTCTACCAGTAAAGGTAGTTTCTCATACAGTGTAACTCTTCAGAGACTGTTCTCCGTTTCTCCACACACCATCAAGTTCCCACAGCGGAGGAACTCTCTGTGGAGCCAAACCTCTTTTACCACAGAGACCCATGAGGATCAGTGACGATGGACCGACTCAGAAAATACTCACACTATCAGATCCATCTAGATAAACTTTTTGGGAGGACAATTTGTTTTGATTGTTTTTCTACAGAACTCAGTCAAGTTTAATCTCACACAGTGTTGTCCCACGACTACATCATATGTAATAGGGTTCCTTTGTGATTGTTGCATGTCCAACAGAGATGTGACATTTCTCTGTGCATTACATGCATTCTGGCAGGAGTGTAGTAAGTCCTATGAGTTATCTTAAATTGCAGTAGTTTATCTCTTAGGTTGTAGGAGCAGGTACTGTCTGAACATTTTCACATATCTGTGACTAATGGTTCTCCTGAATTTCTTCCATTAGATCTGTTTCCCATTTTGTCCTTATAGGTTCTGAACCATCAGGTGAGTTTCAATCTACCCTTGATTTAACTTGGCAATCAACTTCCTTGGCGTAGCAGCTTCATTCAGTATTTCTTCTATGCTAGACGACTTAAATTCTGTTGAGTTTAAAGAAAATAATCCAGAATTTAAAGAAATAATCCACGTCTTTCTTGTAATTGTTTGAAAGACAGTAGAGATCCATCATAGTACACATGTTAAAAATTCATGATGCCACTTTGGAACCAGAACTTAAAGGTGTTATCAAACGTTGGAGGTAAGGTGGAGTTATTCCTGGCGAAATTGGTTATTTCCACCTCATGAATTTATGTACATTTTTCCAAACATGAATGGAATTGAGAATCATTGGATTGTCCGTTTTTCTTCTTCAATGCTTGGGACCTGAAGTAGTGAATATATTGTAGATTACATTTGTGGATTCGATAGTCCTCCATGAAGTTGTGCAGCCCAGTAATCCATTTTCATATGAGGTAGTCCAAGACCTCCAGCCATATAGTGCAGTCATTTAGATAGGTAAACGTAATGAGAGACAAAGTATCAGTACTTAGTTTGAAAGAAAATGCTTGAACGAACAGTCCAGTCCTTGTGGTATATTGTGCAAGTGAAGTGCAGGTGAATAATTATGTTTGCCAATTGCATGCACTTCTCAATTTAGTACTTTTCTATTGAAGCACTGTACTTCACACTACGTGCGGCATCAACTGCACAACTGAGTCAGGATAACATAGACCTAAATTAATTTGAGTTGAGGAGAAACAGAAATGAGAAAACCAACAAAGATGTTACAATAAATTAAACTCTTAATTTTGACCATTAAACGGGTTGGAGCTGTTCTTTGTGGATTCCTTCATTACATAATGTACACATAGCTTCATATTTTCTTACCAAATTACCCTTAATTTGATTAGGCCACTTTCATTGAGAAAAAAATAAAGAAAACATCTGAAACAGAGTGAAAAGCACATCGGTGTCAGTGCATTTCAGAACACAACACTGACACACTGTATTAGGTTCTTGAATTCTTTATTTTTTATTATTTATTCTTCAACTTATATTATTGTGCATACTCGGTGACACAGAACATCAACTGAATCGACACGAAGAGAAAGAAAACGTTTCCCAGAAATGTATTAAAAAAAAAAACATCCACACTGTGTGGAATTGTTTTCCATGCAGTTGCCTGAGAATCGATACAGGACATTGTCCTCTTTCTCACATAGTAAACTCTGAATAACAATCATATATCCATGCGAAAAACTAGTGTTCCCTCCATACAAAAGTAAATGAACACACACATACTCCTAGTCTGCGCTAGGCTCTTCTCAGGCCTCCCTCCCTCCATTACCGTGGAGTCTAGAATAGAGTGGGGGCAAATGAGGCGAAAAGGGGAAACGGGGATCCCTACGGATCAGGTCTCTGTTCACTTCCTGCATGAGAATTGAACACGCTCACTCTTTAGTTCACATACACTCTCTCTCTCTCTCTCTCTCTCTCTCTCTCTCTCTCTCTTTTTACATCTGTGTGCAACAGGCAGTGAGTACAATTATGATGATTGTTCTAGTCTGAGTCACATGGGAAAACAAAGGCTTGTTAAAACTGGATATTTCCTCCTTTCACTAATGCTTCCCAGTGGAAGTTGCTATTTCAAATATCATACTGTATGTTTACTGTTTACTGTGCATGACCTTTTCGTAGCTGTCTATTTACCACCACAAACCAATGCTGGCACTAAGACAGCGCTCAACGAGCTGTATAGGACCATAAGCAAACAAGAAAATGCTCATCCAGAGGTGGTGCTTCTTAATGCCGGGGAAACTTAAATACGTTTC
Source organism: Thymallus thymallus (assembly GCA_023634145.1). Classification (NCBI taxonomy): domain Eukaryota; kingdom Metazoa; phylum Chordata; class Actinopteri; order Salmoniformes; family Salmonidae; genus Thymallus; species Thymallus thymallus. The sequence goes on from CM042406.1 coordinate 10,381,979, forward strand.
ACATCATTTTTACCAGCATGTCACCTGTGCAACTAGAGGCAACAAAACTCTAGGTTACCTTTACTCCACACACAGAAACACATACAAGGCTACCACAGACTGGAATATGTTCCGAGATTCGTCCGATAACAATGAGGAGTTTACCACATCAGTCACCGGCTTCATTAATAAGTGTATCGATGACGTCATCCCCACAGTGACCGTACGACAATATCCTAACAAGAAGCCACTGATTACAGGCAGTATCCACACTGAGCTAAAGGCTAGAGCTGCCACTTTCAAGGAGTGGGACACTAATCCAGATGTTTATAAGAAATCCCGCTACGACCTCCGACGAGCCATCAAACAGAAAAATCGTCAACGCAGGACTAAAATCAAATCCTACTACGCAGGCTCTGAAACCTACTAGGCGAGCTAAATGCCTTCTATGCTCGCTTCGAGGCAAGCAACACTGAACCATGAACGAGAGCACCAGCTGTTCCAGACGACTGTGTGATCTCACTCTCTGTAGCCGATGTAAGAACTTTAAACAGGTAATCAATCACAAGGCCGCGGGGCCAGACAGATTACCAGGATGCGTACTCAAGCTGGCAAGTGTCTTCAGAATTTCAACCTCTCTCTGACCCAGTCTGTAATACCCACCTGTTTCAAGTAGACTACCATAGTCCAGTCTTGTTATATTATCTTCTGTGATGTATATGCTGTAAAGTGTAATATTGGGATGTAAACTGAATTCAATAGATGTCAACTCTATACCTGACATGGTACAGGTGCAGTATCGTAGCTTAATCATGACGGGCCCAGGCGCCAAAAAAATGTACGGGCCCCTATCACCACCCATATTTCCCTTAAAATTACAATTATTTTGTTGGTAAGGCTGTGTGTTAATATTACTAAGCATTGTAACAGCAGACAGAACCTAATCTAAGGTCACATTTGAAGCTGTTACCAGATAAACCGCAATATAGCCAATACATTCAGCACCATAGACTGCGGTCAGAAATAAACCTGTATAAATCGTTCAGCACCACGGAAAGCACAAAGCGGTCAAAAAACACCCCATTTTATATGCAAATAATAGGCAATAGATCTATATTATAAAATATAAATATATAGATCAATCTTTCGACAGAAACACCGAAACACAGCTAATGACCCAGTACATGCTCGCTGAAGTTATGCACGGTGGCAAAACTAACATATTTAGAGGCCTATAGCAAAAACACCAGCAATTCAATCAAGTGGAGCATTCAAACAGATTGCTTAAATGGCAGCATACCTTTTAACAGTATATGATACGTATATACTTACTATTATTCTTATAGCCTAGTTAAACGTATAGGCTATGATGACAATGAAATGGCTCAGCGGCCGTGCACCAGAACAGATCGAGCAATGTAAATTCATCTCAATAAAGCTTGATTTATATAGGCTGTCTGGGTAGCCTGCCCTGTAAAAATATAAGCTTACTCACTAATTTGATTGGCATTCGACGGGCTTTGCACTCTGTGAAGTCATTGACTATGGCATTCAAATCCATGGTCCTGGCCCTGGTGTTTTCAATGGACAGAATGGCCAACCCACTTTTCTCTTGTCCCATGCTGCTCCTCAGGTATGATTTAATTATTTTCAGTTTGGAAAAGGAGCGCTCGGCACTGGCTACCGTTACAGGCAGAGTCATAAAAAGGAGCATCGCTGTAACTACTTCCCCAAATGTAGCAGTGACTGAATTGTAATCCACAATGAGCATCTTGGCCAGGTCTCTCACTGTAGTGTGCTTTGCTTTTTCCTTCTTAAAACAGGCCCTGAAAGAGAGTAATTGGCCAGGGAAGCTTGCTGATATATCTTTGCTGTAATGTTCAGCTGGTGGTCTCGTAGAGCACATCATCATCTGCGTTGGCCACGGTAGTGGGATGGATGGAGTCCAACAGACTCGATGTTGCCCGCAGACTTTTAAATCTGTTTGACAGCTGGTGGATAACGATGTCAAGGTTTGCATTAAAGACGTTGACTCTAAATCTACTCTCCCCTTACTACTCTCCCCGTCGCTCGTCCTCGCATAGCTCATCAGAATGACGCCTCGCCTTCCTTTTCCGAGTGTCTTCAAATGTGTTCTGAACTCCCCATTTGTCGACAAGGGTCTTTGCGGTGACTTTGGCCTTCTCAAAATACTGTCGGAATCCGGACAGGACCTCTATCATGTCCTTGAGTAGGCTGACTGCCCTGTGCAGGTCTGCGTCTTTGGCCTGTAGCATTTTGGAGATGACGTTTAACTTTGTTGCATAATGCCCCCTGTCAGTAGGATAGGTAAAAAGGCCGTCTGTCCCACTTTCACCTGTTTCCTCAGCCGCCACGATTCTAGCCTCGCCCTGCTCCTCTTCCTCCACACCCGGCCCGAGGATAGCTTGTCCGGCTTGTGCTCAGGGTCGTCTCCGCCGATACCTGACAACCTGTATCCTCCTCTGTCAAAGTTGCTTCTTCTGGCACGATGGAACAGCTTTGCCTTGGCTCACTTGACCCGCTTAAAGCTAATGCTGACGATGATAAACCTACATCCTCTTCTGGTCCCAGTACATTGCTTGTGCTGGCAATGGCTGCACTTGAACTGCATTTGAAAAAGGAATCTAATTGAACTAATTTTGATACCTCCTTTGCTTTCTCATTTTTGGCCTTCCTCTTTTGGGCTCTTTTGTGTTGATAGATTTCTGATTTTTAAATCCACAATTTTCTATTCTCGACTTTTTCTCATTATTTTTATTTATTTATCATATAGCCTACTTTAAAGAAAGATCTTCTCATAAAATCGTAAATGCTTTTTCAGTTCTGCCCACAAATTTTCTATAGTCATTATAACCAAACAGTTCTATTTTTGTTTCATCAGACCAGAGGACATTCCTCCAAAGAGTACGATCTTTGTCCCCATGTGCAGTTGCAAACCATAGTCTTGCTTTTTTATGGCGGTTTTTGAGCAGTGGCTTCTTCCTTGCTGAGCGCCCTTTCAGGTTATGTCAATATAGGACTAGTTTTACTGTGGATATAGATACTTTTGTACCTGTTTCCTCCAGCATCGTCACAAGGTCCTTTGCTGTTGTTCTGGGGTTGATTTGCACTTTTCGCACCAAAGTTAATCTCTAGTAGACAGAACACGTCTCCATCTAGAGAGGTATGACGGCTGCATGGTCCCATGGTGTTTATTCTTGCGTACTATTGTTGGTACAGATGAACGTGGTACCGTCAGGCATCTGGAAATTGCTCCCAAGGATGAACCAGACTTGTGGAGGTCTACAATTGTTTTTCTGAGGTCTTGGCTGATTTCTTTTGATTTTTCCATGATGTCGGGCAAAGAGTTTGAAGGTAGGCCTTGAAATACATCCACAGGTACACCTCCAATTGACTCAAATGATATCAATTAACCTATCAGAAGCTTCTAAAGCAATTACCACATTTTCTGGAATTTTTCAAGCTGTTTAATGGCACAGTGGTTGAAAAATTTGTTTTAATGACTTCAACCTAAGTGTATGTAAACTTCCGACTTCAACTGTAAACGTCCGACTTCAACTGTAACTAAGGAATTAACATGATCCACACACAACAGCACAGACGTGAAGAACGCACAACAACCCCTCTTCCCGCTGAGGAGGCTGATTAGATTTGTCATGGGCCCTCAGATCCTCAAAAGGTTCTACAACTGCACCACTGAGAGCATCTTGATTGGCTGCATCACCGCTTGGTATAGCAACTGCATGGCATCTGACCACAAGCCGCTATTGCATGTGGCCCAATACATCACTGGGGCCGAGCTCCCTGCCATCCAGGACCTCTATACCAGGCGGTGTCAGAGGTAGACTTCAGCCACCCAAGTCATAGACTGTTCTCTCTGCTACCGCACGGCAAGCGAACTGATGCACCATATCTGGAACCAACAGGACCCTGAACAGCTTCTAACCCCAAGCCATTAGTCTGCTAAATAGTTAACCAAATAGCTAGCCGGACTATCTTTTGACTCATCACATATGCTGCTGATACTGTTTATTATTTATCATGTTGCATAGTCACTTTACCCCTACCTACTGTATATGTACAGATCTACGTCAATTACCTCGTACCCCTGCACATCGACGAGTTACTGGTACCCTGTGTATATAGCCAAGTTATCATTACTCATTGTGCATGTATTCTTCTTATTTTTTTATATTTTTTAAATAAAAAAATTCTCTGCATTGTTGGGAAGGGCCAGTAAGTAAACATTTCACTGTTAGTCTACACCTGTTGTTATATTTGATTCTCTGTAGACTATCTGCTCCTTTGTAAGTGTAGCTAGATGCCACTCAAGGGTGATCTGTAGACCTGATGACCCATGTCTTCTAATCACTGAGGACTGACTCAGAGGGATCATTCCCAACCTATCCTCAGCCTAAGATAAAACAGACCACAATAAACACCTACAACCACAGTATAACAACCACAAACACACCTGATTACAGGAGCAGGAGAAACATCATCACCAAAATCATTCTGATCTTCTTCCTTTTCTTGACTCCTCTTCATCATTACCACTGCCATGATTAGTGTGATTGCAAAGCAACACACTAGTTATTTGTCATACTCCAATGACTTATTATTCATATTATTCCCACCACTACTCCTTCTACAGCTTTAATGCGAAACATAATATTTAAACTACATAAAGTGCAGAGAGGTCTAACTTGAGTTGGTTAATGTTTTATTTTTGATACTCATCATACTTTTTGAAATAAAATCACTTAAATATGCTCATTTTAATATGGAGGTCTACGTGACCAAAATATACACGTTATGGAACTGTGCTGTTTGTAAACTTTTGAATCTTTTAAGGATTGGACCTTTTTTTAATTTTCGCCTAAAATGACATACCCAAATCTAACTGCCTGTAGCTCAGGACGTGAAGCAAGGATATGCATATTCTTGATAACATTTGAAAGGAAACACATTAGATCTGGTAAAGGATAACCACTACTGACCACAACTACTGACCTTAAACCCACAACTACTGACCACAACAACTGAACCACAAAGATACTGACCAACACTACTGACCAACACTAATAACCACTAATGACCACAACTACTGACCACAAACACACAACTACTGACCACAACTATTGACCACAACCACACAACTTCTGATAACAAAACCACTGACCACAACCACTGACCACACAATTACTGAACATATCCACACAACTGCTGACCACACAACTACTGACCACACAACTACTGACCACAACCACACAACTACTGTCCACAACCACACAACTACTGACCACACCACTACTACCATGACCACAACTAATGACTACAACTACTGACCAAAACTACTGACCACAACTACCAACCACATCTACTGATCACAACCTCACAAATACTGACCACAACAACTGAATCACACAACTACTGACCACAACTACTGACAAACTACTGACCGCAACTATTGACAAACTACTGACCACAACTATTGACAAACTGCTGACCACAACTACTGACCACAACTACTGACCATAACCACACAACTACTAACCACAACTACTGACCACAACAACTGACCACTACTGACCTCAACTACTGACAACAACTACTGACCACAACCAAACAAATACTGACCACACAAATACTCACCACAACTACTTACCACAACTACTGACCACAACCACACAACTACTGACCACAAATACTGACAACACATTTACTGAACCACACAACTACTGACCACAACCACATCATTACTGACCACAACCACACAACTACTGCCCACATCTACTGACCACAACCACACATCTACAGACCAAAACCACACAACTATGGACCTCAATTACTGACCTCAGCCATACAACTACATACCACAATTACTGACCACAACTGCTGATCACGATCACACAACTATCAACCACAACTACTGATCACAACCACACAACTATCAACCACAACTACAGACCACAACCACACTACTGAACACAACTACTGACCACACAACTACTGCCCACAACTACTGACCACAACTACTGACCACATCCACACAACTACTGACAACAACTACTGACCACAACCGCAACCACACAACTACTGACAACAACTACTGACCACAACCACAACCACACAACTACTGACAACAACTACTAACCACAACCGCAACCACACAACTACTGACCACAACTACTGACCACAATCACACAACTTCCCGACCACAATTTCTGACCACTCAACTACTGATCACACAACTACTGAACCAAACAACTACTGACCACAAACACACAAGTACTGACCACAACCACACAACTACTGACCACAATTCCACAACTTCTCGCTTCTCGCAACTACTGACCACAACTACTGACCACAACAACACATCTACTGACCACAATTTCTGACCACAATGACTCAACTACTGACCACAACTACTGACCACACAACTGCTGACCACAATCACACAACTACTGACCACAACCACACAACTGCTGAACACACCACTACAACTACTGACTACAACTACTGACCACAACTACTGACCACAACCACACAACTTCTGACCACAAATACTGACCACAACTACTGACCATAACTACACAACTACTGATCACAATCACACAACTACCACAACTACTGACAGCAACTACTGTCCACAAACTTAGAGGCCTATAGTATTATGATGTACAATTTTCATATTCAATGTAAAATACCTGCCCCTTTTCGATTATTTCCAAAAGAATCAAGCATAGTTTAGCAAAATCTCAACAGAGCTTCAAGTGTAGGCTACCACGATACTTTACAATTCAAAGCCTGCGTATTTCAGCTCCTGTTATCCTAATTGTACTTTTTGCAACCCAGAGAAAAAACGTAGAATTGGACCACTGCAACACAAAATTTGCTAAAGTTTATGTGAAGAAGCGGCACCGCTGTCAATAGTGACTGGTGCTTTTTTGTAGGATGTATTAAATGACAAATCTGATTTTGTATTTAGGCCTAATGTTGATGATTTGTTATAGAAAATACCACACTGAGCGACTCAGAAACTGGATGGTCGTATTTTTCTGGGGAAATTTATTTTATACCATAAGGAAGTTACATTTCTTGCACGTTTATTTAACTAGGCAAGTCAGTTAAGAACAAATTCTTATTTACAATGACAGCCAACACCGGCCAAACTCGGACAATGCTGGGCCAATTGTGCGCCGCCCTATGGGACTCCCAATCACAGCCGGTTGTGATACAGTCTAGATTCAAACCAGGTTGTCTGAAGTGACGCCTCTAGCACTGAGATGCAATGTCTTAGACCACTGCGCCACATGGGAGCCCCAACTATGAGCCTGTGCCTGGGTGGACACCCTATAAAAAAATACATTGCGTAATCATTGTAGAATGGATACACATACGTGGTTGTTTGAACCTGTTAAGACAGCAATGTAAACATTCCAATGATCCAATGATCCAATGCCACAGTCTAGACCAGATGAATGGGACAGTAGGAAAAATGTCTGATAGCGGGCTTAGGAAACACTTTTTTTGAAGGCTATTCTTAGAATGACATGACATCTTTGGAGCGTTGTTCATTACCAGTGCCACTGTCTGCTTTCCCACTGTGACAGTGCCATTGTAAAAATGTCCCGACTGTATAAAATATATGGTAGCCTGGCAACATTGAGTTAAAGCAATGATTTTTGACCGTCCGTAGTGTGGTAGTTTTTAGGCTAATCTACAGTATAGCCTACAATGTTTAAGATATTATCCTATTTAATATATTATCCATTATTTCATTAGTAATTGACACCGAGAGCAGCGGCGATCGATGTATGCAACATTGGTCATTCAATGTTTTAGAGAATATCTTGCTGTTTAGATCATTTAGTAATATGAGAATACATTAGGCCTACTTAAAAATATTTGCAAAGGATATGTAGGGTACAGGTGGTATGAGGGATTATCTCCGACCAATGGGGTGCCTGTTATGATCAAATAAGTGTCTATTTTCACCTATTTTTGATTATTGAACGTGGAATGGATAATTTGCACACTCGCTTTGAACACTCCCATTTACTGTGCCGCTACATATTGGTGCAAAGTTTGTGTTGGCCGGAGCAGATGCACTTTTTGATAACTATTAAGCCTGTTTCTGGTGCGGATGCAAGTTGCAAGTGAAATCATATCATGGAACTTTGCTGATACACAAAGTAATATAAATGCAATTAAAATTGCATGCAACGTCCAATCCTGTCATACATCAAATCATGATTTCATAAATGATTTGTATATCCAAATGTTTTGTAATTGTAAAAGCATCGATACAGAGAAAATGCTGGCTGTACAATTTTGCTAGCTAGCCAAAATGTTGCCTATTGCCAACCATGTTTTACCAAGCTAAGCTAGCTAGCTAGCTAGATAGTTGTCAGGCTCTGGCCATAGAGAAGCCTATTGCTTCTCTATGTGCCATGGTCAGAGTCTGACAGGTCTATCATTTCTGGGTTTGTAGGTGGTTTGTGTAGGATCTCTAATTAGAGGCAGCTGCAGTGCATCGTCTCTAATTAGGGATCCTACATATGCATGTATGTTTCCACACCGGGGCTGTGGGTCATAATATATATGTCGCAGGTCACAAGTAGGTGTGTTACGTTGTTTTGTGTACCCGAGATTTTATGTCACTGGCCTACACACAATACATAATTTCAAAGTAATTAATACAAAATGAAAATCTGAAATGTCTTCAGCCAATAAGTATTTAACCTCTTTGTTACGGCAAGCCTAAACAAGTTCAGGAGTAAAAATGTGCTTAACAAGTCACATAACAAATTGTGAGGGCTTGGTTGTGGTAAGGCCTCTTACTCCCACCTAGGGGAGGTGAGAGGCACACAACCAAGTTCTCACACCCTAACTAGGGAGATGATGATCCCCAATCAGAGACAGCTGTCTAGCATTGTCTCTGATTGGGGATAGTATTTAGGTTCCACACACTTCCACCTGTGTGTGGAGCATTGTTTGTTGTGTTTTGTCTGCACTGCCAGCAGCGTCACAGTAAGTCACCGTGTATTGTTTGTAGTTTTGTTTTTCACTCTCCTTTTTTACTTTGAATGCTTCGTGAGAACATCTCATTTAAAATAAAAAGGATGACACTTCACCAGCGCTCCGTATATCGTCCCTTAAATACTACGCACCGTGACACAAATAATAGTGTTTAAAATGATTTTTGAATGACTGCCTTGTATCTGTACACCACACATTAAATTATCTGTAAGGTCCCTCAGTCGAGCAGTGAATTTCAAACACAGATTCAACCACAGAGGGCGGATTTTCAATGCCTCGCAAAAAAGGGCACATATTGGTAGATGGGTAAACATAAAAAAGCAGACATTGAATATCTCTTTGAGCATGGTGACGTTATGAACACTTTGGATGGTGTATCAATACACCCAGTCACTACAAAGATACAGGCGTTCTTCCTAACTCAGTTGCCGGTGAGGAAGGAAACCGTGAGGGAGGCCCCATGAGGCCAATGGTGACTTTAAAACAGTTGCAGAGCTTAATGGCTGTGATAGGAGAAAACTGAGGATGGATCAACCACATTGTAGTTACTCCACAACACTAATCTAATTGACAGAGTGAAAAGAAGGAAGCCTGTACAGAATAAAAATATTCCAAAACATGCATCCTGTTTGCAACAAGGCACTAAAGTAATACTGGCAAAGCAATTCACTTTTTGTCCTGAATACAAAGTGTTATTTATGGAGCAAATCCAATTCTACACATTAATGTGTACCACTCTCCATATTTTGAAGCATAGTGGTGGCTGCATCATGTTATGGGTATGCTTGTAATAGTTAAGGACTGGGGAGTTTAAGGATAAAAAATGAAACAGAATGCTAAGCACAGGCAAAATCCTAGAGGAAAACCTGGTTCAGTCTGCTTTCCACCAGACACTGGGAGATGAATTCACCTTTCACAGGACTATAATCATACTGAAATCGCTTACCAAGAAGACAGTGAATGTTCCTGAGTATCCGAGTTACAGTTTGGACTTAAATCTGCTTGAAAATCTATGGCAAGACCTGAAAATGGTTGTCCAGCAATGATCAACAACCAATTTGACAGAGCTTGAAGAATTTTTTAAGAAGAATGGGTAACTGGTTCACAATCCAGGTGTGTAAATCGCTTTGAGACTTACCCAGAAAGATTCACAGCTGTAATCACTGCCAAAGGTGATTCTAACATGTATTGACTCAGGGGGTTGAATACTTTATCATCATCATCATCATCACGAGCAGCAGTATCACACAAACATCCCAGACAAGAATGGCAACACTGAGCCTGCATCTGCAGGTGTGAACATCAGACACTGCTGTGTGGCCCTTCTAAACACAGCACTGCATTATAGAGTCCTATCTCATCATGTCGCCGGCGCGCGATTTTGTTCCACTCCCCCTCGTCTGGCAGCCGCTGGGCTCAGAAGCAGTTCCCATGGTTCCTCTGTAGTGACGGGGCGCATCCTCAGGGGTCCCCACCCTCTCTTTGTTTTGTTTTCATCCTTAATGTGAGATCACATTACAACAACTCTCTTTCGGCAGCCGGGGAGGGAGCTCTTCAGACACCAGACACCTTGGCAAAGGTGAGAGAGATGAAGGGAGAAAAAAAACTTTTGAATAGCTGCGTCTGTTTGAAAGTATTCATATTTAGGGAATAATTGCTTTTAACTGCTGAGATAAAAAAGAAGCAAAACGGGAGAGGGAACAAAGCCTGCGTATGGGGGTGGGAAAGAAGAATAGTGCATTTACACTCTGGCTTTAGTAATGAGGGGATTTTCCTGAGCGATGACAGCAAGGAGGAAGATCAGAGGGAGAGCTAGAAATGTGCTAATGTCCCGACCAAGGGGGGCAATTACTGCTGATCCCAGACCAGCTGTTAAGATCCCCCTCAGATCAACTCACACATATCACACACTCCTCCACACACAGTCATACAGACAGACCGCTGGATCAGACACCACTATCACACTCCACATTCCCTCTCACTGTTGAGCCCCACAGGTGTCTGTGCTTTCACAGAGGCCCCTCTCTTCCAACCAGGGGCTTAGATAGCAGAGCCAGAGCGGATTTGGCCCCTGGAGTGTCCTAGTAACACCCCATGCACTCATGAAGAGCAGCTTTCTGTCTTTACTCTACACTGGGCCAATTCTGACAGTAGGCAGGGAAAAGACAACCAGAGTGGAAAAGCAGCCACGGCTCCTGGTCAGAGTCATTATTTAACATCCATCTCTCCCTGAACCTCTGTTCAAATAAGAAACACCATTGACAAGAGCAGATTCACATGATTAATAGCTGAAATAGCTAAACTTTCAATTGACAAAAGCTAGAATTATACGAAGGGCAAATTTCTAGACAGAACTTTGGGTCGGGGAATGCTGCATTGGTAGTGTTAGAGACATCTAAAAGAGCCTCCAACACCATCAACCACAAAGAGTGCCATTCCATATCAGTCCCGATTCCTTGACATATCAGTCCCAATTACATTCCATATCAGTCCCGATGCCATTCCATATTTTGCCTAGGAGTGGCCGTGGAGTTTTTCTTTTTGTGGTTTTTGGAAAAGCTTCCACTCTTCCGACCCAGCTCCAATTTTCTTTAAATACGACCTTAATTGGTTTGATTTCAAACCTCCGGCCTGGCGGCGAGGGGGGTGCTGGGGGGTTCTGGTGGCAGGCGAGGTGGGGGTGGAGTGGGGTGGTGAAGGAGACCCAGCCCACTGCAGGTGATCGGCACGCTTGGGTGGCTCTACAGTCTGGGCCTCCATGGCAGCGCTACCAGTCCCCTGTTTAAAGGCTGTTTATGGAAACACCTTCACTAGAAACTGACATAAATTTACACAGCAACCTCCACATACACACACATACCCACATGAACACACACACTTTTACTTTTCCAGTTTTGCCAGTCTGGCTAAACCTGTCTGAATGAGTCTGAATCACAAACGAGAGTGGAAGAATTCATCTTCCACTCTCCCCCCTAATCACTCATGTACACACACACGCACACACACAAACACACACTTAAATCACACCCCCAGCCTCCAAAATCAAAAACAGTCACTGACAAAAAGCCTTTTCTTTGTAATTTCTCTCACGGACAGACAAACAAGCCTATAAGTGCGCCTGCCGCTCGTGAGGCAGACATGAGTAATCAAAGAGGAAATAAGACGTAGCGTCTGGGCGAAGCCAAGCACAGCTCTACAGATCTGGAGCCAGGCCATTGTTCTGCTCTGCTATTGTTCCCTCCACTGCTGTCAGACTGGATACCAGCCCACTGCCCACCGAACATTATACAGTACTGTATCGTACAGGTCTCAGACTCAGACAGGATAGCAGTGTAGGCAGAGTACTTGGCTGGGGGAGAGGGGGGTGCTGGCACATCAAAATAACAGCAGAAAGACAGTAAAAACTGTAAACAGGAGAAATAGGAAATACAAATATTGAAGAAAATGGGTATAGAGTGTTACAGGAGGCATGTTTTACGTTAAACGACACACCATTACATTATATCATGAATGCCACTTTAAGAGGAGTGCACAGCAGAAATTGACTCTCACTGGGTCATCATCCATCACACACAGATAATTGTTCTCAGGTACAGTATGATGCAATGACTGACACTGCGGTCTACAACTGATGAGATGGTTCCAAGTCTAAGACAAGCTCATCATCACGTTTACAGTGACAACTACAGCCCCCTCACTCACACACCCTCAGAGGCTGCAGTTACAGAGCTTCAGGCGTAGAGGAGAGACACAGACTACCCCTGCTGATGACTGAGCAGACACGCGTGGGGAAACTGGATAGACACACTGAAATGCATCGGTCTGGGTCAGACTAGGCGTTGATTTTTACTGTAACCAACAGCAACCAGGCCAATTGAGCTGTTTAATATGGACCGGAGAGAATGGCGGAGGCTCTCCTTTTTATGATCTGTGGAAAGAAATTACACATTTCCAACTGATGCTCCATCCCAGGGCATGCGGTTGAGCCGCAGGAGAAATGGACCCGCGGGGCTTCCGTAGCTCTATGATGCTCCTGAGCGCTGGAGCAGAGAGAACACAGGGACTCTTCCAAAAATGGTACAGACACACGTCCCTTTCCCGGCAGACGTCTCTGTGGAAAAATGTGGTCACAGAGTGAAAGCCCAGGAGCCAGAGGGAGAGCAGGCCGGAGCAAGAATAGCATGGTGACTCTCTCTCTCAGGGCCAGGGTAGGAGACACCGTGCCCAGCTGGGACAGAACCTAGAGGGGCAAGCTGGGGCAGGATATCCCAGGTCTCTGAACTCTCTATGGAGGATTTACTGGGCTGGTGAGAGAAGATCAAACTAAAACACTGATTTTGTGAGGCTTTCAGTTCATAAGCACTACATCAAGGAAGTATCATGAAATACATGTGGACTGGTGTGTGTGTGTGTGTGTGTGTGTGTGTGTGTGTGTGTGTGTGTGTGTGTGTGTGTGTGTGTGTGTGTGTGTGTGTGTGTGTGTGTGTGTGTGTGTGTGTGTGTGTGTGTGTGTGTGTGTGTGTGTGTGTGTGTGTGTGTGTGTGTGTGCGTGTGTGTGTGCGTGTGCGTGTGCGCGTGCCTGCGTGCCAAAATGTGTTTCTCTGTGAGTCTATGGCTGTGTTCACACATGCAGCCCAATTCTGACATTTTTTGACAAATCAGATCAGCTTTAAAAAGATCTGATGTGATTCGTCAAAAGGCCAATTAGTGGACAACATTTCAGAATTAGGCCCCCTGTGTAAACAGCCTGAGTGTCTGAGGCTTAACCCATGTCTGTTGTACCATCAAAGCCAGACTTGCCCAATAATCACTGTGATTTGCTCGTCTTTTCAGTTCACTGCAGCTAGCGACTGGAACGATCTGCAACAAACACTCAAACTGGACAGTATTATCTCAATCTCTTCATTCAAAGACTCAATCATGGACACTCTTACTGTCAGCTGTGGCTGCTTTGCGTGATGTATTGTCATCTCTACCTTTTTGCCGTTTGTTCTGTTGTCTCTGCTCAATAATGTTTGTATCATGTTTTGTGCTGCTACCATGTTGTGTTGCTACCATGTTGTTGTCATGTTGTGTTGCTACCATGCTGTGTTGTCATGTGTTGCTGCCTTGCTATGTTGTTGTCTTAGGTCTCTCTTTTGGTAGTGTTGTTTTGTCCCTCTTGTCGTGATGTGTGTTTGGTCCTATATTTATATTTTATTTATTTTTATTTATTAATCCCAGCCCCCGTCCCCGTAGGAGGTCTTTTGCCTTTTGGTAGGCCGTCATTGTAAATAAGAATTTGTTCTTAAGTGACTTGCCTAATTAAGCAAAGGTTAAATAAAATAAATATATAATAATTTGGAACAGTATAGGCTACAGCATCTTCCACTAAAACCGAGAGGGACCTCACTCCTAATAAACAACTTTAATAAAAACAAGATGTCTGCTTCTCTGTCCAGGGAAGCAGAGCCAGACACAAGCGAACAACAAAACCGAGCAGGCTCCTCCAACCTACCCTACCTTTCAAGCCGCGCCAGCCCTGCGGTTCTGCTCAGGGTTCTGGTACCATATAACACTGATCAGCTTCAGACCCTGTTCCAGATGAACCCCTAACTCCTCCCCATATCATCCCACCCTCCCCCCATCGTTAAAAGTACTGAACCACACTATTGTTCCACCTCAAATTCTTACTTCAAGAGGTCCCGGGCCGAGCCAAGGCATTTAATGCAACATGTCCAGTGAGATTATAAGCAGACAGGATTGAGTCTGGCCACAGCGATCACAGCTCCCTGCAACAAAGGAGCAGGCTAATCTGGGCTTTGTGAAGGTCTTATGTTCAGAGCAGGTCTCCTGGTGAACTGACATCCTTCAGGAGTAACACTTGCTGTCTTATTAATGGTTAAAGCATTCCAACAGGCCTTCTGTTACTTACTTAAACCCTGCACTGGGCCTAATAGATGGCTAAAAGCCATTAGGAGAGACAACCTGCCTCTATTGTCTACTATGGGAAAGCAGCAGGGCAATCGATAGGGCTTTCCTTCCTTCTCCTCCAGTGTTAATTTTAAATGTGATGGCAATATGGCTCCTGTCGAGTAAAGTAGACACCTTGGTTCAGATCAGAGGACTGAGAAACTTGAGGGGCGGAGGAGGACCTGCGGTGAGAGGTAAGATCAGAGGTTCACTTTGGAGTACCTCCCACTGGTGCCATGCTCCTGCAGTGATCTATGGTGATTTACTCCACTAAACTGTGTTATGTTCAACTGTACTCTTTTATTTTCTAGTGAACTATAGTCTTCTCCACTCTACTCTTTTCTATTGAACACACATAACTGACGTAACTCGTCATAACCTGTTATAATATGGTCATAACACTGTCATGACACATATTTAGACCTGTTGTGACATGAATAGCATTATTTTGTGGCTGGTTATGACACCTACATAAGAGTGTCAAAACCAACAAAACATATCACACAAGGCAAAACATTCCATTACACCATAGCCTATGTGTCAACGGTAGGTGTATACTATATCAAATGTTTTGAAATTGACCATATTAAATTATAATTGTAATTGTGCACACGTTGATGCCAGACATAAACCTACCCCAATGCTCTGTTGCTGATGACTGGGATGAATGCAGGAGCAGATTTCAGGAGCAGGACAAGACACTCTCTTTTTGAGTGATGACTGACATAAGGGCATGTACAGAACGTGATAGGCCTATCTGACTTATATGATTATGATGGTCATAATGCTTCTTGACAGTGTCACAAAGTGTATTTTCTTAGTCCAAGTAAAATGGCACAGGATGGTCATAATGCTTCATGACAGTGTCAAGTTATTTAAAATATGATGATAAAAACATGTCTGTAAAGAACTCATTACAACAACAACAACAACAAAGTATTTAACAAGAAAACTTGCAAAGTAAAGCAAACTTCGTGACAGGGGAAAAAAAAACTCAGGTCTGATGAGATCAAAAATTAAAATTCTGTGCAACTTCCAGCTTGCCAAGTAGGCTACTGTGGCTATTTGATCATAATGCAGGCCTACCAGAGTGGCCTACAATCAAAAAGAATGGAGTAAATGTATCTTATAAAATTTTAACATTGAAATAGCTGTTCTGTCATTCAGCCTACAGTTGCAGTCAATGTGTGGTGTTCAATGTATGCCTACATTCCATGAGACTTTGGAAATAAAAACATGGAGGTCTTGACATGAACCTGTTTATCCACTTGTCCTTCAGACAAGGTGTTGAATGTGTTTGTAGTGTTTGATGCAAGAAACCACCTTACAAAGTAAAATGCATTATCATTCCCATAACATTACTACAGAGAATCAGACAAATTATGCTACCCTCTGCCTATTGGCTACTTAGCTTGGCTACAACACTACCCCTTCAAGACAAAAAATAAAAGAAGGAAAAAAAAGCTCTTTACCTGACTCTCTTTTCAAAGATGTCTAGAAATGTACACGTTTTGTGCTCTTATAGGAAGGAATCACTCCCCTATTGCTGACTACAAATGATCTATAACTGGGCTAATAACTCACTAACTGCGCAAAGGATATGAACAAAATGTGCACGCGTGTCAGGCTCTGGCCATAGAGAAGCCTAATTGTTTCTCTATGTAGCTGTGGTCAGAGTCTGACAGTGTCGTCCTTTTCTGTTTCTGTGTGGGGTTTAGGTTGGATCCCTAATTAGAGGCAGCTGCACGGCATTGTCTCTAATTAGGGATCCAATATATGTTGAGTCTGTCCCTCACGCTGGTGTGGGTCGTTATCGTTACATGTTGATGTATGTCGCAGTCACGGTGAAGTAAATGTGTTTTCAGTTACGTCCGTTTATTCGTGTTTGTGTTGTTTAGGAACGTGACGTTTTCTTGTTGATCGTGTCTGTTAATTGTGGTAGTTCGGTCATTTGGATTATTATACATAGTAAAATAAATAAAATAAATGTCGAACTGCTATCCCTGCGCTGCGCCTTGGTCTCTCCATACACCCAATCGTGACAGAACGACCCACCCGTATGAGACCAAGCAGCGTGACTGGGGAGAGAGGGAGAGAGAGATTTTCCCGCGTCGGTATACGGACACGGAACTCCTCGGAGGGTTCGAGTCGGACTCGTCGGAGGAGGACGACGACGAGGACGTGCTTCAGTTCCTTTACCCGTGGGGGCTCCTGGAGGAACCAACACCACTTCGTATGCCCACAGATCTGGATCGGGAGCGGCCAGAGGGGTTCTATGAGTACCCGGAGGAGGAGCAGACGAGGTGGTGGAGAGCCTGGAATGCTCTTCCTCTGGAGACTCAGATGGATCCGCTGGTCGTACAGGCGTTGGAGGACTTCAAGTGCCAGATGACTCTCGTGGCGAGGCGTGTGATTGGACCGGAACCTCCAGCGATGGTGAGCGACCCGGAACCTCCAGCGAGGGTCAGCAGCCCTGCACCTCCAGCGAAGGTCAGCAGCCCTGCACCTCCAGCGAAGGTCAGCAGCCCTGCACCTCCAGCGAAGGTCAGCAGCCCTGCACCTCCAGCGAAGGTCAGCAGCCCTGCACCTCCAGCGAAGGTCAGCAGCCCTGCACCTCCAGCGAAGGTCAGCAGCCCTGCACCGCCAGCGAAGGTCAGCAGCCCTGCACCTCCAGCGAAGGTCAGCAGCCCTGCACCTCCAGCGAAGGTCAGCAGCCCTGCACCTCCAGCGAAGGTCAGCGTCCCCGAACCTCCAGCGAAGGTCAGCGCCCCCGAACCTCCAGCAAAGGTCCGTAGCCCGGAACCTCCAGCGAAGGTCAGTCCACCGGTGCCCATTCCGGGTCCAGCCGTCTGCTCCGCCTCAGAGCCTGAGCAGTCCGCTCCACCGGTACCCAGTCCGGGTTCAGCCGTCTGCTCCGCCTCAGTGCCAGAGCAGTCCGCTCCACCGGTACCCAGTCCGGATTCAGCCGTCTGCTCCGCCTCAGTGCCAGAGCAGTCTGCTCCACCGGTGCCCATTCCGGGTCCAGCCGTCTGCTCCGCCTCAGTGCCAGAGCTGTCCGCTCCACCGGTGCCCATCCCGGGTCCAGCCGTCTGCTCCGCCTCAGTGCCTGAGCAGTCCGCTCCACCGGTGCCCATTCTGGGTCCAGCCGTCTGCTCCGCCTCAGTGCCAGAGCAGTCCGCTCCACCGGTGCCCATCCCGGGTCCAGCCGTCTGCTCCGCCTCAGTGCCAGAGCAGTCCGCTCCACCGGTGCCCATTCCAGGTCCAGCCGTCTGCTCCGCCTCAGTGCCAGAGCAGTCCGCTCCACCGGTGCCCATTCCGGGTCCAGCCGTCTGCTCCGCCTCAGTGCCTGAGCAGTCCGCTCCACCGGTGCCCAATCCGGGTCCAGCCGTCTGCTCCGCTTCAGAGCCTGAGCAGTCCGCCCCCCCGGTGCACAGTCTGGGCCCGGTTGTTTTCCCCGCTCCATGGCCGGAGCCGTTTGCCCCACCGGTGCCCAGTCCGGGCCCGGTTGTTTTCCCCGCTCCATGGCCGGAGCTGTCCGCTCCACCGGTGCCCATCCCGGGTCCAGCCGTCTGCTCCGCCTCAGTGCCTGAGCAGTCCGCTCCACCGGTGCCCATTCTGGGTCCAGCCGTCTGCTCCGCCTCAGTGCCAGAGCAGTCCGCTCCACCGGTGCCCATCCCGGGTCCAGCCGTCTGCTCCGCCTCAGTGCCAGAGCAGTCCGCTCCACCGGTGCCCATTCCAGGTCCAGCCGTCTGCTCCGCCTCAGTGCCAGAGCAGTCCGCTCCACCGGTGCCCATTCCGGGTCCAGCCGTCTGCTCTGCCTCAGTGCCTGAGCAGTCCGCTCCACCGGTGCCCAATCCGGGTCCAGCCGTCTGCTCCGCTTCAGAGCCTGAGCAGTCCGCCCCCCCCGGTGCACAGTCTGGGCCCGGTTGTTTTCCCCGCTCCATGGCCGGAGCCGTTTGCCCCACCGGTGCCCAGTCCGGGCCCGGTTGTTTTCCCCGCTCCATGGCCGGAGCCGTTTGCCCCACCGGTGCCCAGTCCGGGCCCGGTTGTTTTCCCCGCTCCATGGCCGGAGCCGTTTACCCAACTGGTGCCCAGTCCGGGCCCGGTAGTTTTCCCCGCTCCATGGCCGGAGCCGTTTACCCCACCGGTGCCCAGTCCGGGCCCGGTTGTTTTCCCCGCTCCATGGCCGGAGCATTTTGCCCCTCCGGTACACAGCCCGGGACCGGTGATAAGGAAGGGGCACGGGACAAAACTGTCCACGTCGCCGGAGCCGCCCCCGATGGACTAGTTTTCCCTCCCATTTACCCCCCCGTGTTTGGTGTGTTTTTTTTTTGTTTAGGCGTCCGGGAGTCCGCGCCTTTGGGGGGGGGGGTACTGTCAGGCTCTGGCCATAGAGAAGCCTAATTGCTTCTCTATGTAGCTGTGGTCAGAGTCTGACAGTGTCGTCCTTTTCTGTTTCTGTGTGGGGTTTAGGTTGGATCCCTAATTAGAGGCAGCTGCACGGCATTGTCTCTAATTAGGGATCCAATATATGTTGAGTCTGTCCCTCACGCTGGTGTGGGTCGTTATCGTTACATGTTGATGTATGTCGCAGTCACGGTGAAGCAAATGTGTTTTCAGTTACGTCCGTTTATTCGTGTTTGTGTTGTTTAGGAACGTGACGTTTTCTTGTTGATCGTGTCTGTTAATTGTGGTAGTTCGGTCATTTGGATTATTATACATAGTAAAATAAATAAAATAAATGTCTAACTGCTATCCCTGCGCTGCGTCTTGGTCTCTCCAAACCCCATTCCGTGACAACGCGCACGTGGCTACATGGAGCTCTCGCTTTGATCTGAAAACAAGCGCATCTACTCACTACCGTTCATGCTGTAAACAGTCCAGTTCAAAGTAAATGGCACAGAACCATATATGGAAATAGTCTATTTGCATATAAACCTACTGCAGCTCTGATTGGTTATGCCGCAACGGTCTGTGTAGAGTACGGGTTGAGTCATGTGTGTCAATGCAATAGAATCCTACCTACTCCGATAAAAGAACCAGGAAACACCAGTATGTTGAGCAAATAGATAATCTGACGTGTGTGTCTGGAAGTACGCGTTAGTGTGTTTGTGTGTGTCTTTGTACTAAAGTGAACTATCAGTTTCCCCATTTAGACCCGTGGCACATACAGGGGGATAGAGGTCTTTGAAGTGCTGTGTCTGCCATCCATCTCCAGCTTGCTGGCTTTCATTTCATGCCAGCTACTGTAGAGGCCAGGGCTATTAAAGAGAAACGCTCACTTGGCCCCTGGCCCCTCCCTACCGCGTCTCTACTTAAACTATAAGTAGAGATAGAGTACAGCACAACGGAATGATATGGTGAGGAAATGCTGTCAGAATGCTTTAGTGTAGGGCAGAGCACAATTTAGAGAACTACAGTGAAGTAGATAGAGTATGGGGTGACAGGTAGCCTAGTGGTAAGGGTGTTGGGCCAGTAACCGAAAGGTTGCTGGAAAGGTTGCTGGATCAAATCCCAGAGCTGACAAGGTAAATAATCTGTCGTTCTGCCTCTGAACAAGGCAGTTAACCCACTGTTCCCTGGTAGGCTGTCATTGTAAATAAGAATTTGTTCTTAACAGACTTGCATAATTAAATAAAGGTTCAATTAAAAAAAAAATGGTGGGGCACAATATAATGTCTTTGGCAACACTTTACTTGACACCCAGTGTTGTTATGACACATGTCATAATATGTCAACAGCTGACATAAACTGTCATAATAAAAACTATGCAAGAGATTTTGTTGTAGGCAGAACTGTGAATAAAAGAGATACTTATTGGTTCTATATGCTAAACACATGCAGACAGGCTTAAACACCCACACACACAGCAATAATCTGCCACATACCAGACAGATATGGCTTGAGGGCAACTATGACCCACTACCATAACACATTGCAAGGTAATTCTCCTTGTAGGTAGAAAAGGAGTGCTGACAGAGCAAGCATTTTCTGTCTAATAGTTTTTGGTCACAGACATAACAAAACAGACTGCAATTGTAGTCTCGCAAAGCCACTCACACAACATGATCAGACATACAAAACAAAAAGAAGATACTTAACTCAAGTATGAGGAACTTTGCACACGCACGCACTTACACACACACTACCTGCAAAAGTGCTGACCATATAGAGGAGATAAGAAAAAGGCATAACAGTTTCTGCAAAGGTCAGGAAAACCGTTCCCTCCAGGCTTACTGTGGCAGAGTGTCCTCTAGTGGCCATTCTGTTGAAGAATACCATAGTGGAGCCTGAGGCACCGTCTCGCTGTCTCCCCTCCACAGACTGTAGTAGGCCCCTCACTACCAGGCCAGCGCAGAGCCGCAGTCACCACAGCCCTGCCACATTGTGTGAGTGAAGGGGCCAGTGGGGTGAGACAGACCAGCTCACTGGGCAGCTCAAGGGGACCACCACACCGTCCTATCTCCCACCACAGTCCCCCGAGCCCTGTGGAGAAACCTACCCCCTCTCCCACATTTTAATTAACACTAAAACAAACAGTATGCACACAAACCCACCCTGGTTTACTGCAGACGATACGGCGTACGGCTCCTCTGAATAGAATAGAAAAGTCTGGTTTCCACTCATAGACCGCTCTGTTAAGAGGGTGGAGGGGTGACACGGCGTCACAATGTCATAAGCTGTGTGGTAACAGGCACAGACCTTACTGCTGTTGGCACCCTGCTGTGCCCCAGTTACATCCACTGTGTGTCGCTGAGCCACTTGCACATTGTCATCAAAGGGAGACTGCAGGCCTATGAATGTAGGAAAGTCACCCACTCACTGCCACGTTGCCAGAAACTGTCAACCCCTCAGAAGAAACACTCAACCAATCAGTCGACTGCTGTTAACATCAGATAGCCCTATAATAAAACTTTGACTTCTGATATAAACCAAAACACATACAAATCAAAACTTTAGCAGAACAGCAGATACATACTGTATTAGAGCAGGCTAGGCCTATGCAGTTGATAACAGACAAGGCCTCTGTTAGGATTAACACAGCCCAAAAGTAATAGGCCTACATGATACATGGTGCTTATGACTTTCATAAAAGCCGGATAGAAAAACACACCTTGTTGGACGATTAACATTTCAAACCCCCGGCGCTTTGCTTTCGCTTTCTTTAGGGACGTGTCGGATGCCAACATACTTTCTGCATAAAGCCAATGCTGCCGAAGATGTAAAGCGTAGATAAAGTGCATGGAAAGCATTAGGGGACTGTGAGATTTACAGAACTGGAGTCAGGGAGGAATGTTTCTGCCCCGTCGCCTTCCAAGAACAACAACACACCGCGTGCCCGCCTTGCCAGAAGCGGGCACTTTTCGCGTCTCGGGTGGGTTGGTGCGTGTGAGGGGTGCGTTAACGTTTTTCAGCAGGGCAGCATGGGCCTATACAGTGAAAGCTGAACACTGTACTTTGTATCGTGGCCCGTGGCACAAATCAACGGTGAACAGCTCTTGGCAGCCAAAGTGGCAGTGCAAAAACGATCATGAAAATAATATTTGTCCATAAAAGTTAATTTAACACTCGTCTCCCGTGCCTCTACTTTAAAGCTGTCCTTCATCAGGAGTCATGAGATGAAAAAGGACGGATATTGAGTAACAACAGTATAAATCCACTTTAGAATGTCTCTCTTTATCGAACTAAATTGGATTCAAAATAATACAGCTCTAATCAATCTGGAGAAGAGGGTAGATTTTGAAGATTGCCTGCTCTCCCCTAATGTTGCCTTCCCATGAAAAGTCTTACATAAGATTAGGCAAAACTACATTATTCAACACCAAGAAAGAGTGAAACACATGGTCACATAATGAAGATAAACATGACGTCCCCCACGAATGAGGCAGCGCACCAATTGAGATATCACATGTGACTAACAAATTTCTGTTAATTACTATAGCTACCGCCTTGGGCCAATCAGTGAAATTGTATAAACGTCTGCTCTCTATGGCAAGATGCATCATTCACCCAAGTTTTGTCAAAATCGTGCCAGTGCTGTCTGAGATATCGCGTGTGACTAACCACCCTGCTACACTACAGCTTTTGGGCGTGTCCGGCATAGAGCCCCACAGTGGGCGCATTCTAACACAGACAACAACTAGCGGTCAAACACAGAAATGGTTCCAATCATCTTTCCACCATTCATTTTTCACATAGTGAATTTTATAAACACTTTGGTGTAGGCTTACCTTGGCGTGAAGTTTTGATAAACGTGTAATTCTCTCTCAGACAAGGTTAGTTTATCAATATATTTGCCTCAACTTCCTCTCAAAAATGTTAAATGCTAGTTGGCAGCAGAAGACCTCAGCAAGATTACCAATTCCTGCAGGAAGCTCCTGAAGGTCATCTCTAGCCGACACTGTCAGCTACCGTTAACCAGCGCGATCAGAGACCTGTGCCCAATCCATGATGAATCCATATGCTGAATTTTTAAACTTATTACATCTGCCTTCACTGTTTTAGCTAGCCACTGACTACACTTTAGCCAGCTAGTTATCAGACCTATTTTGTTGAACTTAGCCTAGATAATTGTTTGTACAGTATGTTGCCTATTTGTCTAGTTCAGACCTTATGGCATTTTTCAAGGATGAGCATAAGAGCATTAAAAGGGGAGAAGACCACTATAAGTCTGGCAATGTGGAGAAGTGCAGCTACAGTGAGGGGCAACATTGCATTATTGATATATTCTACAGCTGTAATGTCATCAATCAAATCAAACCATGTATATAGCACATTTCTTACAACAAATGCATTTGAAGATGTTCAAAGTCAGGCATTAAAAGGCGTGTGGCACTTAACATCCATCCTCTTGGCAGGTCTCTATAGGTGACCAGGGGATTCTCTCTACTACATGCAAATGCCTCCGTGAAGCTCATAAGTGTAGCCATGCGGCTACATTGGCTATTTTTGCAGTTCACAATATGAGCTGTACGGGTGTAGAACGCGAGGGTCTAACACATTTCTTCTATTTGTCTGCCTCTTCAGTCCAGGGTGCATTGCATGGTGCCATTGCGAATTTCAGACACCACTCTGTGAGGCACATCGATCTGTAGGTTGAACATGGTGAGATTGAGTCCTAAATTGATAGTGCACTTTGTTTAAGCGATTCAACAGCTATGCTGATATTGACTTTGTTATTATTGTGTGTAGTTACGTTTGCTAGCTACCTAGCTAGCTAGCCTGCAAGCCCATAGAGAGAGCATTACGGTTTTTGTAGTCGACTTGAGCTGCAACAGATTTCCACAACGATTTTCACATGTTGCTACCAACCTTCTTATAATGACAAAATTAAACATTTGTTCACAAACAAATATTGTTCTCACATATTAGCATTATGTAACACTGTAAATTATACTCTAAATCATCCCTGCCTGTACCTGACATTGTTGAAAAACAAGTGAACAATGAATAAAGATCATACACAAACAGTAGGCTTATATTACATTAAAGTTTTGCTCAATGCAGCCAACTAAAATAATGTAGTTCTCTGCACAGTATATTAGTTTGTCAGCCAACTAGCCAGCCAGTTGAAGTGGAGTGATTAAGTGACAATATTTAAATTGAATTGAAAGTATTTCAAATTAACTGCCAACATCAAAGCAAATGACTACCTGCTATCCCAGCATCATCCCTCGTACCTGTAACTTCAATGTTTCTACTATAGTTGGATAGGACACACACAAGAAAATCATCTGGACTGCTTAACGAGCGAGCGAGAGAGAGAGAGAGAAGGGTGCATTCCTGTTGAACTGGAAAACAAATAGACATTTGGTCTGTGGTAGGTATTTTTCAATGCTGCATCTTGATCTGGACAGAAATCACATTGTTTATTATAACACAAACACTTTCTTTTGTGAGATGTATCTCACTCTCTGTGAACCTTCCGTGGTTCAGGAATTGAGGAATGTTCACAGTGACTCCTGCAGGCATCAAGCTCTGGATCAAGAAGCCTTTGTCGGCCAAAATCATGTCTTAAGACATGAAGATCTTCTCAAACCCTGACATCTGGACAATGGCTTTGTCCGACACAGGTCCTGGATACAGATCACTGCAGTATGTTTTCACTGCATTAGGTGTACTTTATCAGACAGCTGTGATGCTGAATACCTGTTGCAGGTATACAGCTGATTCTCCTGTAGAACCATCAACTGCACTGTTTCCTCAAGATGCACCTCAGTGAGAACATTCTACAACTGTGCAGACAGCAGCCTCCTACATTCGAGGGGCTTCATTGTCTGCCATGGTGGATCTGTCTGGATCTTCCTCTTCTGCCATGGTGGATGAGCTACCTTTTCTGGTAAATACAGGGCCATTTCTCTTTCCCAATGGAAGATGGCAGCTGCAGACCCAAGTGTTGTCACTGGGTTTGTTTGAAAAGGCAAAATTTCACTGCTGTGTCAGGCTAGTTTGGCACATTTTCTAAAAGCCATTTCACTGATGTGTCAGGCTAGTTTTGCACATTGTCTACTAGCCTAGTCTGAAAAGTACAACAGATGCACTCATGGAACAAAACCGTTTGTGTTTTGTATGAGGAAAACATTTAGCCCACAAGGCCTTTGTGAGCTAACTTGCCTGCTAACTTTAGATAATGTAGATAACTAGCCAACGAAGGTACCTAACTAGCTAGCCCACCAGGCAATATTTAGAGAGCTAGTCAACATTAGCTCACCGTTTGTGTAGTCAGACTTTTCTAAGTGGTGACATGCTAGCTAACTAGCTATCCTTGCCATGGTGCCGGATTAACGTAAACTAGAAAGTCTGACTACACGAACAGGGAATTACCGTTAACTAGCTAGCTAAATATCCCTTCTCTAATGGGCTAACGCTAGCTAGCATGCCACCATGTGAAAAAGTATGACTACACAAACCGTGAGCTAACTTTAACTAGCTCGCTAGCTCACTAAAGAGGTCACAACAGTCATTTTTACTTATAAGGAAAGTGGGTTGTACACATAACTACAGTCTGTGGTTATTTGGCACATTTTCATAAGCACCTAGCTTAACACAGATCTTTGACCTAACCAAAATATATTGTTAGCAGATAGCAAACCTTATCACACAGCTCCAGCGACACTTCTCGCTTGGAGAGGTCGGACAATTATAGAATGCACGTGTGCTTATAGGAGTTGTGGTTAGAATCCAGTACATAGCACAGAACCATCCTTGCTTCTGATCGATGGAGAGACTTAAGGTTAGCTAGTCAGTTACAAATGCCAGGGTAATTCAACAAACTCTAGTAATAAAAAGGCTATAATATCTACTAGTTATTCTATTTGACTTTACTTGTGAGGTTCCTTGCAACTTGTTGCTGAGAGTTTGCATGGAGAAATTCTTCCTACCCTGCAACACTGCGTTAAGTGATGACTTTAAAACTTGCGACAGGATGTGTATTTCTGTATGATAGCCACATTAGCATCTAATTAGCATTTCGTTTTTGGGAGGTAATTAGGCCTTCTGGCGAACATATTGATTAAAGTTGCAGTAATTTGTCCGAGAGAGGTTTACATGGTTATCAAAATGTCAAGCCAGGGTAAGCCCACACGAAACACAGACCTTATATGAAGTCATTCTAAAATCCAATGGCATCGTCCAGGCTCAGGAATCGCTGAGGTTCAATTCTCGATGGCTGATGCTCACGTTCATTCTGTCTTGTGAATGGAACATCACATTGACACAATGCTGATGGCAACTTCCTTTCATGGGCAACGATGCGCCAGGCCAGTTAGTTAACATTAGCCTAACATTACTACATCTAGCTACATGGTGAACTTCCATTCTCTCAGGCCAGGGGCACAATGTGTGAATGTATGGATGGATCAGAATCTGCGTTATAACCATTGGCCAGTACAGAGAATTAAGTAAAACCAAGTCCAAATCCCTATCTCCATCCACAGCTAATTTAGGAAAGGGATGGAGGACAACGACAAAATGGGATGCAACAATTCAAGTTTTCTGTCAATGACCTTTGGCTTCTAATGTGATGTGATTGGTCTGAAGCCAAATCCAAACTGGCTTCCCTTAAGACTTTTTTTTTGCTGCCCCAGGACCATTCACAGCTGAGATTACTCAGTTTAGCTCAACGCTGATTGGCTAGTATTTTATTTTAAAAAGTTCTAGGGAGGCCAAATACTTGCTGGCTTCCCTTGCATTCAATGCTACAGATGGCAACAATGTCATACTCTTTTTGACCAGACAGCATAGATGGGCTACACATACAGAGACAGATGGCCGTAGTTTAGTTCGCTTGGATTATTTCTCCGTTGAGATACATTCACTCTCTTGCGAATTGAAGGACATTTATGAAACACAGAGACAAAAGAAAAATGATTTTGTATCTTTTTTTCATGGCCATTTTTTGGGGGAAGCCTGGCTTCCCTTGGCATCCATGAATACATGCCATAGGATACCAGTCAGTCACTATGTAAACAGACATGAATTGTGAAATATGGCAAAATACATTGCCTCTATTGAATTCTTATGTTACAGATACCAACAAATAAACAAAATACATATTCAGTTCTAAAGAATAAATAAAGAAAGAAAGAACAATTGTCATATTAGTGCATTTAATGTTGTTTGGTTAAAAAATCCTTCTAACCACTTGCTCAAAAACGTATTTTAACACTATTTGTATGACCATATAGTAACCACAGATAAAGTCATAAAGTCGTCTCTCTCAGGAGATAAAGCCATTGAAGATTATGGTGACTGGCTCCCCCTGTTGGTCATCTGGCTCCTGCCTTCAAACCCAGAGCAGAGCAGAGACTGGAACACAGAAAAGGCTATATGGACACTACTGACCTGCAAAGTGATATTTCTTTTCAGAATTGGTTCAAATTAGGTTACAGTTAGGGTTAGTTTTAGATTGTGGTTAGTCATTTTACAGGTCAGGAGTGTCCGTATAGTCTCTCCCCTGGAACACAGCACAGGCTTAACATATCAGACATACAACAACCCCTCCTGGTTTCTCGCTCATTACACAATTACCATAATACACCACACCCAACTCGCCCCTAATGACTGTGTGGTCTGCCTGAATGATAGCCAGCCTTGTTTTGGTTACACACACAGCTCCAGTCCATCTGTTTATGTCTGGGTGGATTTCCTCTGTGTGAAAATGTTATACAGCCAGAGAAGAGAATGTCTGGGAGTGAAACATGACACTTTAATGATCTGGAGGGCACCCAACTGTACACCCCTACACCTCTTCCTGCTTGCACAACTTTGGGAATTATCTGCCAGTAGAATTTACTTGTTCCTGCAGTGGAACAGTGGAGAATTAGGAGCAGACAGGCTCCAAAACATGATGAAGCAGCTGAAGTCTGAATCTGAAGGAATCTTCAGGGAGAAGGAGGGGGTGGACATTCATTCCACTGTAGTGAAAACTAATAGGATGTCAGTTAATTAACAAACTGAAGGGTATCCATTGAAGCAAGCTATATCTACTCAGAGTTTTCTAAAGCTAACCAGAATTCCAGCTCAGGTTTCAACTGTACTACAACGGTGGATATTGAACTAGCTGGCTTGTAACTGCGCGTACCATGTCGCATATGGCTAGTCGAACGCCAAACTCTTCATTGATACAATGCTGAAACATCAATCCATGGGCGAGTCAGTTCCACATTAACATTTGTTCCGAAATCAAAATGAAAGAAAAGGTATTGTGCAAATTCAGCAGGCTATGATTTGAAATAGGCTTTTATTACTTATGCACCTTTTCAATGCACCTTTTCCTACTCCTATCATAAAAATAATGTAATCATACAAGTGTTTATACTGTGCGTGAAGTTTAAAATGCATTGTCATTACTAAATGTGTCATTTGATCTTTTAACATTATTTGTTTTACACAAAAACAATTGACGAATAAAATATTTAATCAGTAGTTCTTTTATATTTTATTTTTACCTTTATTTTAATAGGCAAGTCAGTTAAGAACACATTCTTATTTAAAATGATGGCCTACACTGGCCAAACTCGGACGACGCTGGGCCAATTGTGCGCCGCCCTATGGGACTCCCAATCACGGCCGGTTGTGATACAGTCTGGATTCGGACCAGGTTGTCTGTAGTGACGCATATAGCACTGAGATGCAGTGTCTTAGACCACTGCGCCACTTGGGAGTCCCAGGGATGATGACGCAATCTTTGCAAGAGGGAAGGAATCTGATTTCATTGGTCCTCAACTCATGACTCAGTCATTTAATTCAGGGTGGAGTTCAGTGGAGGCTGGTGGGGGGATCTATAGGAGGATGGGCTTATTGTAGCAGATGGAAACCACATGTTTTACTCCATTCCATGTATTACATTCCAATGAGCCCGTCCTCCTATATCTCCTCCCACCAGCCTCCACTGGTGAAGTTAGCTGTGAGCAGGTTAGTTCTGAAGGATTCGTTGCCATACAAACTTACCTGGCTAAAAGGTGAGCCACTTTCGTATGGCCCGGTTAGGTCGAAGGAATTGTCTGCAGTGCTCCGAGACAGGATTGTGTTGAGGCACAGATCTAGGGAAAGGTACCAAAAAATGTCTGCAGCATTGAAGGTCCCCAAGAACACAGTGGCCTCCATCATTCTTAAATGGAAGAAGTTTGGAACCATCAAGACTCTTCCTAGAGCTGGCCGCCTGGCCAAAATGATCAATCGTGGGGGCGGGGGGCTTGATCAGGGAGGTGACCAAGAACCCGATGGTCACTCTGACAGAGCTCCAGAGTTCTGCTGTGGACATGGGAGATCCTTCCAGAAGGACAACCATCTCTGCAGCACTCCACCAATCAGGCCTTTATGGTAGAGTGACCAAAAGGAAGCCACTCCTCAGTAAAAGGCACATGACAGCCGGCTTGGGAGTTTGCCAAAAGGCACCTAAATGAACAAATAGCTGTGCAGCGATGCTCCCCATCCAACCTGACAGAGTTTGAGAGGATGTGCAGAGAAAAATGTGAGAAACTCCCCAAATACAGGTGTGCCAAGCTTGTAGCATCATACCCAAGAAGACTCGAGGCTGTAATCGCTGCCAAAGGTGCTTCAACAAAGTACTGAGTAAAGGGTCTGAATACTTATATAAATGTGATATTTTTAATACATTTGCAACTATTTCTAAAAACCTGTTTTTGCTTTGTCATTATGGGGTATTGTGTGTAGATTGATGAGGGGAAAAAAACTACATTTTAGAATAAGGCTGTAACGTTAAAAAAAATGTGTTTGTATGTTTGGTTGTTGAGGCAGTTGAACCTTGAAATGGGCATGGTACATCTTTCTGAATAATATAAAGTGATTTAAGAATTTTAAGGCAAGTTAGCTGGCTAATGCATTGATATTGCTTTGCAGTATATCCCCCTCTGCTCTGTCTCCCATCGATCACCCATAACATGACAAAATGACATGCACAGTAACTGTAGGCCCGCTAGGTCATTAAGCCAGTGGGATGTCCAAAAAGCAGGATCATTAAGTTAGCCAGCTACCTTTGATTAGCAGGCAAATATATATCTTGATTTCCTGATTAATTGAGGAAGCTAAACTTGTCTTGAATATGAGTTGTTGGTTGTCGAGTCAATTATAGCATGTCAATTTCAAGTCTATATTTTAGAATTTTTGGGACAGTTGGCTGGCTAACTAATTGATCCTGCTTTCTGGAACAGACCATAGCAATCACACCTACAAACCAGAGTGTCAATAAGAGATTTATTTCAATAACGTCAATATTGTTAAAAAAGCCATGACATAGCCTGGATCTTTCTTTTTGACATTGACATACACATGTCGTCATTGCAGTGATTTCTGTAAACCTTCTGCGCAAGAGAAAACAAACAAGGCCAGAGATGTCTTCTAGTATTAAAACCCAAGCAGGTAAAAAAGGCCTATTTTCCCCAAATAAGTGTACAAAATGTACACATTGAGCTCTGAATAATCAAAACAAATATTTACAATTCCTTTTATGAAATGCGTATTACAACAAATGTCTGAAAAGATGGTGGAAAAACATGGGGAGATAAAAAAACAAAACAATATATATTTTTGCTTTATCCACACTAAAGCATTTTGGAACTACGACAGAATAAATTCACTACCTTTGAAAGCGTTCTAAATAATGAGAAAATGAAATCCTACATGATATTCATTACATTACCATTCTCCTCTCCCCGATGCCTTTATCATTAATATCTTCAGTGTCACCTTTCCTGATGCCTGACTGCACGTTACTGTTCTTCCGTATTCTATGGGAGAGAGAGAGACCGGGAGAGTGTATGGGTTTATACTTATACTAGTTTAGATAGCAGGAGCCATTCAAACCACAGTGAGACCAGAATAAATGTGCCCTTTTTGGTGGTTGAAGTGTAATAAGCTACCATTGCTGCCAGCACAATCCAAGCTAAAGACTTCCCTTCATGCTTTACAGGAAATAATAAAAATCAGATTTTATTTCTGGTAAAATGGAGCTTTTCTGCCAGGAGTGTCAGTGTCTATTTGGAGCAGTGATGTGAGGCAACACAGTGATGAAGGAGTGTTTGTATTCCCATACAAGTCTAAATGGTTGCTTTTGTTTGCTACATATTATCTAATATTTCATTGCTACATATGATCTAATATTTCATTAATCTCAGGTTCCATTGTCCTGAACTGAAAACATCTCATCCAAGCACCTGGTACAGGCACATCTCAGAAAGCCCTGACTGAACTCAGCATAAGGTCATGGAGGAAACGGTATCAGAGCATGGATAACAAGTAGCCTTCCCTGTATTATAGTTATTGCAATTTACTTAACAAACGCAACAGTAAAATTAAGCATATCGCACCAATATGTCAAACTCAGTGGTTTGGCCTAGCGTCTGTCTAAATGCAGTGAAACCTGCCCTCATTTATCCTCTAGGGCCAAAAACACTGAAGCTTTCAACACTGTATAAATCAACTCCGTAGCCAAAACACAAAATCAGCCTTGTAATGTTCACTTTCATAGCAAGCCTAAAAAGCAAATCAATATTGAACAGTTGAAGGAGAATAGAAAATAACTGCTTGTGACCATAGTCACGTGTGGAGAAAGAGGGTCAGCCGGAAGGCCACTTCATAAGGAGTGTGTGTAGATTGCCCTCCAACACCGATAAGCTCTGATACACACCAGCCTGCGTCTGATCTGGGAGATCCTCGAACACCTCGCCAGTCATATCATCATAACAAAGAGAAAACGAAAAAAGCAATAAACAATGGACCGTCAGTGACCTTTCTGGGCTGCTTCGTGTACTCAAGAGATCTTAAAAGGGAAAAGTAGGAACAAAGGAGCTAATGCATTGTGTTTGCTCTGAATGAGGAGAGAAGGAAAGGTAGCCGATAGTTTTCTTCTTTCTCGTGTCTGAACAGACCAGTCCCAGTGCTGGGGGATAGGGGGAGGAGGGTGTGGAGGTTGGGACGGGCCTATTTGATCAGCCTCTTGGCCACGTCTTGGTAGGCGATCTCGATCTCTTTGTCACTGGCGCAGGTGTTGGTGAACTCCTCGTGTGTGTAGGCATTCTGCAGGTACTGCCAGATTCCCGTCATGTCCTTGGGGATGTCAAAGCCTCTGTACTTCTTGGTCACCACCTGTGGATGGAGGGGGACATTGATTAATTAAGTTAGTCTTAAATAAACTTCTAGAGAAGAGGTCCCTCTGTAGGCCAAGGGTGGTACAAAACGATTTGGGTAGCAGAATGTAAAGAAATCACTAAATCAAATCAAAGCACATGTTATTTGTCACATGCGCTGAATACAACAAGTATTAGATCTGTTGAGACCTTACAGTGAAATGCTTACCTACAAGCCCTTAACTAACAATACAACAGGTGTAGACCTTACAGTGAAATGCTTACCTACAAGCCCTTAACTAACAATACAACAGGTGTAGACCTTACAGTGAAATGCTTACCTACAAGCCCTTAACTAACAATACAACAGGTGTAGACCTTACAGTGAAATGCTTACCTACAAGCCCTTAACTAACAATACAACAGGTGTAGACCTTACAGTGAAATGCTTACCTACAAGCCCTTAACTAACAATACAACAGGTGTAGACCTTACAGTGAAATGCTTACCTACAAGCCCTTAACTAACAATACAACAGGTGTAGACCTTACAGTGAAATGCTTACCTACAAGCCCTTAACTAACAATACAACAGGTGCAGACCTTACAGTGAAATGCTTACCTACAAGCCCTTAAACAACAATGCTTTAAGACCCCAAAAAATTTAAAAATAGAAAGTAAAGTAAAAGTAACAAGTAATTA
The DNA here is from genome assembly GCA_023634145.1 of Thymallus thymallus. Lineage (NCBI taxonomy): Eukaryota > Metazoa > Chordata > Actinopteri > Salmoniformes > Salmonidae > Thymallus > Thymallus thymallus. The sequence goes on from CM042406.1 coordinate 10,415,268, forward strand.
AAGAGCAGCAGTAAAATAACAATAGAGAGGCTATATACAGGGGCACCGGTTAGTCGAGGTAATTGAGGTAATATGTACATGTAGGTAGAGTTAAAGGGACTATGCATAAATAATAAACAGAGATTAGCAGCAGCGTAAAAAGGGGTCTGGTGGCCCTTTGATTAGCTATTCAGGAGTCTTATGGCTTGGTGGTAGAAGCTGTTAAGAAGCCTATTGGACCTAGACTAAGTGCTCTGGGCTTTGCTGTGTCAAGATGTACTCTATTTGTCTAACATGGGCATTCCATTTTACCATAAGAATAGCACAAGTAGCTTTGCTGAGTGATTACTATAGGGACTTTGCTAACTCAACTGTAATGTGTGAGTATACCAAACATTATATCAAACATTAGGAACACCTTCAAAATATTGAGTTGCGCATGGACGGGGCATTCGTCAGGGCATGGACTCTACAAGGTATCAAAAGCGTTCCACAGAGATGCATGTTGACTCCAATGCTTCCCACAGTTGTGTCAAGTTGGCTGGATGTCCTTTGGTTGGTGGACGATTCTTGATACACACGGGAAACTGTTGAACGTGAAACCCAGCAGCGTTGCAGTTCTTGACACAAACCGGAGCGCCTGGCACCTACCACCATACTCCGTTCAAAGGCACTTAAATCTTTTGTCTTGCCCATTCACATTCTGAATGGCACACATACACAATCCATGTCTCAATAGTATCAAGGCTTAAAAATCCTTCTTTAACCTGTCTCCTCCCCTTCATCTACATTGATTGAAGTGGATTTAACAAGTGACATCAATAAGGGATCATAGCTTTCACCTGGATTCAGCTGGTCAGTCTGTGTCATGGAAAGAGCAGTGAGTATACAATGTTCTGTACACTCAGTGTATAATTACGCAATAAGGCCCGAGGGGTGTGGTATATAGCCAATATATCACAAACCCCAGAGGAGCTTAATTGCTATTATAAACTGGTTACCAACATAATTTGAGCAGTAAACATTTTGTCATACCCATGGTATACGTTCTGATATAACATGGCTTTCAGCCAATAAAAATTCAGGGCTCAAACCACCAAGTTTATAATGTCCTGTTTATTGGCCTCTGCTCTTACCTTGACGATGTGCAGCTTAGGCAGGAGGTTGCAGTCAGCCAGTGTCATGTCGTCACCATCCAGGAACTTGCGAGTGGAGATCTTGACGTCCTCAATGCTGTTGTGGTCGATCTCGTCAGGCAGTGGGGAGCGTAGGTACTCATCCAGCTTCTGCAGGGTCTTCAACAGCCCACGCTCCAGACCTACAGCAAAAAAAGGAACATTTATTATCTCTTAACTAATTTGGCTCAGCTTGGAGAGAAGAAGCCTTGTGAGGTATTGGTTGGTCACAAGCATGAACCAAACGTTAATGATGAATTAATTATGAAGAATGAATATGCTAAATACCAGAAAACGAGATCACATAACACCTGTATTGATAACCCTTCACTGGCTACCTGTCAAATTTAGAATACAATACAAGGTATTAACGTTTGTTTTTAAAGCATTACATGATCGAGCTCCTGAATATATAAAGGACATGTTAATCCCATATCAGTCTCAACGTCATCTACGTTCTTCTCAGAACATGCTTTTAACCGTCCCACGATCTCGCTTGAGGCGTAGTGGAGATCGCGCCTTTTCTGTTGCGGCCCCTGCACTTTGGAATGAGTTGCCGCTATCTTTGAAATCCTTGCCAAGCATAGATACTTTTAAAAAGGACTTGAAGACTTACTTATTCCATCAAGCTTATGACGTTTGAATGGGTCTGAGTACTGTGAGTGATTATATGTTTGATTTAATGGTGTCATGTGTTGATGTTTTTTAGTGTGTATTCTAGAGTTATTGTAATTTTTGTGTAACTTTGGAGTTATTTATTACTCATGGACAGCACTTTGGTCCATTTTAATGGTTTTGAAAGTGCTTTATAAATAAAGTTGAATTGACTTGACTTGACTTAAATCATGCAAATATAACTTGTCTGTGTAAGTAGTATATAAGAGAACTAACGGAACTCCTGACAGACGTGTACTACTATGGTGCATTAAGTTTTTGGGAACTTCTCCAGCTTGCTGATAATAAAGAATGATTTATTTAAGATTGACTTCAGGTGTCCCTGTTGGTAATTTCCACAACACTAGCACAACAACTGTCAACTGCATATAGCATTCCCAAACCAACCTGCCTGCATTGTGTTGAATATTCATTGGCATTAGCCAATATTCTGGACCTTTTCCAACTGACACTACAGGATACACACAGCAGTTCTGTAGTCTGCCAAGCGAGGGCAGCATTTCATAGCAAGACGGCAGAACTTAAACTGCCTTCCTGAAGTACTTTGACAGAGTACATTCCTTGATCCCAGTTTTTGGCATTATCTTGAGTCTCCAAATAAGGAGTGGTCCATACAGCCAAAATAGATAGCAGGGGTTGTAATAATTGTGGTTTACTGAGCAAATTCTACTTATTGGAATGTTGTGTATTTAAGCCAGTTGGAGAGTGTGTGACTAGGCATATTGTGTTTTAAAATACATTTTTTTTTAAAATAGAAAGACGCCATACTGTCCAAGACCCCAGAGGACATGAACTGATACTGTGTCATAAACAGCTTACCCCATATTAACATGGCATACAGACAGAGGAACATTAGCCAATATGACTGAAGCAAAGCTACAGTATAGATAGATGATAGATAGATAGATAGATAGATAGATAGATAGATAGATAGATAGATAGATAGATAGATAGATAGATAGATAGATAGATAGATAGATAGATAGATAGATAGATAGATAGATAGATAGATAGATAGATAGATAGATAGATAGATAGATAGATAGATAGATAGATAGATAGATAGATAGATAGATAGATAGATAGATAGATAGATAGATACTTTATTGATCCCCCGGGGGGGAAATTTCATTGTCAAGCAGCTACAACAAAAACACAGGGCAGGTGCAAAATGCCACAACGAAAGTACACAAAAGACAGATACACGGTACATGATACATAGAGCGGCAGTATGAAAAAGTATAGAAATACAAGATATCTGGAGTGCAAAAAAAAGCTATAAAAGGACATTGTTCGGTCAACTGTTGTCTTGTACAAAACATGTCTGTGTGCAATATATTTATAGCTGTGGCATGCCTGTTAAATCAAAGCCAGGTGAGACAAGAGAGCTGCTTTGAGCTGATTTGCAGACCATCTCACTCTGTTGTTGTTTTTACCAGGCTGTTGGTTGTTTTTTTTAGATAGCCCAGCGAGGTGACATAGGGTACAGGGGGGCAGTGGCAGGAATGGTCCTGGGGACAGAAAGAGGCTACCCCAGAGAACAAAAGCTCTGTGTTGCCATGTCAGGCTCCCCGCTGTCACCCAGCCACCAATCACCTCAGCCTAGCAACCACAGAACTGGTGAAGCACGCATGTTCATGTGCATGCTTGATAATTATGTTATAGGGAGTGGAAGCTCACCTTCGTTGGCATCAGGTTTGGAGTTTTTGATGAAGGCTGAGAACTTGGCAAAGATGTCCATACCAGCTGTGTTGGACTCAGGGTGTCTGGCGCCAAGCTTGGTGAACCTACACACACAAACAGATGACACACCTGGTTAGATATGACACAAGCAGAGAGCCTCCAAGTGTAAATAGGTATACTAGGTTCCAGTATACAGTGTGATGTGCCTAGTCGGCGTGAAGGGCTGTTGCCACCCAGACCAGACGACTCACTTGGGTGGGCTGAGGACATCCTCCAAGAACTCCTCTATCTTGTTGACGTCTGTCTTGACCTCCCCGTTGAAGGTGATGAAGGGAGGGTGTGTGCCTGGGGCCAGGTTCTGGAGGTCTGCAGGCTTCCTGGGAAGCAGAGAAGACAGGGGATGTAGTGGGCATGTCACAACACACTGGTAAATACCCATATCAGCCAAATGCAATGCATATCTTATACTGTGTAAGTGTTGTTCAAATGTACCTTAGTGTTGTTCAAATGTCTGGTCTTGTTTGTATGGATGACTTTGCTGCAAAACCAAGTTCCCCCTGGGGATACAGTTTTATACTACTGCTATACAACTGAGACGTCACTGATTACTCTGAAAAGCCAAGTGACATTCACTCCTGATGTATTTACCTGTTGCAACCTCCACAACTACTTTTATTATTATTTGACCCTGTTGGTCACCTATGAACATTTGAACATCTTGGAGAAAGAACTGGCCTTAATGGCCATTAATTGTTATAATCTCCACCCCCACACAGCCAGAAGAGGACTGGCCACCCCTCAGAGCCTGGTTCCTCTCTAGGTTTCTTCCTAGGTTTTTGCCTTTCTAGGGAGTTTTTCCTAGTAAAAATGGGCTTTATAAATATATTTGATTTGATTTATATCCCTATAAACCATCTAGTCTCGGTCTACTCTTTGACAATCATCAATAATCATTAGTGTTATTCTGTGTGTGTGTGTGTGTGTGTGTGCGTGTGTGTGCGTGCGTGCGTGTGTGCGTGTGTGTGTGTGTATGTGTTCGTGCATGTGTGTGTATGCCAAGTGCATCCCTCTGTCCGCAGTGCTCAGAACAGGCTTGTATTTTTTCCAGAGGTCTGTTAGGTGAGATATGATGAGAACACACATAACATAATGAGTATGTGATGACCTGTCAATAGCGCAAAGCCCTGAGTCATGTTTCATAACGATCCACACAAACCAAATAACTAAAATTACATAGCAAAAGCAAAACCTTTTAAGGTCTTACAGTGTAGAATTATTAGCGTTGCCATGACTAAGTTAATTGAACAAATTAACAAATTAACTGTGATGCAGAGAACAGCCTACCACTGACCTATCCATAGAGACTGCTTCACATGCAGGCCATGTCAAAATGCAATGTGATGTGCGTACATACAGTGGTTAAGATGTCCCTACAAGGGAAGATGTGAAACACACACATAGGACCAACGAGTCACAGGGGCACCAAAACAGGAAGTGACCTCAACCCTTTGGCATGTGCACAGGAAGCAGACCATCTCGCTCAATGGCAACATTAAGGGGGAGGGGATAAAAGAGTTCTATACAAGAATCTAAATATAACCGCTTTAATCATAGACACGTTAGTCATAGAACTGAGCCTAAAAGAGTTTTCCATAGCAAGGTCGCAAAACCTACCTGGTTAAATAAAGGTGAAATAAATAAAAAAATAAGATTAGAAAACGTAATTCTACATATTTCCTTACTTAGTGGACTACTCACAATCACATCAATGTAGAATGGTAGTAAATAAAATGTACTGTCTTTGAGTCCCATATAGCAATAAAAAGGGATAAAATAGGACAAACTGTTGTGCAATACTTTCTGTTGACCACTCTGTACTGTGTGGAAAAAGTGAAGCCTTTATCAGTCCTGGAAAGAACAGCTGAACAAAGACATGTTTGACAGAGGGTGAAACAGACACTGTTAAGTGGGCGGACATCCTCCACTGCCTTTTACAAGACCTCCAGAAGCTCGTATCGCATTGCACACCCTCAACACACACGCGCAAATACATCCACAGACACCCACAGACAACCACAGACATTCTGGTGCCTCCAGACGTAAAAGAGAAGGCTGCTCTGTGTACTACTCAGTCGTGTCTAGATTGCCCACAGGACCGACCCTGGCAGAGGTAGCAGTGTTTCTGAGCTCTCTCAGGAGAAGAGATGCTAAGCGATGAAAAAGCATCTACGTGGATGAGCTTTCCATTCTACAACACTTCATCAGAGAGCCTGCTGTATACTGTACAGCAATGATGAAAGGCCTATAGAAATAAAGAGTTAATTTGACCTAATCCGAAAATAATCACACATATGCCAGCAGCCTTGGCTTGGGAAGAGGAAAAACAATCAAGATGACTCATAGAGAAGGACATAATTGCTGGGTAAGGCGCTGCCATGCAAGCGTTACAGTGAACACGGGGAAGAAAGTTTGCTGTAGTTACAGCCGAGGCTAAATAGTGTTCAAATTACTTTGGGAGGAGAAGATGATCCTTTTAGATCCTGTTTTGATTTTAGAGTAAGAAAAATAACATCTAGGGAGGAAGTGAGCACAACCTCAATTAGCCTCTCCAGAACACAGCTTGTTTATTTTTCAGATTTCTCAGGTTTGGAAAGGCCATGGCAAAACCAAATAAGCAGTCGGGGCGGTGGGGATGTTTGAGGTGTGGCTGGATTAAAGTGTTCTGCTAGGCTGCTAAGGCCTTAGTGGAGAGTCCAGAAAAGCTCTGGGAGCCAATGAAAGAGGACAGAAGAGAGAGAATATTCCCCTGGCTTTCCAGGAGCTAGTTGAGAGCTTAGGAGTAGCAGGCTGATCCCTTCTGGGGTACTGAGCAAGCTAACTAGTGTGACGTGGTGGTCTGGTGTCTCCCTCACCTCTTCAGGTCCACTGTGGTGACGTTGAAGACCACTCCCTTCAGCCACAGGATCATAAAGAGTCTCTGGGAGAACGGGCAGTTCCCAATGCTCTCACCATCACTTCCCGCCTGAGAGAGAGAGAGAGAAACAAGATAGATAGATAGAGAGAGAGAGAGAGAGAGAGAGAGAGAGAGAGAGAGAGAGAGAGAGAGAGAGAGAGAGAGAGAGAGAGAGAGAGAGAGAGAGAGAGAGAGAGAGAGAGAGAGAGAGAAGAAGGTTAGATTTGGTAAGACTACATCAGCATTATTCACATGCAATTGGTTTCACCTTACAGGAGCCTTTCACACAAACACATAGAAAATGCACCATGGCTGCTAGGATAAGCGGCAGAGAATCCACCATGGCTGACAAAGATTTAAATGGCTCTTTTAAGCTGATCACAATCAAGTCAAGGTTGAGCCTTAAATTGATAAAGGTCTTGGAACATTGATATTATCAGACCTCTGTTCTAAAATCTCCAATGACCATTGGTGTTTTACCTCGCTGACCCATTTTGAGAAGACAATGATTCTTTCACACAGATTAGAGACTAGCTCCCTGAGTTCCATAGAGCAGGCTAACCTCTGTCTCAAACGCATTAGCACACTTCCAGTCGTCTCCATTCATCCACACTGCCAGGCAGTCAAGTGGAACACAAACCCCTGAAGTGACTGAGAGGGACCCTGAGAGGGAGCAGGACAGCTTCCTGTTTCATTAGACTTAAGAGAGAGTCTGATGTATTTGAGTGGGAGGGGGATGATACAGTATGTCTGCCAGTGCCTAATCACTGTTCTCAACCTTCACCATGACAACATCACTGAAGGTATTTTGATTTGTAACATGCATATTAATGTATTTGATGTGTATTGCTGTATATACAGGGCTCATCTGTGAGACAATTGGTTTCAGCATGACTCCCTGTTAAAAATAAAGGTTAAATAAAATGTAATTTATAAAAATAACAATGGACTACATGACTTCCAAACATGAGACATGGACAAACTAGGCTACTGTTATCAGACAATCTCTGGACGTGGGGGCTAACAAGCAACTACCTTCTATTAGAGGCCCACTTTCACGTTGGGGATTTTCCTTACCCAAAATACTGTAGATCTGCCACCTTCACCTCCCCTCCATGAGAAACTACTACTGTGTATTATGATAGTGTGCACACTCCAGTCCCAGTCAGAGAGAGAGATATTCTAAACACTCGGCCAGCAGACACACTGTCCTATAAACACACCACAGATCTCTCCAATTACCACCGCCAGCACTCTCTCCCTCCCGCTCACCCACCTCAAGCTGGTCAATAACAAAGGGGCTCTTCAGTACAAGTCCCAGTTTCCAGCTGTGTGTGAATAAATAGTTGTGGGATTAAGGAAAAAAACGGTAGATCGAAGAGGGAGTTTTTGATGCAACTATCCTCCTCTCATGTAATATTAATATGTTACACGTGTATAATAATTTCTAATTAGGAAAGTGAAATTAAATATTCACAAGTGAAGATCTCCCTTGTGTAAACAAATACTATAGCTGGAGGAACAAGATGCAGTTGATTTGACACCTACTATTAAATAGAGTATACTTTCAGTTTTTGCTTTGGTTTCTGGCATTGACACCCAAACTACGAAACACAAATAACTTGACTGTTACTACAATGTCTTCTCTGACATTAACCCCAATGTCCCAGTTCATTATGCCTCTTCCTCTTTTAAGAGGATCAACTCAAGCATTTCCTCAGCCCCTTTAACACTGTCAAAATCTTCGCCCGTTCCAGATTTACACAACTGGTTATGGAGTGTTCCATAGACAGTGAGCACATAGAGGAATGCCATTCTTCTCAGAGCCAGTTCATTCTGAAGAATGCCCAGTATTCATCCATTCAGAAGGACAGGGACTAAAGGTCATAGGAGCATTAAGGAAAGGAATGTATCTTATCTCACTGTCTATTACTTTAGCAAGTCTTGGCTCACTGAAAGGTTGCATGCTCGTCAATTTGTCTCTCCTTGTCTTGTGAGACACTTTGAAGCCTACCCTCCCTTCTCCCTAGCCTCCTGTCCATCTTTTTCACTTTCTCATTCCATGTCTCTCCCCCCCCCCCCTCTGGCCAGTGCAGAAGGCATCTTGAGGAAGGAAAAATTCCTCTCATATTCTGGCCCATTCCAATGTCAAAGACACTAATTAACATGGCATACCACAGCCTTTTGAGTAATGGACTGACGAACCCGTGCCAAGATAGGGCTGGTCTTCATGACACATTTATAAAAAAATATTTTTATTCCCATGGAGCTAATGTCCCCTTCTACCACTAGAAACACGATAAATAATACATAGCCAAATCTAAATTATATTTTTCTGTTTAACTTGTTTTCGCAGAGGTACGGCCTGAAGTGATCTTGTGAATGAATAGGGAACTTTGTTTCCAGAATGTTCCAGGCATTGTGTCCAGCTAACAGCACCCTGCTGGTGTGTACAGACAGTCTGCTGTTTCTCTCTCTGTGGTGTGTAGACCCAGTGTGTTCTCTCTGTTTGATCTGCCTGCTGGCTGTACTAGAGGCTGGAGTTGCTGTTCTATCTGTTGTTAGAGCTCAATTCAATAAGTCAAAAGGTTGGATTAGATCACAGCCTTTGTTCAGTGTCCCCTCCTAATCGATTCCTGTGTATGAAAGGCTTGCCATCAAATCGTATTGCTCTGTTTGGAACCTCAGGCCATTGCTATCTAACAAGAGACCAGTAGCTCATACTTGTGGGACTATAGAGGCAATGGGTTATTTTCAGCTTTTTGTCCAGATTGTATTATTGTTGGTTACTATGTGTCAGGGGTAGGAATGACAGCATGACATGGTGACTATTCCCATGACGATGGAGGCCAGACTCATAATAAAGACCCGATTATCATTGCACAGAGGTAACCATATGAATGGCATCTTTCTGAATAAAATGGTGCGTAGACATAAAGGACATGGGCCGTGTCCGAATTCTGGCTTGCCTACTACTTGCTTAAAATGCATACTGTGTACTATTAGACAGATACTTTTGGCGCATTCAAGACAACTGGGAACTCAAACAAAACGAACTCAGACTGGGAAAAATCGTGTCGTCGGTGATCTTCAAGGTCATCGAAGTCGGAGCTTATTTTTGTTTTTTCCCCCCAGTTGTCTTTAATGCACCATCTGTTACGGCTTCACATATGAACCGGACAGGATCATTTATAGCCCCACCCAGTGTGTTGTTGTTTTGGGATAACATTAGCTAAGTAGCTAGCATTTGGAACAACATATTTAGGGTAAACTTGTGTACCGTAGGTCTAAGCATGTATCAATTGAAGTCACCTGAAGCTTAAAAGGAATGGGAGATGCCGTAGAGGAATGCAGTGCTGAGGCAGAGGGCTCATAATGAGGATGACTGGCCAATACTCTAAACTACCTGTGTGTGGTGAGCTTTCTGGTGCCCAGAGCTGCTGAGGCATCACCCAAGTGGGTGCCATACATGGTGAAGGAGAAGTCCAGTGTCTATACGACTCAGGCTGGTTCCCAGAGTAGCCCTCTACCAGATTGTCACCAGACTTCATCTTCATCAACCATCTCTCTGACCACCTTCCTCAGATCAATCCATGAACTATCCCTCTCCATCTTTGGAGGATGCATGCACTCAGACTTGGCCTCTATTGGTTGACCTAGCCAACTATAGCTAAGCTACTCATGATGATGTATTGCTTGTTTGTTTTTTGCTTTTGATCCGCTGTGAGATTGTTATGAAAAGTGCTATAGAAATGTTATCAATTATTATACAAAGATGGTTTATGTAGTTTAGTAGAGCAAAAAGCTCTGACAAAGGCCAAGAGGCTGAAACGTCGATAGAAAAAGTAATGCTAGCAAGAGCACTGTGGGTTTTTGTTACCATGCACCTGCCACAAGACAGCTCAGATGTGCAAATGTATTTTTGAATGTTGAAAGTAAAACACACCAACAGTAGATGTACTGGTGTCAAATAAAATGTTTATTATAAACAAGAAACACGTTTCAATGAAAAAACTGAAATCCACAAAAACATTAGATAATGAATAAATGAATAGCTAAATTAAATATATAGAAAATACATAAAACTACTTAATGCCGTATAAAATGGCTCCCTGGGAAGTCACCTCCTTCTCCCGCTCTTTCTCCACTCCACATCTGGACCTTTCTGGAAAGGGAGAGGAGCCCACAGCTGCAACTTGAGGGGATGAGGAGATGACCGGTGTGGTGATGGAGTGGCAGCCCCGCAGCGTCTCATCCATCCCTGCATACCACTTCTAGGATGCAGCTGTGGCCTCCTCTCCCTCCGTGCTGACTCTGGTAGGGGGAGGTTTCAACTCCTAAAAAATATAGAAAAGGATAGCTTTCAAACATACTACATGTAAAGCCCTGGTATTATGATTAGACTGCCACATACTTTATCAAATTGGAGTGCCATGGTGAAACAGTGACGAGTGCAGTTTACCATTACTTACACCATACAGGTTTTGTGCAATGAAACTACACCCATTCAGGCGGAAATCGTTCAGGTAGAAACTAATATTGCATGGCATGAACACTACAATCAGCTCAACACAGATGAACCGACATCAGGAGAACTAGAAGAAAATAGTTGTTGGGACCAACACCGCTGTGAAAAATAGGAATATAGGCTACAGCGTTAATGTTATAGTTAGTGGTATTTACAGCAAGTAGCAGATAGCAAGCTAACGTTAAATATGAAGTTGTCACTCAACAGCAAGTAACCCTGTATCTAACGTTACTGTTCTAACAGTTATAACTTCTAGATCTACTAAAGAACGTAGCTAGCTAAAGGCATGGCAGGCTGCAGATATGTTTTCAAATGTGTATGTACGATTAAATAGTTGTGATCATTTTAAGGAGAACAAAAACTACTTACATTTGAACACCACCGCAGAAGCTTCGCTATTCGCCATCTTCCAAGTTGTTTTGTTGTTTACTCAAAACTCGCAGCCCCCCTCTTCCAATGCATTGTGCCTGTGAAATTCACAAAAACTGTGCAGCGAATTCTACTATATCAAAATCCAGAATGAGTAGAACTTCCCGGCATTTTAAAGCATACTCGATGTTCAAAAAAATCACATTCTGGGTTTATTTTGTAAATTGGGTTGAATTATTTATATTTTCGCATACTGAGAATGCGTCATTGCGTTGTTCCCTCTATTCGCCCAAATTAGAATGAACTTCCGGGCATTTAAAGTATATTTGATTTTCGAAATGTCACATACTATGAAATTTGATTTTTTTTAACATACTCAAAAACAGTCTACTATTTAGGGCGCAAGTATTGGTATTCGGACACGACCATGAATTTCTGCCATGTTTAGTATATGAATGGAGTGAGCAGCTGCTTTAGGAATGAGCTTATCTCCTCTCCTCAGGCAGCAGAGCCAGTGGTCAGAGATGGCAAGCCACAGTGCAGCAGCTGAGAAAGCATTTCTCTCTGTCAGAACATGGCAGGGTTCCTGTCCACTGGAGGCTGCAGCAGCAAAGAGCAGACATGGCCCTCTGTCTGACTGTCGGAAACACATATCACAGAGATGCAGACAACCTAGTCTGCTACTCCTACTGAGACTCCCGGCAGCCCTGCCTTCTCTGAGACAGAGAGAGGGAGGGAAAATTGAATTAGCATGAACCTAGTTAAGGAGAAAGGGAGACAAGAAGGCTAGATGGAGTGTGTGAGAAGTGTCTAGGGGAAAGAAAGAGCACAAGCCACACCAGTCTCAGCATTATTAGCTTCAGAAGCAGCATGCAGAATGCTTCTTCCAAAACCTCTTCAACACACTCACAAAGAAACTGTCTTTATGACATAAGAACAGAGTATGTGAGAGGTTGGAAATCCAGCTCATCGAGCCGGCAACTCCAACTCCATCAACATCCATCTGTTTTTGTGACTACCTGGACCTACCATTTGTGGTTTGAAGTATTGAAACCAAACCATATGATTTGAATGAAAATGATTTGAATAAACATGAAAAGGTGATTGTAAGAAGCGCACATCATTTCAAATAGGCTACGTGTGGTGAATTACCACTGCCAAATGGACTGGAGTTTGGACCTCAGTTGATCTTTCAATCACAAATGTGGGTATATGCTCCTAAAAACTAACGAGGAGATGGGAGAGGCAGGACTCGCAGTGCATCGTCAAGCGTCACAAATAGAACCAAGTTCTATTTTAGCACCTGGCTACGCAGATGCCTACAAATTTAGCATATATGGTGTGACTTTCTTAAGAGTTCAATACAAATTTAACGAAAATTACTTATTAGTGCCACGAGTTTGGCCAGTCTGTGGCTTTAGGCTCATGCAATGGAGCAGGCCAGCAGCAGAGAATATCCTCTCCACAATTGCAGAGCCACTGGGGATGCTAAACATCCTTTTGGCCATTTGTGACAGGCTGGGCAGAGATGCAGTTATTTATTTTTCTATAGGTAGGCCTAAAGGTTTTTAGGCAAAATACCCCAATCAAAACAGAAAGCATCTTGAACGTGGGAATATGCCAGGCTTATTGGGACAAAATCAATGATGTTCTATTGTATAGATAATAGAACAAACATTTACGTTTAAGAGATGAGATTGTTCTGTTTATAAATACTTTGTCACACTGACACACTTAGTTATCTAGCCACTGCGTTTAGCATGTGTATGTAGTAAGTACACCATCGTGCTTTCAGGATACGTGTCTTTTCAGATTCCACAATGATTCTTTAGTTGTGGACATTACATCACCGCACTCCCTCTCTTGCTCTTGGTCCTCACCTTTGTAAGTCACCTTGATTTGGCACCTGTTTCTTTATGAAAATATTGAGCGAACTCCATGACTGTAGCTAAAGCAAGGGGCTATAGCAGCACACAAGTAGACTACAAATGCATGCTGGGCCGGGCATGCCCTGAGCTCATCAAGTGAGTGCTACTGAGCACCTAGCATGGTCATGAGATCACACCGATATGTGTTTATTTTTCAGTTTCCAGAAAACAAACCAGAATCTAGGTTTCAGCAGTAATCTTATTTTCACATTTGATATGTGGTAAGAAATCCCACAGTACTTACTTAAATATTACTGAACAAGTATCATTCACTATACAAAATAGCTTAGCACTATTTGTTTATCTTCTTAAGTTTCATATTAAAATGAGTCAGGAGATGTTGATGATTGCATCATATTCCACATAAACTCCTCAGAGATTCCACATTGAGCCAATGTTCTTTGAATAGGCCCCTTTCACTTACAGCAAGCAACATATGCCACAACAGCTAACAATTACCAATGAATGTTAGACTTTTGATATCAAAGTAAGGAGAGAACCTAAATCAGCACTCAACCTTTCAGGTGTATGCACACACACACACACACACACACACACACACACACACACACACACACACACACACACACACACACACACACACACACACAGCTGACCGTCCGGTGGAGAGGATGACTCATGCCGAAGTCACAGAATGTCCAGGGAGGCCCACCGGCGCACAATGAGACCTCAGTCAGTCCCCGTCAGGAGACACACACTGCCATGTCACCAGTGGAGAGGTCATAGATCATGATATCACTTCCCCCTGACACGGTCTGATGGTAGAGCTACTGGTGTAAAGACCATTGTGAGCCATGTCAAGTCTGAAGGTACAGTAGGTCTCAACTATACTGAACAAAAATATAAAACGCAACATGTAAAGTGTTTCATGAGCTGAAATAAAAGATCCCAGAATATTGGATCAAGGATCATCAAGGATCTCTCTGTCCTTTGCTCCGTTCATCTTTCCCTCGATCCTGCCGCTGAAAAACATCCTCACAGCATGATGCTGCCACCACCATGCTTCACCGTAGGGATGGTGACAGGTTTCCTCCAGACATGACGCTTGGCATTCAGGCGAAATAGTTCCATCTTGGTTTCATCAGACCAGAGGATCTTGTTTCTCATGGTCTGAGAGTCCTTTAGGTGCATGTTGGCAAACCAAGCAGGCTGTCATGTGACTTTTACTGAGGAGTGGCTTCCATCTGGCCACTCTACCATAAAGACCTGATTGGTCGAGTGCTGCAGAGATGGGAATAATTTCCAGAAGGACAACCATCTCCATAGAGGAACTGTCAGAGTGACCATCGGGTTCTTGGTCACGTCCCTGACGAAGGCCCTTCTCCCCCGATGTCTTAGTTTGGCTGGGAGGCCAGCTCTAGCACGAGGCCACTGTGTTCTTGAGGACCTTCAATACTGCAGGCATTTGTTGGTACCCTTCCCCAGATCTGTGCCTCAACACAATCCTGTCTCTGAGTTCTACGGACAATTCCTTCGACCTCATGGCTTGGTTTTTGTTCTGACATGCATTGACAACTGTCGGGCCTTACATAGACATGTGTGTGCCTTTCCAAATCATGTCCAATCAATTTAATTTACGACAGGTGGACTCCAATCAAGTTGTAGAAACATCAAGGATGATCAACGGAAACAGGATGCACCTGAGCTCAATTTAGAGTCTGAATACTTAAATAAGGTATGTTTTTTATTTATTTGCCAAATAAAACTTTTTTTTTTTTTTGCTTTGTAATTATAGGGTATTGTCTGTAGATTGACGTGGAAAACACTGTACTTCCTCAATTTTAGAATGAGGCTGTTGAGTATCATAATGTGGAAAAGGGAAGAGGTCTGAATACTTTCCGAATGCACTGTAGTTAGCTTCAGGATGTTGCAATAAACTGGCTACTCAGCATTTTAACTGGCATTTACAAAAAGTGTATTTTTCTCTAGTCCCATAACATTTTATGGCTAGGAACATCACAGCAATAAAATCATGAGATGTCCCACTCCGCCTCCCTCTCTCTCCCTCCCTCAGCAACACACTTTAGGGGTTGTATAAAACAGTCAGGTAATTTCCATCAGTGCCTTTGTAATAACGATCATCTACCTAACCTTTTAAAAGTCTTCATCATTGAGGCCAAAACACTCCACTCCACTCGACCAGAGTGGTGGGAGATCAAAGCTTCAGACCGGGACAAGTAGCATGTCTATTGTTATTCCTTTGGAGAGTTCTGCCAAGTCTGCACCAGGCCTAATTTTAGTAACATGATGGTCATGTCCTCCCCTTCGCTCACACTTAACATTCTAAATTCGGTGGGTTCAAATTCAAGCCACACTTTTACCAAATATGGAGCTGGCAGGCCGGCCAACAAGTGCTCCGCTGCTCTCCTCTCCTCTCGTCTCTCGCCCCCCGACACAGGAGGAATTTCCTCTGGAAAGGGAAGAGCCACGTCATGTTATGTCACGCCTCCTCTGGGCTGGACAAGAATGCAGACTGGGCTGGGAGGACTGGGGCAGCTAGGACTGACTGGGCTGGCTGGAGTTGGGCTTGGTTTGGTGGACTGGGATAGGCAGAGTATGCTGAGGTGAGGCTGTTACTTGGAAGGCAAGGGCTAGGACTAAGGCGGACTTGGCTATCGCTGGGTGACTGTGTCTGTGGTTCGAAGGATGAGAGTGTGGAGGAGTCAGGAAATGCATCACACCCTGGTGTGGCTCTGAATCATGTGGATGTCATGAGTGGAGACCTAACGTCTCCCAGACAGAACATAACGTCTCCCAGACAGACAGGCCTACAGAGGTAGTGGAGACTTGCAACATGAAAGCTTCACTGACCGAGGGGTGGAGAGGGATCCAATTTAGCTCACTCTGAGTCTCATCAATAATGTGACCCATTACTCTCTCCAGGTTAAGAATAAAAAACACAGTATACAAATATAACTGATTCAGGGATGAAGCTGAGTTAAACATGACTCATGTAAGTAAGAAGCGAAGAACAAGACAGAAACAGTGGGGGGGGGACAAATGTGCAGGAAAAGTGAAGATTAAACAGTTTTGCTAATCTCCCTTTGACTGTTGTTTAAAGAGTTGGTTCCAACACAAACACTGAGGGTGTGCTGTGACTAACAGACCCCAGACAGATGACTCCAAGAAACACACTGGATTCCTCACCGACCATTCCCGTCCCTCTCACACTCTACAAACACACACAACATCTTTAAAACAGAAAAACACCCATAGCACAATGTTTGAGCCAAAGGGTGGTTCTTGACAGTGGTCTAGACTTTAGCAGTCTTTTCAGGGAATCAACACATTTTGTGTTAAAGTTGCCTCTATCAGATGCATGTTGAAAATGTGGCGATTCCCTGAAAAGACTGCTAAAGTCTAGACCACTGTCAAGAACCACCCTTTGGCTCAAACATTGTGCTATGGGTGTTTTTCAGTTGACATGGCAGTAAAGCCTGCACCATGGCCACACAAACAAACACCAGCCTCATTGCTCATTTTAAGCAGTTGGTCCAACTGACCAGAACTCCAGACAACCCACCTTTGACCTACTGTAGCGTTTCGTTCTGTCCCAGAGTCTGGCACGCACAAAGAAGTCCCAAAGCTTATGAGCTCATTCTTACAGTAACAATGGCAAGTAAGTACTTGACTTGAGTAGCCCATCCACACGATTGTAAAAGGTGTAGAAGTATAGGCTATATGGCATAATACCACACTGTGGACCTAGTGGCTAGAACAGTTCACCCACTGACACTGAAAACCAAACGCTTGGCTTTAAATTACAGAGAAAGAGATATGGATGGAGAGAAATAGGGAGTTGATGGAGTGATGGGTCAGGTTGGTCTCTTGCTACTCTATCCTCTATGTTTGGATAGTTCACTATGGTTCATCTACACTAGGCATGTGGCGCGCTATCGCTCATTCTACCAGTGTGTCGCTGTGCGGATGCAGGCGGCATGTGAAACATGAGCAGAGGGGATCGGGTCGTGACAGATTGGGTTACACTGCCTGCCCAGAGGGTACATTCTCTCATTTCTGAGTTTGGGCACTCAAGCACCCTCTTAGCGAAGTTGATGTAACAGAGAGCTAAATATGTCATGCTTATCTGTAAACTTGTTTAAAACTGATCTATTGTTGCCTGCCCTATCCCAACCCATCCTATCCCCCTTCAGCTCCATTTTCTCCCTCATTCTAGTTAATCTTGTTTCCTTTCGTGGGTCTACAGGGGAAATGCCTCATTAGCAGAGGGCTTGCTTGGAACCAGAAGGGTTAAAACAGCAACTTCCTCCCAACAGGTACCAAGCATTTCCTCTGAACAGGATGGCATGATCACACAGACACACACAGTATCATAAGAAATCCCCCTCATCTTGTGTTGTGGTAGATTGCTGGGTCCATTTGGCCAAGGCCCAGTCCTGACAGTTTTAATGATGAAGCATTCTGAAGCCCAGATGCTGCAGGTGCAAGTCCATAGTGCAGAGAAGAGCTACCGCTCACAGATAACAGCAGAGCTACACAACAACAGACCGTTAACCTTTGTCCCCTAACTCATGATGCGGATTGCAACAGTACAATAGTGCTTGGGGAGAATAAGCTGCTATACTGATTTGACTATAACAAAAAACAGGCTACTCTCAATTGGCTTCAAATTGTCTTTAAACGCCGGGGTAGAATGAATGTCTTACGCTCAAAGATTCAGGTAAATATGCAAACATGGGGCAAATTAAGATTGACATGCAGAATGAAAGGTTGAGTGCAAGTTAATACTAGTGTATACTTGCGAGGCCAAAAAACAGTTTAGTTTATTGATGTTTAACCCAGAGTGTTTAAACTGGATCTTGCATTTTTTGACAATTACAACAGAATGACATGACTAAGCAGAGGCAATGGAGGACATAGAGTAAACAAAACATATCCTACTACTACCAATGTACAAGTTATTCAAATATGTTCCTAATAATTCTCATGCCAAACTATTATGAACCTATGATGGCATACCTCACATTAAGAGACAGACAGACACACAGACAGTACTGGGAGAGAAGTGCAGGGCGTGAGCAGCTCTTTCCGTGACATCTCTCTGGTCTGAGCCTGAGGGAGAAGTGTGTTGACCTTCAGAATGTTATCCTGGGAAAACATCCCTGCAGGGTTTCTTTAAAAAAACAGTGACTGGTACATTATAGGGCTCCGTTGCCATGCTTTCTGTGTGACTCTCTCCGCGTGGCACATAACACAGACAGATCCATTTCCAGCCAGGGATATAAGTTGTACCTTTATCGCAGCATGAAATAGCCTTGCCCTTGGAAAACTTGCTGGCAGAGAGATAGCATACAAAGGAAGCATACAAACTAAAGATTAAAAGCATGTCCTTTCTGGGTTCATCTGTGGCGTCATCTGTATTCTGTATTGCTTCCTGTTCCATTCAGTAACTAAGGTATATGGGTGCTGGGTGATTGTGTGGCCATTGTGCATTTGTCTGCCTATAGATGACCGATGCCCTGAGTCTTGAGATAATATGGGTCAGCAAGGAAAAGTGACCACACTTTCAGAGAGGGTATTCAGGAGGGATTCAGCCTGAGGTGTGGTATGGATGGATGAGTACAGTAGGGATCGGGTGGGAGTTGACCCATCAAAATGACACCAATGGAGTCTTCAAGCCTTCATTAAAATCTCTGACTGGGTATCATTCTCTACAACCACTTGCAGTTCAACTTTCTCTTGGCCAGATATCCCAATTACAGTTTGCAATCCAACGGTCTCATATGCGCAAACAGATGGCAGACATTACTAACTACCACTTTGACTGCTATGAGGAGGAATCAAGGAATTATTGAGACCTGAGATCAACACCAGCTCTTAGAATTCACACTCCTCAACATGCCAGCTAGGACTACTGCTCCTTGTAGGCCTACTGTAAAACAATAATTAATCTGCTGAATCGCAGGGGATCAAGGGTTAAATTGACATCAGGTTAATTCTGCAATTCCCCACCTATAAAAACTTGAGGCCTGAGATCACTTCTACAATCCAAACAGTTTCCATAGACTCCTGGCAAGACCAACAGTAAACAGTGTGGGTAGAAAATGCAGGAAACTCAAATTAGTATATTTTCATTTACTATGTTACACACACACGGACAATGGGGGACGATCTTTTGTACACAAGTGCAGCAGACACAGACCACACAGCACAGTTACAGAGGGAGGGTGGGGGGAAGCGGTTATAGCCACATGGCGTCACCAGGGATGATGTAACTGCTCCTGAATGCCAGGGGTGGCTCACTCTGAGGTAGCTAGCTAGCTGTAGCTGGCTGTCACGAACACCACCCTGTCTTCTGTTCTGCAGTGAAAGGCTGAGTGGCCAAAGGCAAACAGTCCAGCATTATCAATACAAAACACTCATCCTCCCTGAACAAAGGCCTCTCTCCTGGACGCCTGAGATCACCTCTGTGTCAGTAGATGAGAACAAAGGAAGATAAAGAGAGAGAAAGAGAGAGATCCCATCTGTCTACTGAACCCAAGCACAGAACAGAACTGGGTAACCCCAATTAGATCGATAGAGCAAAAGCAAAGAGTTGTTGACCCGTCTGTGATGAACAATTAGGTATAGATTTGTCTCTGTCTCCTTTCTCACACAGGCCGATGAAGAGGACAGACTGCTAGTTCATGTGAGCCCACCATAACTGCAGTCATATTGCAAAAAGTTAATGAGTCATCTGACAGATCATGAGTCTGTCTATTGCCATTCAACCCTTTGATTCAGAAAAGAGCCACATGTATCAAGATCAAATTGTCAGCAGCGTCATAACCAGTGATGATCATAATTACCAGTGAAACACTGCTTGGAGGAGGTCAGTGAGTTTACCTCGATATTAAAGCTTGTTTGCAGGCAAAAGGCCTCTGAAGTTTTTTTCCTAATTGAATTCAGGCTACCAAACCCCCTCACCCCGCCCCTCCATTCCCCCGGGGTCCCACCCCTTCGCCCTGTTTCCCTTTCTCCCACTATTTTCCCGCTCTGCAAGCAACTGGCAGAAGAAAATAAAAAACTGGGTTGATGAGAGTCTATAAAACTTTTCACTCCTATTCTAAATCAGATATCAGTCTGATGTCCCAAACTTTCTAGTCTAGTTAATATACATTTTTTTATTGAATAACTTTAGATTGATCGAAATGCAAGTTCAAAGTTCCCCTCAGACACTACAACAAGCTGTATTACTTCATCGCTAATGCATGCCAACTAAGAAGGGGGATGTATCCTCATTCTGGCAGACTTGGTGAGGGAGAACTTTGTGGGAGCCAAATGCTTCTTTCCCTTTTCTGTGTAAAATTGAGCAATTTCTGCCAAGACATTGACTCTCCGACTTCTTATATACTTGAGGGGAAAGCCTGTTTTGCTGCAGTTATTTACACCACACCACTATCATTATCAGCCTAAGCAGGACGTAATAATACAATAATAAACAGTAATTGTAAAGATATTAATTTCTCTACAATTGACAAATATCACAAATTCATCCCCCCTTTCAAGTGTGCCTCGACTTGACAAAAAAACAACTAAGCTCCCAGATGCCGGAATCCTGTATTTAAGTCTAGGGCCGCATAATGCGACCACACGGTGCTACAATGTATGGTTTATCGATTGAGTGAATGCTATAATGTTCCGCTGATTTAAGGGCTATTGCTGAACTTTGAATTAAGATCATTTTTTCTCCCCTCTTATGATTGGGGGGGAAGAGGGTCGTGGTATCCGCCCTACACGTCTGAAATAAAAACCACATGGTTCCTAAAAAAGTTAACCTACTTAAATTGTTGCAAATCTTAAAACGATTGGGCAAACTGATTACCATGATATTTGACTCGTAGACCTATGCGCAGTAGCCTACGCTACTCCAGGCAAGTTTTTGCAAGCAAATGGCAGCAATATACCTAAAACCAAATCGTACATCAATAAGGCCAGCCCACTTTTGTAACTGTCCTACGCACTCCAAGAAATAAAAGTATATATTTTTCTACTGATAATTCCACAAACCAGTGCCGACTACTAAGTAGATTTGTCAATTTAGGGTTAATAATAATTATGTTAACTTACTATTCATTTTTCTATAACAAACTAAACTTCCCAATGCCGAATTCGACGACCGAAAGAGAGCCTGCTACTGAACAATCTATTCAGGGACGTACCTTCACAAAGAGCTCGATAACCGGCTCGTTATCCGCCTTGATTCCATTCTGGGGTACAGACAGGGACATTGTGAACTAAACTTTAAAATCTTCCAAATTAAATATGTATTATTTTCCAACAAACTTGTATCTTCAGCCTATTCGCTCTTCTTCGCCACCCGCTTTCCGCGCAGTATTCCGATAACAGCTTTTCCTAGACTAGTGACCAGCTGGACAATCGCTGCAATTCTCACACAAGGGTAGGCCTACTGGGAGGAGAAAGTCGACAACAAAGATAGCAATGTGCTATTGGTGCAGACCGTTTACAAAACTAAAAGCGTTCCTGGATGTTACAGAACAGCTATAACACTTTTGTTGATCCCTTTGACTCTTCCGTTTTTTTGATTGCTTGAGTAGGATGAAGAGAGGAGGACGAGAGGGCAGAAAAAGCAACGGGAATATTTAAAGAGAGGAGTCTTGATGGAGAAAGGAGGCAGGATGCCTGCTGCGCTCTCTATGTAGGGGTGCTGAGGGTGCTGCAGCCACCTTGAAAAATCCCAATATAGTTTTATTACAAAAGTAGTGCACTGGGCCTTTACTAGTGTTAGCAGACCGATATAGATATCTGTAGCACAAGCAATTTTTTTCAGCATCTCTGCTTTGTCAAAAATGTAGTTGTATAATTAAGAACAGTATCTTGCAAGATTCAATAGTTGGAATTGTAAGAGTTGTTTCCCTGTCCCTTACTCTTTGATTATCATTCTATTCAGAAAGAACCAGAAAGAACAAGAACAGAATCCAGAAAGAACAAAACCCTGTCCTCAAACATTTACATCAAAAGGTGCAAAGTTATGGGCAAAGACCCAAAACATCCACATCAAATGAAATATTTTGGAAAACATGGAAAGCAACCACTTTTTGTGAAGTATTAATTTACCATCCTAACAAACCACTTAATGTAAATTACTGTATTGTACATAGGCTGGTCATCTAGGTTTGTGCCAGTAGACTTTCCATCACCATGAAGAAAAACAATGCACAATACAGTAATTGAGTACATTGAGACATCAAGTGCTTTGTGATGATGTGGCTCAGTTGATAGAGCATAGTGCTTGCAATGCTAAGGTTGTGGGTTTCTTTCCCATGTGGGGACCAGTATCAAAAAGGTATGCACTCACTACTGTAAGTTTCTCTGGATGAGAGGGTCTACTAAAATAGAAAATGAATGAATAGACAATTTCAGTTTTCACATAGAAATCAGTTGCATTTGCAAGGTATTTCAAGAAACTGGTAAACATATATCAAGCAAGTATTTTAATATTCCACAAGTATGATCAGATTAACTGTTTTGTACAGATAATTATCAGACTCAAGTTACAAATGCTGGTAAACACTCAAATGCATTTAGTTTAAAAATTTTCACAAAGTTAGTGCACTGGGCTTTTACTAGTCCTTCATTAGCAGATCTACATTGCCTTTGGAAAGTATTCAGACCCCTTGACCTTTTCCACATTTTAAGTTACAGCCTTATTCTAAAATGGTGTGGGCAAGCGGTTTGCTGATGTCAACGTTGTGAACAGAGTGCCCCATGGGGGCAGTGGGGTTATGGTACGGGCAGGCATAAGCTGTGGACAATGAACACAATTTAATTTTATTGATGGCAATGCACAGAGATACCATGATGAGATGCTGTGGCCCATTGTTGTGCCATTCATCTGCCGCCATCACCTGTCTCAGCATGATAATGCAAGACCTCATGTCGCAATGATCTGTACACAATTCCTGGAAGCTGAAAATGTCCCAGTGGCCTGTATACTCACCAGTGTCACCCATTGAGCATGTTTGAGATGCTCTGGATCAACATGTACAACAGCGTGTGCCAGAACCCACCAATATCCAGCAACTTCGCACAGCCATTGAAGAGGAGTGGGATAACATTCCAAAAGCCACAATCAAGAGCCTGATCAACTCTATGTGAAGGAGATGTGTCACGCTGCATGAGGCAAATGGTGGCCACACCAGATACTGACTGGTTTTCTGATCCACGCCCCTACTTTTTTTATTATTGGTATCTGTGACCACGGCCTAATTAATTGATTTCAATTGACTGATTTCCTTATATGAACTGTAACTCAGTAAAATCTTTGAAGATGTTTCAGGTTGTGTTTATATTTTTGTTCAGTATATTTATCTCATGGTCTGTACAGTGCCTCCAAAACAGTATGCCTAGTTTGGTTAAGATAGCCTACGGAAAATTGATTGAGAGATACCCAAGCATATTCAAATCGTTCATGAAAAGCAGGGATCATTCAGCAATCTCAACGACTGTGGAGCCTGCTCCACTCCCCCTCCAGACCTTGTTTTGACTGGCCTCTCCGAATGTTGCCCATGGCAACGACGCTGATGTAGCACCTTGCTCAATGTGAAGACACACAGCCCGTGTCAGCCCGCCTCTGGGGCAGGTGTTACAACAAAATCATTAACCATAAAGACAACAGGTTGTTGTTTAGGTACTGTAAAACCCTAACAAGATGCATCTAGTACATTACATACCAAAAAGGGAAAGGAATACTAGTCAGTTGTACAACTGAATGCATTCAACTGAAATGTGTCTTCAGCATTTAACCCAACCCCTTTGAATCAGAGAGGTGCGGGGGGCTGCCTTAATCAACATCCACGTCTTCGGCACCCGGGGAACAGTGGGTTAACTGCCTTGTTTAGGGGCAGAACGACAGAGTTTTACCTTGTCAGCTCGGGGATTCGATCCAGAACCTTTCGGTTACTGAACCAAAGCTCCTACCCTCCAGGCCAACTGCCGCCCCTAAACTTCAGGATGGACCGTTTAGTACATCTTCTGTCCATTTTTAAAATTCTTATTAAAAACATTGTCAATAGTTATAGCTGGCAGATGAGAGAAAGGGTGACTATAAAGTAATCAGTGTATCACAGCAAATATCTTTAAATGTTGTTTTAGCCAAACTGACTATTTTAAAATGATATGGCTATGGAATAGACAATCAAATAAATAACATCTCATGGTCTGTACAGTGCTTCCAAAATAGTATGCCTAGTTTGGTTAGGAAAGCCTATGGAACATTGATAGAGATACCCAAGCATATTCAAAACGTTTATGAAAAGCAGGGCTCATTCAGCAATCTCAACGACTGTGGAGCCCTTGCTCAATGTGCACACTGCTGGTGTCAGCCCACCTCTGGAGCAAGTGTTACAACAAAAGCATTAACCATAAAGACAATAGGTTGTTAAGTTACTGTAAATCCCTCACAAGATGGATTGCCCTGTTGCTGGCCTCTGGTCAAGTGCAGAAGTTCCAAGGTGACCCTGAGGACTAATGGATCGGTAGCCTTGAGGTTAGCGCGTTGGGACAGTAACCAAAAGGTTACTAGTTTGAATCCTGGAGCCGTGCACTTGAGCAAGGCACTTAATCCCAATTGCTCTGGACAATGGTGAACCAACTCCCTGTACGTGCCTAAGGGGGAGTTGGGATATGCATGAAATAAGCACCCGCCCCCCCAAAATACTATTACTACATATGATTGTAAAGCCATTCGAAGCATCTGCCCCCTAGCCTTACTTGCAGGGGCTTTCCACCTAGTAATCAGTAATCTAGAGCAGCTGCTACCATAGGCCCCAAATCTGGCATCCCAACAAAAGACAGTACCATAAAGGACAGCCAAGGGAACAGCAGTCACTGTCATTACTAATACAGCACATTCGTAAAGCATTCAGACCCGATGACTTTTTGTTACGTTACAGCCTTATTCTAAAATTAATTCAATCGTTTTTTTCCCTCATTAATCTACACACAATACTCCATAATAACAAAGCAAAAACAGGTTATTAGACATGCTACAAATGTATTAAAAATACAAATATTAAATACACATTTACATAAGTATTCAGACCCTTTTCTCAGTACTTCGTTGAAGCACCTTTGGCAGCGATTACAGCCTTGAGTCTTCTTGGGTATGACGCTACAAGCTTGGCACACCTGTATTTGGGGAGCTTCGCCCATTCTTCTCTGCAGATCCTCTCAAGCTCTGTCATGTGCCTTTTACTGAGGAGTGGTTTCAATCTGGCCACTACCATAAAGGCCTGATTGGTGGAGTGCTGCAGAGATGGTTGTCATTCTGGAAGGTTCTCCCATCTCCACAGAGGAACTCTGGAGTTCTGTCAGCGTGACCATCGGATTGTTGATCACCTCCCGGACCAAGGCCCTTCTCCCCCGATTGCTCAATTTGGCCAGGTGGCCAGCTCTAGGAAGTCTTCCAAACATCTTCCATTTAAGAATGGTGGAGGCCACTGTGTTCTTGGGGATCATTTTTTGGTACCCTTCCCCAGACCTGTTCTTCGACACAATTCCTCCGACCTCATGGCTTAGTTTGTGCTCTGTCATGCGCGGTCAACTGTGGGACAGGTGTGTGGTTTTCCAAATCATGTCCAATCAATTGAATTTAACACAGGTGGACTCCAATCAAGTTGTAGAAACATCAAGAATGATCAATGGACACCCCTATGGTACAATTGCAATTGGCTCAAAACAGGGCAGCACGGCTAGCCCTTGGATGTAGAGCTAATAATAATATGCATGTCAAGTTCTCCTGGCTACAAGTGGTGGAGAGATTGACTTCATCACTACTTGTATTTATGGGAGCTATTGACATGTTGAATGCACCGAGCTGTCTGTTTGAACTACTGGCGCACAGCTTGGACACCCATGCATACCCCACAAGATCTCTTCACAGTCCAAGTCCAGAACAGACTATGGGAGGCACACAGTACTACATAGGAGCCATGACTATATCAAGTAACTGATGCAAGTAGTCAAATTAGATTTAAAATATATATATATATATAAAAAAAAACACCTTATGGAACAGCAGGGACTGTTAAGCGACACAAACATAGGCACAGACACATGCATACACACGATAACATACGCACTATACACACATGGATTTTGTGGTAGTGGTAGAGTAGGGGCCTGCGGGGACACATTGAGTTGTGAAATCTGTGAAAGTATTGTAATGGTTTTAAAATTGTATGAACTGCCTTAATTTTACTGGACCCCAGGAAGAGTAGGGGGAACCATAATAAATACAAATAGACACAGGATGCACCGGAGATCAATTTCTAGTCTCATAGCAAAGGCGCTGAAAAAGGTATTTATAAGGTATAAATTAGCAAAAACCGTAGATCGATGAGGATTTATTTGTAACCTAAGGCTGTAACCTAAGAAAATGTGGAAAAAGTCAAGGCGTCTGAATACTTTTCAAATGCACCGTATATACTATGGTCTTAGTGTGGTGCAGGACTATTTGCAATGGACACCACTATGGTACAGTGCCCTTTTTACAAGTTTCATGATGCACAATTAATTAATGTGAACAATTCTCACAAAATAATCCATTAGTGTTATATAAAACATTTTAATTTTGAAAGGATGACAAGAGCAGGAGTTTTTAAATACAAGTCAAATAGCACACCCACAGAAATGAATGGCTTAATGCAAAAGAGTGGCCTAGCATGAACTTAAAGTATGATTGCATATCAACCCATGTGGGAAATCAAACCCCTGCTCTCTGATGAGGTCAGAGACCATTAGAATCCTCATGAAAAGTCTAGTTCTTTTTAAACGTGACTTTTTCAAAGTCAGAATTTACTGCAAGGTCAAACACCTCTTACCTAACAAAAAAAGTGAAAGAAATAGACCGTTATCCATTTTACAGAACAAACAGCATTACAGCGCCATACAATGCCCGCTGACAAAATGGAAAAGTGACAGCTTTAATCTGTGCATTTGCTTACGGTCAGTTTCATGCACATCAGAGGAGAGACTTGCTGGCTGCACATGCAATCCTAAATTCCCACATTTTAATGTTTTGTATGTTGTAGAATGAGAGACTTAGAAGCTTGTACAATGCAAGCTTCATAATTAAACGATTCCCCTCTTATCCTATCTTGAGAATTGTGGGGTCAAACAAAGATATTTCTACAGTTTGGATATAAGCAATAACACATTTTGGGTCAAAGATTGGGGGGGAAATTATATTAATTGGGAGATCGCGTGTGACAATTCAAGCGCTTGATAAAAAAAAAATATATATATTAACATCCTTCAATAGGATGACCAAACCTGTAAAAACAACCTAAAGAATAAACAATTTGTACATTCTAAAGCTGAACCAGGTTAACTACAAATAAAATAAAAAAAAGAGAATGGAAGATTTGGAAAGGAAGGAGGGGTGTGACCAGGCTTCTCAGGACAGTGGCGGGGACAGCTTTCCAGCTTTCCTCATGGAACGCAGTGCCTTCTCTCTCAGGTGCTTCTCCAGGTCGTCGAGATGCTCTTCTACTTCACTGTCTGATTCCTTAAAGAAAGGTAGCATTAATTATATCATATTTCGGTTACGTTGCAAGGTAGGTGGTATCATGCATCATCATAGTAATAGAATAAAGAAAAACAGCTGACGACATGCAATAAATGACAGTGGTGCAACATTCAACTTGTACAAGTTTTGTTAATTTTGAATGAAATAGATGTGGATGCTTAAATAGGGCTGGGCGGCAATCCTTATTTGACCATATACACTGGTATTGGAGGGACCGGTTTTTATTTTAACTTTACCGTTCTATAAAATGGTATATTAATGTTTGGTTTGTTAAATGTAATAACCAAAGATGAAACTGGTGAAAATATGAAAAATTATGGCAAACATCCATTTTAACAGCCAGTAAGAGACCAAGAGCTGAGAACGGCCAAATTATTAGCAAGAGCTTTGAGTGCAGTCAGACGTTTTCCCGTGAATGCATGTTCCGCGAACCGCTTGTTCTCATGTCTTTTTAGCCTAGTCTCCCCTATGTGCACATTTCCACTTACCGTACCACTGACAAGCAGTTCCAAATCAATCTTTTGGTTTGGTCCAACAGAATTGGTTATATGGACATATATATGGACATTGACATTGCTCCATTTGTCAGCACGCGGCATGAAGGTACCGCTAGCAGCATTTTACCCACAGTGTTATGTGCTAGCTGTTTAGTCGGTTTTGTACATTTGAAATCAGAATAAAAAGCATTTATATAAGGAATTGACAACTCATTCTCATTCTGTGAAATAAGCATCTTCTTATCCAGCTAGGCCAGAATTTAAATATAAAAGATTAGCTGGCTACTCACCAGAACATGGGCTTGTGCATAAGAGAGTGTTTATGAGACCCGCTTTAATTTTCTATAATGCATTCACCTGCTACAAGAGCTTGGTCATTATTAGTGGAAGTGAATTGTGCATGGTTCTGGTTGAATAAGTTACAGAAGGGGCATTTTCATAGAAAGACTTGAAAGCCAGATCACTGACTACTGCAAAAAGGCAGGTTAAATTTAATTCAATAAATTATTAATGGGTCCTGTGGTTATGGAAGGCTGATATTTAGCCCAGGTATAAATTTCACAAACCCTGATAAATCGCTGACGGTTTGAAATGCAGTGTATTGACCTTTAATTGAGCAACAAACCTAATATTGGGAAAACATCTAGATATCGCCCTGCCCTAATTGAAGTTTGATTGAACAGTATCAATCAGAATGGAGAAAGCCCTGTTAAAACCACTTGCCATTTATTAGTGTCATTATTATAGAAAAACTAAAGTCATAAAAAAAGAAGAATTTGGCAATATGATATTTTGTCCTCATTGCCCAGCCCTAATTAGATGCTAATAGAGCTGATATATGAAACAGGCTAAACCCCTCAGTAAATCAGAAGAGTAGACTTCACCTTTTTGGAGTCAGAGTCTGCATCCCCCTCCATCGCCAGGTTCTCCTGGCCGTCCCCAGCAGCCGCCTGCACACCACTCTTCTCCTTCTTGTGCTTCTTGTGCTTCTTGTGCTTCTTCTCCTTTTTGTGTTTCTTCTCCTTCTTCTTCTTCTTCTTGTTGTTTTTCTTTCCTCCAGCCTCGGTGTCTGAATTCTGAGATGGAGGACAACGCACAGTGACTGTAAGTGACTAAGTATTTCATGAGGCAACCCTCATTCAGTCAGTTGGGCCAATAAGAGGGCATGATGACGCCCTTCATTGGTTAAACTATTTCACAGACAACCACCAAGTCAAGTCATCATGGTATTAGTGCCCAGAAACAACATACAACAGCTATTACTCACATGAGAACGCTGCCCCAACTAGCCACTTAGTTTAGTCAAACATTTTTAATCTCACTTCATACTATTAACATACAGCAGCTTTAAACCCACCTTGTTTGGAGAAGGGCTGCCAGAGCCACTGCTGGCCTTTTTGGCCAGGGGGGCTGATGACGATCCACTGGCCGAGCGGCCTGGTGAGGGGAAGCCAGAGGCTGGGGCGGGCCGCTTCAGGGCTCCTGGTTTAGGGGAACCAGACGGTGACCTCGATGATGCTCTCCTCATAGGCTGGGGGCTTTGAGAGGCTCTGATAGGGACAGACAAATTATGTGATATCTGGAACATACAATTAAAAAATAGTGGTGCGAGTTGTTGCTGTGCAGCACACGCTTTGGCTTCAATAAGACCAATCAGAAGCTGCCTACCTCTGGTTCTTGCGGGGCTCTGGTGTCCGGGACACCCTGCGGATTGCCCTGTTGCCGTGTGAGGGGGACGCCTGGCGCCTCTGGCCAGGTGGAGAGGTGCCAGAGGCTTCAAAGCGCCCCTGAGGACTAGCAGACCCACGCATGGCTCGACCACGGTTAGCAGGAGAGGGGGAGAGGCGGTTACTGTGAGCAGCAGGGGGGGAGCGAGTGTCCCGGCCTGGCCGGTTGGATGGGAGCATGGGGCTCCTCCTGTGTCGGGGGGGAGAGGTGGGGAGGGGGGGTGTGCGTCTCTTTTGGGGAGGGGGACTCCTGCGCTTCGGGGACCTGGAGGTACGGCGCTTGGGCATTGGGGATAGGCGCTTGGGAGGGGGAGACCCCGATAGCCTTCTCTTCTGTGGTCCCAGGGGAGTGGGGCTGTAGCGCCGCTGGATGGGGGGAGAGTACCGTCTGGGGGAGGGGGAGCGTCTGCGTGGAGGTGGAGAGGGAGACCTGGGGGAACAGAGGACATAGCCATGTTATTCTTTGATTCTCAGGTGCACAGTAATGAGGAAAACAGAGAAAAAATGTAAAGTAGTAAAAAGGTTTTTTACCTGCGTCTAGGAGGAGAGGGAGATCTGCGACGTCGTGGGGGAGATCTGCGTCCTCCAGGGGAGGGGGAGCGTCTTTTTCTGTAGAGGGGAAAACCAACATTTAAATTAGGAATGCATGACGTGGGCAAAATGTCTAAACTTTAAATCGTGAGAGTGGGATAGGAGAAACCGTCCGTAGCTGACCTGGGAGAGCCGTCCCTGTGTCGTCTCCTGGGGGAGGAGGGGGAGCGACTGCGTCTCCTCCTGACATCCCCGTTCCTCGCCGCTGGCCCCCTGCCTGGCCTCTTGGACCCCTCGTCCTCTGATGATGACGACGATCCACTATCTGTTACCAATCCAAAAGCAGATAGCACACGTCACTCCCAGTAGCAACATAAGGTGGCTATTTAAAAGGAAAAACGACTAGATGGGGCATTGGGCACAGCTTCAAGACCCACGAGACGAGGGTGCAAGACGAGATGGCTAGCACAAAAGATAGGGTGATGGACAAATGAAAATGATTATAACCTGAAGACGTCTCCCGATTCTGTCTGCGATACTGACGACGCTGCTGCACAGGATCTGCGGTAGCCCCCTCTGAAACGCAAAGCAGTGAGTCTCTATTCAGTGCTAGGGAAAACAGCTAAATAAACACACAAATATCCACCCACACACGATGCATTACACCACACCAGACAAACACTAGAAGGCAGACCCACCTGACTCCGATGCCTCAGAATGCCTGGGTTTTGGAACAGGAGACTGTGAATCATTCCTGGATCCTGGTTTCTTCTTTGAACCTAAAAAATGTATTGGATGTTTTAGGGGCCCAAGGTCTTTCCAGCAAGATCCATTAACAAATACACTTGCTTGTATAACACCAGTGGTAGGAGTGATACATTCTGCTTGCCGCAGCCTGAAAATAGGTTTATGAGTCAGTAGTTTCCATTAATCAAGGCCTGCCGGTAAGGCCCCTCCAAGGACCTCAAGCGTCATACTTCTGTAACCAGGCCTGCCTAGGACTGAAGTCATCCAGGGATGTAATATAATGACAAATCATTTTCCAGGTCACTGAATTCAACAGGCAGAGGGTATCTTTGTCTGTACAGACATCCCTGGATGATTTTGTAGAGGAAAGGTGTATGAGTATCACAAACACACACACACACACAGACCGATCAGGTGACACAATATGTCACTGACGAGGTGAGGGAGTCCCACATTTGAGATGGTGAGGAAGTTCGATACTGATGATGGGCTGAGTTCATTACAGCCCTTTGCAAACTCTGATAGTACTTAATGTACATTAGGGCAGGGATGAGAGGGTGGCATGTAGCTATATTTAGAATACAGCGAAGTAAGAAAAGCCAACATACCAGCTGATCTGGATGGGGAGGCTGAGGACCGGCCCTTTCTGACCCGAGGGGAGGCAGAGCGTCGGGCCTTCCCAGAGGGGCTGCCATTGGGGGCTCTTCTCCTGGAGGGGCTGAGGGAGGGATCAGCTGCGTGGCCGCGGGGCTGTTTCCTGGGAGGTGTGGTTGACGTTCTCTTCATGGCCTTCTGAGGCGAGCGAGACGTGGAGGAGTTGCTCCCAGAGGATGATGGGGAGCGAGAGCGCCGCCTATGGGACAACGAGCACAAATCAACCAACTCAGGTTTACATGCTGTTTGGTAAGGTGGCTAGTTAATGACCGCTTCAGTGATAGACACTTCTGCACTCTGCTACATTTGCATGGCCCTCCACTCACCTGCGGACTGGGGAGCGACTACGCCTGTGTCTGGGGCCTGGGGGACAACGTCTAGGGGGGCTCCTACGACGAGGGGACATCCGTCTCCTGGGGCTCGGCCTCCGGCGTGGGGAGTAAGATCTGGAGCGTGATTTGGGTCGTCTGCGGGAGCGGGAATGGGAGCGAGAGCGGTGGCGGGGCCTGTCCCTCCTGCCGTCCTTCTCCCTGGGCTTGGGCCTCTCCTCCTTTTTAGAAGCCTTATCTGGGGAGGGTTCTTTAACCTTCATCGCAGAGTCAGGTACCACAACCACAGTGTCCGGCTTCACATCACTGGAAAATTAACACACCAGAAATGTGATTATAATATGTAAAATAACTGGAATTAACAATCAGGAAAAACCACATCCCTGCATATTGCCAGATATCGTCTGTACCCAAACCATCATCTTACCTGGTGGAGGAGGCCTCCTGAATGACTGGCTCAGGTACAGCACTCTCAGAGGTGTCTGGCTCAGCCTGGGGCTCTTCAGTGCTCTGGGGTAGCGTAACACTGACTAGGGTGACGGCTGGGGCTGGTGGTAGAGGAGAGCTGCTGGGACTGGGCTTACGCCTCGGAGAGCGGGAGTGACTGCGCTTTCTCTCCCTCTTTACTGGAGACCGTCGCCGTGGAGACTGTGACCTTGACTTCCTCCTGTATACGACACAATGTGATAAGAACCAATGCCATATGAACCATCTTTGAACATTTTGATTGCGGTTGACTAATGGTATTTGATATTTCTCTCACCTTCTGGGGCTCTCTCTTTCTCTGTTCTCTTTGTTTTCCTTCTCTTTCTTCTCATCAGTCTTCTTCAGAGAGGCCAGCTTCTCCTGCTCAATCTAAAACAAATCAAATCTTATTGGTAGCATACACATGTTCAGCAGGTGTTAATGCGGGTGTAGCGAAATTCTTGTGTTCCCAGCTCCAACAGTGCAGTAGGTTCTAAACATTCACAACAATAGACAAATCTAAAAGTAAAAGAACGGAATTAAGAAATACATAAATACAGTTGAAGTCTGAAGTTTATATACACCATAGCCAAATACATTTAAACTCACAATTCCTGATATTTAATCCTAGTAAACATTCCCCGTCTAAGGTCAGTTAGGTATTTTAAGAATGTGAAATGTCAGAATAATAGTAGAGAGAATGATTTATTTCAGCTTTTATTTCTTTCATCACATTCCCAGTGGGTCAGAAGTTTACATACACTCAATTAGTATTTGGTAGCATTGCCTATAAATGGTTTAACTTGGGTCAAATGTTCCAGGTAGCCTTCCACAAGCTTCCCACAATAAGTTGGGTGAATTTTGTCCCATTCTTCCTGACAGAACTTGTGTAATTGAGTCATGGTTGTAGGCCTCCTTGCTTGCACATGCTTTTTCAGTTCTGCCCACAAATGTTCTATAGGCTTGAGGTCAGGGATTTGTGATGGCCACTCCAATACCTTGCCTTTGTTGTCCTTAAGCCATTTTGCCACAACTTTGGAAGTATGCTTGGGGTCATTGTCCATTTGGAAGACCCATTTGAGACCAAGCTTTAACTTCCTGACTGATGTCTTGAGATGTTGCGTCAATATATCCACATAATTTTCCTTCCTCATGATGCCATCTATTTTGTGAAATGCACCAGTCCATCCTACAGCAAAGCACCCCCACAACATGTTGCTGCCACACCCCTGCGTCACGGTTGGGATGGTGTTCTTCGGCTTGCAAGCCTCCCCCTTTTAACTCCAAACATAACAATGATCATTATGGCCAAACAGTTCTATTTTTGTTTCATCAGACCAGAGGACATTTCTTCAAAAAGTACGAGCTTTGTCCCCATGTGCAGTTGCAAACCGTAGTCTGTCTTTTTTATGGTTTAGGAGCAGTGGCTTCTTCCTTGCTGAGCGGCCTTTCAGGTTATGTCGATATAGGACTCGTTTTACTGTGGATATAGATACTTTTGTACCTGTTTCCTCCAGCATCTTCGCAAGGTCCTTTGCTGCTGTTCTGGGATTGATTTGGACTTTTCGCACCAAAGTATGTTAATCTCTAGGAGACAGAACGCGTCTCCTTCCTGAGCGGTATGAAGGCTGCGTCGTCCCATGGTGTTTATACTTGCGTACTATTGTTTGTACAGATAAACGTGGTACCTTCAGGCATTTGGAAATTTCTCCCTAGGGTTGATTTCCCCATGATGTTGAGCAAAGAGGCACTGAGTTTGAAGGTAGGCCTTGAAATACATCCACAGGTACACCTCCAATTGCCTCAAATAATGTCAATTAGCCTATCAAAAGCATCTAAAGCCATCATTTTCTGGAATTTTCCAAGCTGTTTGAAGGCACAGTCAACTTAGTGTATGTAGACCCACTGGAGTTGTGATATAGTGAATTATAAGTGAAATAATCTCTAAACAATTGTTGGAAGTATTACTTGTGTCATGCACAAAGTAGATGTCCTAACTGACATGACAAAACTATAGTTTAACATGAAAACTGTGGAGTGGTTGAAAAATGAGTTTTAATTACTTCAACCGAAGTGTATGTAAACTTCCGACTTCAACTGCATTGGGACGAGGAATGTCAGAGTGGCATTGACTAGAATACAGTATTTACACATACAGTGGGGAGAACAAGTATTTGATAACCTGTAAAATCTGCAGTGTTTCCTACTTACAAAGCATGTAGAGGTCTGTAATTTTTATCATAGGTACACTATGATGAAAACTGAGAGATGGAATCTAAAACAAAAATCCAGGAAATCACATTGTATGATTTTTAAATAATTAATTTGCATTTTATTGCATGACATAAGTATTTGATCACCTAACAACCAGTAAGAATTCCGGCTCTCATAGACCTGTTTTTCTTTAAGAAGACCTCATCTCCACTCATTACCTGTATTAACTGCACCTGTTTGAACTCGTTACCTGTATAAAAGACACCTGTCCACACACTCAATCAAACAGACTCCAACCTCTCCACTATGGCCAAGACCAGAGAGCTGTGTAAGGACATCAGGGATAAAATTGTAGACCTGCACAAGGCTGGGATGGGCTACAGGACAATAGGCAAGCAGGTTGGTGAGAAGGCAACAACTGTTGGCGCAATTATTAGAAAATGGAAGAAGTTCAAGATGACGGTCAATCTCCCTCGGTCTGGGGCACCATGCAAGATCTCACCTCTTGGGGCATCAATGATCATGAGGAAGGTGAGGGATCAGCCCAGAACTACACGACAGGACCTGGTCAATGACCTGAAGAGAGCTGGGACCACAGTCTCAAAGAAAACCATTAGTAACACACTACGCCGTCATGGATTAAAATCCTGCAGCGCACGCAAGGTCCCCCTGCTCAAGCCAGCGCATGTCCAGGCCCGTCTGAAGTTTGCCAATGACCATCTGGATGATCCAGAGGAGGAATGGGAGAAGGTCATGTGGTCTGATGAGACAAAAATAGAGCTTTTTGGTCTAAACTCCACTCGCCGTGTTTGGAGGAAGAAGAAGGATGAGTACAACCCCGAGAACACCATCCCAACCGTGAAGCATGGAGGTGGAAACATCATTCTTTGGGGATGCTTTTCTGCAAAGGGGACAGGACGACTGCACCGTATTGAGGGGAGGATGGATGGGGCCATGTATCGCGAGATCTTGGCCAACAACCTCCTTCCCTCAGTAAGAGCATTGAAGATGGGTCGTGGCTGGGTCTTCCAGCATGACAACGACCCGAAACACACAGCCAGGGCAACTAAGGAGTGGCTCCGTAAGAAGCATCTCAAGGTCCTGGAGTGGCCTAGCCAGTCTCCAGACCTGAACCCAATAGAAAATCTTTGGAGGGAGCTGAAAGTCCGTATTGCCCAACGACAGCCCCGAAACCTGAAGGATCTGGATGGAGGAGTGGGCCAAAATCCCTGCTGCAGTGTGTGCAAACCTGGTCAAGAACTACAGAAAACGTATGATCTCTGTAATTGCAAACAAAGGTTTCTGTACCAAATATTAAGTTCTGCTTTTCTGATGTATCAAATACTTATGTCATGCAATAAAATGCAAATGAATTACTTAATCATACAATGTGATTTCCTGGATTTTTGTTTTAGATTCTGTCACTCACAGTTGAAGAGTACCTATGATAAAAATTACAGACTTCTACATGCTTTGTAAGTGGGAAAACCTGCAAAATCGGCAGTGTATCAAATACTTGTTCTCCCCACTGTACGAAAGGAGTAAACAGTAAGTAAACATTAAAATGACTAGTGTTCCACAGAAACATGCGAGGCCAAAGCAGTAAAACACTGCACAAACATGTGCCTGACAATGTGGTGATTCTGAGATTGTGTCTGGTTGCTCACCTGTCTCTGTTTGATCTCCTCTTTCTTCTGCTCCAGGAAGGCGGAGGGGATACCGGCGATGTTGTCTTGAGCGCTGAGCAGCAGAGGCCACAAGTCCCTCATAAACTCTCTGGCATTCTTTCCATTCAGGAAGCCTGTCAAGTTGATCTGCATCATCTTACTGTCCGGGTGCTGCAACACACACACCAAGGGAGAGAGAAAGACAACACACCAATTTAACATGGTGGGAGAACTCGCAAGAGCGAGGGGGGGGGGGTAGGATCTTGCTCAGACGACTGCCTTCTCCTTTGTTTCCTCACTAAGCTACACCTGCCTGCTAAATAATGGCAGCCATCTTCATAACAAAAGACAATAGCTACAGTATAGGACCCCTGCGCCCCAAAGCAGACTGATTCATTGCAACCTAATAAACTTTTGTTGATTTGAGGCTGCGATTCCTTATCTCCACCCCATTAGTTAGATAATTGAAACCCGAAACTGAGAATAGCTGAGGGGAGACAAGTACATCCTCCATGTAAAGGACCCCCCACAGCATGCATTAAGACTGACTTACCCTTCATAAAATATTATCTAAGAAAGTATCCCACCCATCACCATTACTGTCATTAATCTTAATTAAAAATAACTAGTCTTCTGTTGTTCTCGGTCTCCCCAGTCTATTCTTTGAGATTAACAGATATCCACAAAACAGAGTGCATCAAAACCCAACACTGCAAGTACAGTCCCGGTGTCTTCAGTGTGTCCCGCGGGATCAGTGGGTATGGAGTGCCCGAGTCTCCTGCAGAAAGAGACGCTCCCTTGGCTTGCTTCCGCCTCCCTACTGCTTGAGACTCAACCACCTTGAGTTTATTGTTATATCATTTATCTAAATTGCAAGAGACGAACAAGCAATAATGAGTGCACAAGACATTTGAAAGGGTTTTTATTTCAACATCTAAGTCAAGAATGAAAGTTAGATACCCTTTTATCTCACTAATAAGGAGTAATAAGGCTTTTTATCATTAATGTGCTGTTACAGCATTTAGCTTTAAAAAACCCAAACCCCAAACAATTGTACAGAAAATAAATACAATCGGTAAGACGTAGTTGAATGTATTATTCCTCCCAGTTTTAGGCTAAGTTCACTAAAACAGATAGTACCTTCACGAGATTCCAGCAACACCTTAGTATGAATAAAAATCATCCTAGGGTTGATGTTAGTCATGCATCGTTCATCAAAAGTAATAAGTCTATCTATACGTTTTTTTTTTTTTTATGTCTATATCCAAGCTTTCATCCAGTGTATTATATCAAATGTTCCCTTGAAGTCATGTTTTATAGGCCAAATGCTACTTAAGTGGAAAAAAACTCAAGGCAAGTATCATGCACAAATATACGTTTAACCATGCGATTGGGATTCCAAAATTGAGGGCAATTTCAAAGAGGGGCAATGAAATGTAACAAAAACTAGGGAAAACCTGGACAACAAGTACACTGATAAAACTTATAATTTATGCAGAATAGGGTCAGTGTGCATTGCAATATTCAGAAAAATCTTTTTGTGGGCTTGGTAATAATTTTTAAAGCACTGTTTTTCCAACAGCCCAGAAAGAACATGCTACAGATGTCATTAGACTCTACGCCAATAAAATGAGGATCAATAGCCTAACTATTTCACTGTATCCTCTCAACTTTATCACCCTCCAAAGACAGGATACAGAGGACTAGCGGCGCAATTCAAAGGTATATGGAGAAAATGGCATGGCATTGTCCAAGTGTTTCTACCACTAGCATGTTGATGTTGATCCCTGACCATAACTCACCTCAAACCACACACTGCATCAGGGAGTTGGGCTCAGTGACACTTTGGGCTCAGGAGAGAGCTAATAAGGTGTTGGTGCTATACTTCTGATGCAAGGTATAACATCCATATTGGTTCAGGCCTTTTGAATCATAAATCACATCATCATTAGAAAAACTGTGGCACAAAGGCACTTCGTCACATATCACAGCAACAACTTTGTGTCATTCAAATTCTGTATCTTTTTTTTTTTTTTTTTTACACACTGGACACCAGTGGTAGCTCTTCCCCATCTGCATTTATATTGCGTCTTTTCTAAGCAATGCACTTTGTTACATCAACCTATCTTTTCCTCATTTAGTTAATATAAATAACATCTGATGTACAAGAACAGGGAGGAATTGATGTCAATTATTACCTTTTCTTCCAGCTGGTTAAATACGAATTCTATGACGACATCATCCTCGAACCCCAGGATCTCTGTCACTCGCTGAGTGATCCAAGGTTTGATGACCTCCAGGTTCACCTTGGTCATATCCACCTAGGGGAGGAAGAATCAGGAAGAAGTTCAAATCAATTAGCAACATAAACCCATACTACGCTTATTCAAAAAAAAAAACAAAAAAAAAAAACATTTTAAATTATTTAAAATCTGGCAATAGAGACTACAACAAATACCATATATTTAGTTATGGGGACATTGACAGTGTGAATTCAATTAGAAGATGTGTTCAAAGCAGTGTTGATATTGTTTAGCATACCTTCTTTTCCAGACATTCTGCAAATTTCAGTTGCTTTAGAAGTTTCTTCTGCTTGTTGCTGAAGCGATTATCCTGTTCTGCACTTGTGCCCTGTATGAGACAAGTACAAAACAACAGTTTACATAATTACTAGCTATATTAACTATTTCAATGATAAAAGTTTCTTTATACTTGTCCCTATGGTTGCAATGGGTCGGAATCTTTCCGGTAAATTAAGCCCTGGAATTTAGCTAGAATTCATTAAAAAAAAGTTAGCTTATAACAGTGAACCTTTTTTGTGGGATACACATAAGGCAATTCCATCACACGTACAGCCGATTCTCAAGATCATGCACACTAATGAGATGCTATTGAGCCCACACTACTACACTGTCTGAGTCAAGGACTATATGCTTTCTGGTAAGTTTTGATTACAATACTGGGTGGGGTGAATATATTTTATATGATATACATAATTTTTTTGTTAAAATAGTAGCCTACAGTAAAGTGTTTATAAATAATTTTTAACTTCAGTTTCTGCTAGTTAGTTTTTGCTATCATGTGGTTTTTAGCTTGCTTGAGCCTGCTAACTGAGGAATGTTAATTCACCTGTTTCCATACACATTTCATTTTAAAACATTGTTTAATCTAACTGCTTAACTATTTATCTGTACATGGAATTAAATTCAGGTTCTTTACAAAAAAATGTCTAATCTTTACAGGAAAATGCCACGGGCACTATCTGATATGTGGAGACATTTCACTGCAGCTAATGTAGACGGAAAAGCGTAGACGTAAATGTGCAAATACTGTGCCAAATCATATGTGAAGAATGCAACAAAGATGCAGACTCATCTGGCTAAGTGCATAAAGTTCCCTCAGCGCTCACAACAAGCAACCTCTGACAAAAGTCCCTCTACTTCTGTTCAAGGTGAAAATTATGAATCAAGACACCTTATTGATAGCAACAGCTCATGGAGGAACGTAGTCAGAGAAATTCGGATTAATATCTTGCTCGAGCTTTGTATGCAACTGGTTCACCTCTGATGCTCACCGGTAATGTGTATTGGAAGAGATTTCTGAATGTTCTTCGCCCAGCATACACCCCTCCAACCAGACATGCTTTATGTACTCATTTGCTGGATGCAGAGTTCAACATAGTTCAAGTGAAGGTTAAGCAAATCATAGAGAAAGCAGACTGTATTGCAATCATCTCTGATGGGTGGTCGAATGTTCCTGGGCAAGGAATAATTAACTACATCTCCACCCCTCAGTATTCTACAAGAGCACAGACAAGGGACAACAGACACACCAGTCTCTACATTGCAGATGAGCTGAAGGCAGTCATCAATGACCTTGGACCACAGAAGGTATTTGCACCGGTGACAGACAATGCTGCGAACATGAAGGCTGCTTGTTCTAAAGTGGAGGAGTCCTACTCTCACATAACACCCATTGGCTGTGCTGCTCATGCATTGAATCTGCTCCTCAAGGACATCATGGCACTGAAAACAATGGATACACTCTACAAGAGAGCCAAGGAAATGGTTAGGTATGTGAAGGGTCATCAAGTTATAGCAGCAATCTACCTCACCAAGCAAAGTGAGAAGAATAAGAGGCTCACATTGAAGCTGCCCAGCAACACCTGTTGTGGTGGTGTTGTCATGTTTGACAGTCTCCTGGAGGGGAAGGAGTCTCTCCAAGAAATGGCCATATCACAGTCTGCCGATATGTACAGCCCCATCAAGAGGATCCTCCTGGATTATGTATTTTGGGAGAGAGTGGTAAGCACCCTGAAACCTATAGCAGTAGCCATTGCACGGATTGAGGGATACAATGCCATCCTGTCTGATGTTCAAACTCTGCTTGCAGATGTAAGAGAAGAAATTCATACTGCCCTGCCCACTTCACTGTTGCTTTGGGATGGTGATTCAATATGGCAGGGGTGCCAACATATCTCATCAGCCACCTGGTGGAAGGGACTTTGTGGATCTGAGGCTCTTTCCCGTTGCCTCCATCCTCCAAATCACATCAACATCAGCCGCCTCAGAGCGCAACTGGTCCTTGTTTGGGAACACGCACACCAAAGCACGCAACAGGCTGACCAATACAAGGGTTGAAAAATTGGTGGCCATCCGGGCAAATTTTAGGCTTTTTGAGCCTGACATCAAGCCACCCTCAACAAGGTTGCAAAGTGACAGTGAAAATGAGACCTCAGTCTGATGTTCAAGAGGTAGACATTGAGGAGGTCCAGGGAGAAGACATGGAAGCCTGAGAGGAAGACAACCAAAGCTTTAGTTTCTAGACTATAATTTTACAGATGTATATTGAAAAAGTTTTTGGGAGATGCGATGATGCGATCATTCAATATTCCCTTTCTTTTGTTGTTCAGTGAAATTATCCCATGTGAAGAGTCAACTCATTTAATTGAAGTTCAATTCATAACTAAAACATTTTTTTATTATTATTTCTATTGGAAGGATTTAATAATTTGCTATGT
This sequence comes from Thymallus thymallus, assembly GCA_023634145.1. Lineage (NCBI taxonomy): Eukaryota > Metazoa > Chordata > Actinopteri > Salmoniformes > Salmonidae > Thymallus > Thymallus thymallus. The sequence goes on from CM042406.1 coordinate 10,456,981, forward strand.
CTACTTATGATAAGGTAAAAGATTTGTTTCTGTCTCCATATATGGTAAATATATATAATGCAATAAACATCTACAGTTAAATGGTATTAATAGTAATTTGCATATATTCCAGTTAATTCCCACGTAAAGTTTCCACCTCTGAATATTCCTTTAGCAGAAACTAGCTACATACGTCATGAGTCACATGGTGAAACATAACGTTAGCTAGCTGCAACTTTCGAAACAAAACTTACTTGTATAGGTTCCAAACAAAGTAGAAAATAAGTACATAACTAAACACTTGTTAACAGGATAAATGTGGATTTATGTCACTATCTTGCCAACTACACTTAACAAAAATATAAAAGCAACATGTAAAGTGTCCCATGTTTCATGAGCTGAAATTAAGAAAAAAAAAAAATGGACTAAACACAAAAAGCGCATTTCTTTCAAATTCTGTAAACAAATGTGTGCACATTTGTTACTGAGCATTTCTCCTTTGCCAAGATAATCCATCCATCTGACATGTGTGGCATATCAAGAAGATGATTAAACAGTATGATCATTACACAGGTGCACCTTGTGCTGTGGACAATAACATTTGCAGTTTTGTCAACACAATGCCACAGATTTCTCAAGTTGAGGGAGCACAGAATTGGCATGCTGACATGTCCATCAGAGCTGTTGCCATTTCTCTACTATAAGCTGCCTCAAATGTTGTTTTAGAGAATTTGGCAGTATTTCCAACTGGCCTCACAACCACAGCCCAGGACCTCCACATCCAGCTTCTTCACACCTGCGGGGTCGCCTGGGGGGGGGGGGGGGGGGGGTTCTCCCTGTAATGATGGCATTTTGTGGGGGAAAACCCATTCTGATTGGCTGCGCATATGCCGTCCAAGGCCCACCCATGGCTGCACCCCTGCCCAGTCATATGAAATCCATAGATTAGGGCATCATTTATTTAAATTGACTGATTTCCTTATATGAATTGTAACTCAGTAAAATCTTTAAAATCGTTTAATGTTGCGTTAATATTTTTGTTCAGTATAGTTGTGCTAATCTCGATGTAAACTGAAGCCCGAGTAGACATGCCCCGCCTCTATTCTGGCTAGAAAGGGGCCAAACCAATTTTGCAACCAATAAGTATAATACTAGGTAACACATGTTGCTAGTTATAACCTATAGCTAAATCAGTAACGGACATAATTTGAAATGGACACACACCCCCTACACAAAATATACTATTTCTAGCTAGGCTAGCTAGTTTAATGCAGCCGCCATCTTTACATTAGCTTCTCATTGCAGCGGAATGGCGCACGAGCTCGTCTGTCTACAATTGTCAATATTTACAAACCCAAAGGAATGTACTATACATTTGGAACACCATTCAACGATTAATAGTAAAATTGTAAATATCTTACGCGGAAGAATCCCGCGTCCATTTTATTAGCCGAGAAAGTTGTAAAAGCGGGTGATAGTGGAGTCTGGCGAAAGACGTGCTGCCAAAACCCCAGGATACAACGCGCGACAGAGCTCCTCCTTCACAGCAGAACGGAAGAAGGGAATGGGACGATTACGAGGTCAATACTTTTTTGCTGTCACTGTTTTACTTGTCTTTTTTTAGTCACTGTTGTCAACATACATCGACCTATAATATAAATATCATTCATTTGGTTGTGAATAGTATGTATATGTTGCAGCCTGATACCACAGATAGAACAATGAGCCAGATATTTCCCCGGATGGATAAATGTGAGGCATCCGGTTGGCGTTTCAACTCACTACCAAATATGGTGATTAAAGGAAGCCCGGTGGTGGGAGAACATGGAGCGAGATTGATTAAAACAAATATCTCCATAGAGTTGTCTGTTTCCAAAACTAAAATATGTAACAAACACAGTGGACTACGTTTTGTAAACTTCACCCTTTGCCAAAGTTTTTAAAATAGCGTTGTTTAGAATGAGGGCAAGGGCGAATTGAGTTATTGCACACGCGCACTTCGCGTAGGCGTTCCCCCCCTAACGGAAATATGCTAATAAATATTAAAACGCGCCAATAGGATCTCACCAGCTCGTGCTTGGCTATGCCCACCCCCTTGATTGTTCTTCCCACAATTATTTATTTGCTTCCATTGGAAACGACATGATCTGGTCTATCTTGAGTTTCTAATAAAAAATATTTGCTGATACTGTAGGCAACATGATCTCAATGTTACCTTGTAACAATCAACTTAAGGCTTTTTGGATTGCAGCCCAACATATTGCTTGATTTATGAAACCCTAATATGTATTTCAAAATGATTGAATGATATAGGCCTAGGTCTGTTCAACACACAGTAGGTCTATCGGTTAGCCTACTACCATATTATATCACCTAAATGCAAATAATTAAACAGAATGAGCAAATTAAGAGATTTATTAAATTTCTGATCAAAAGTACACTGCAATTTTGTTCATTACTCACAAATATATTTCTAATTAGTTCTCAATTAAAAATAAGGCTTCAATTCAGAATTTATTTGGTACCCATGTATACCCAAAATCACACGGCCTGTAAAGAAATATGGAGATGTTTGAAAATGTACTGATGTTGTGTTGTAAAGGCAGGCCTTTTGTGGATTTTCTATTTCTTCTGATAGGTGTCCCTATATCTTCCACTGTTCCTATGTATTTTCACTGTGCCCTCTATATTACCTTTATGCAGCAGGCCAGGAAGGAAATCACTGTGCCCTCTATACTACCCTAATACAGCAGGCCAGGAGGGACATCTCCTATTAGCACTAACTTTGCTGATAACTTCTTTATTAAGGACAAATGTACTTACTATGAATGTGATATGTGGTTGTCTCACCTAGCTATCTTAAGATGAATGTACTAATTGTAAGTCGCTCTGGATAAGAGTGTCTGCTAAATTATGTAAATGTAAATTAAATTAAACCCCTTGAGATACTGTAAACTGAAGTTAGGGTTATGACTAACTATATGTAAAATAATTCAATAAAGCCTATTTCCCCCAGAGGTTTAAGGCCTATGTTAAACCTGCTATGATATTAAAATTCTCTATCACAATTAAAACAACAGAAACTGAAGACAGTCACAACAGAAGAGAATGGTTGACAGTGTGGTTCCCTGAAAAGAGTAAAGCTGCTATTATGATAGTGTGTGCTCGTTGCTTGTGTGTGGTGTGTGTGTGTTTGTGTCTGTGGTGTCAGTGTCCACTATTGTGGAAAGTTGAGTGGTTCTGGCTGAAGATGACAGGTTTGAAAATAGTCCCTGTTTTATTGGTGTAATATAATCCTGATTTACAGAAGAGCCCTGGTTTGGAGATGATGCTAAGGAAAGAGGGTCTGTTGTGATAGGCAAACCCAGGCTGAAGTGGACTTAAGGGAATAGTGATTGGTAGGTCAGTCTCTGTGGGCGGGACCTGCTAGCTGACTGGCAGTCTGGCGTTGGTCCTCTTGCCACTGATGGAGCTCAGCATGTCTGAGACGAGCTCCTCAAGCCCATATGTCGACTTCCAGCCCCAATCTCTCCGTGCATTGGAGTCATCAAACCTCACCGGCCAGCTGTCCGCTGCACATCAGGGGACAATCATGGTTAAGAGTTTTCACACATCACAACTTAATAAGACCAAATGATGACATCATTCATAACAGGTGACCGTGTAAAAGACTGACATGCAAGGCTTACAATATTTAATAGTACTACAAAAATACAATACAATTTCAAATCACACATCTTGAGGTTCAATAACACTACACAGAACATCAGACACACACCAATAGGCTGAACAATGAACATACCAATTGTCTGGCGGACAGAGTCAGGGTTATAGGTGACCTTGAGGTGGGGCAGGTGCTTGCGGATTTCCGTGGCCACTTCCTCAGGGGTGAAGCTCATGGCATCGATGTTGTATGTGCGCAGTGACAGCTGGCATTCCGGGGCCTGCATGAACTCCACAGTCGCACGGTGGCAGTCCCCAATGTGCATCATCGGCAGACGCGTGTCAGCGCGTAAATAGCATTCATGGTGACCCGTGCTGAGGGCATCGTGAAAAATCTGGACAGCATAGTCTATGGGAAAGGAGAGCAAGAATGTACACCAAATGTATTGGAACATATCCCTATAATAGTGGAATTAATACTTGAATAAATGATTACATTATAAATATGGTTACCTGTTGTTCCTCCCCCAGGCTGTGTGTTAGCTGAGATGACGCCAGGATAGCGTAGGCAGCGGAAGTCAAGTCCATACTTGTGATGAAGATACTAACAGAGAGAGATTTAACACAATCGATGTTACAGCAAATAACCACCAAATGCATATTTCTGCAGCATATTTCTCTTAATCCACTGTGTTAATTAATTTACTTAAGCTCTCTGAAAAAGATTAATGGCAAAACGCTCTCGCTTTTCTCTCTAGATTCCTCTGTCTATAGGAGAAGACCGGCAGGTTGTGTGTGTGTGTGTGTGTGTGTGTGTGTGTATGCAGGAGTGCAGGAATTTGCATTTGACAGCTACGTGGTTCTATTATGACTGCACCAATGACTGTTTGTGTGTGCATGTATGTATGTTTGCATGTGTGAACATAACAGGTCACACCTCCCCCATCAGTTCGCCGTGCACTTTGGACACCCCATAAATGGTGCGAGGCCTCTGGACACACAGGTCAGGTGCAGGGTCACGGGGAGAAGAAGGGCCAAAGGCTCCGATGGTGCTGGGGACAAAGAGACGTAAACAGCTCTCCAGAGCCAGGTCCAGCACATTATGAAGCCCTAGAAAGTACAGCAAAGAGATAATCTTTAGACAAAAACATACAAAACATACAAAAAGGGTGGAGCCCTGGATACTGTGGTAGCTTTTGTGTGTGATAACCTGTGATATTTATCTTGCGTGCCAGGGCCACATTGGCTTCTCCCACAGCACTGAGTAGAGCGCTGTAATGCACCAGCCAGGTGATGCGGTTATTCACCACCAGCTCTCTGAGGTTGTTATAGTCCAACACATCAGCATACACAAAAGGGCCTGAGGGAGAAGAGAGAGACAAAGAGTTTGATAAGACTTTTTGAGCATTAAATACCTGACGCACACCCAAAATATTTTTTAGAGGTGCTCACTAACAGAGAGTAAACTGGATATATAGAAAGACAGTCATACACTATTTCCAAACCAACATTTCAGGTTTACCCATTAAATTGTTGGGAGTATATATAGTGAACGTTTAAGACTTTTTGAGCAGAAATACTTGGAAAACCTAAGGTAGGGGACATGTTTTTTTTTAAATGCAGAAAATTAGAAAATTTGATAAGCGTAGTATGGATATGTTCATGGGCATAGAGATTAAGAGAGAATTGTTGATCAGTCCAACAAAGAAAACGTACCACTTCTGCACACTTCTGGTGGAGGCTTCTTGATATCCGATAGGATAACGTTTTCTGTTCCGTACTGTTTCCTACACATTGATATTCAATTAATATATGAAGTTTCAGTTAATTCCTGAATGTAACTGGAGTGGACCCCAGAAGCCAAATTATCTATTTGTATATGTTAAATGAGAATTCTACAATCTGGGCAAGATTCAGGCTATGAAAATCTCTTACCCTTTGAAGAAAATATTGCTCTTTAGTTTTTTCTCACCTCAGGATATCCGCAAGTCCCACACCTAACTGTCCAAGGCCACCTTTCCATGAAGAAAAACAAATAATATAATGCAGAATTAATAAGAATTCACAACATATTCTGCTCCAACCAGGCTGTGACCTTTTTTTGTTTTCACCAAAGCTTTATGTAGCCAACAGACAAAAGCTGGCCTCCAGCTATTATTCTGTCAGTGATCACTAGCTGGGGCTTTTTTGTCCCTAGCACAGTCTGCTCACAGCCTATTGTAGTGAGGGAAAATAGGATTGCCACTTACCGAACATTGAAAACAACTCTAAATGACAAAAACGAGATTGACAACATGCCAATGCTTTTGTTAAAACATTTAAACAGATTTTAATCTTTTCATAAACAAATCAAATGTATTTATAAAGCCATTTTTTACATCAGCAGATGTCACAAAGTGCTTATACAGAAACCCAGCCTAAAACCCCAAACAGCAAGCAATGCAATTGTAGAAGCACGGTGACTAGGAAAAACTCCCTAAAAAGGCAGGAACCTAGGAAGAAACGTAGAGAGGAACTCTTCTGTCGGTGCCGGGTGGAGATTATAAACACATATATAAATCCTATATAGCCTATGGTACATAAAGTGTGATTTGCTATTTGAGATTTAAAAAATATATATACACAATTTAAAAAATGTCTTAACCTGTGATGAGAATTCGTGGGTTCTCCGCAGGAGGTAGGTCAATGGAATCCTGACTGTTCCACCGGCTGATCTGTCGGGGCGACCAACTAAAGCCCCGGAACGGCAAACTACGCGCCCGGCTGCGACAGCCATGGGACAACGAGCCGAATAGAGCTGCAGCGGAGGGCACACAGACCCGCATACCCGAAAGCATGTCGAGCTGCTGTCCCTGAGGAAAAAGTTCGATGAAAACAAGAGGCTATGTAATCTATTTCATCCGTCAAATCAATCTTGCTTAGTAGGAAATTACACCACTTAGGTCATAGACACTATTAATTCTACGGATGTATGTCAAATTGCCATTTGAACAGTGCAATGAAAAAACGTTAGAATGTTTATGTCAGTTGACCATGTTAAGCTTAGGCCTATAGGTTAGTTATGTAACATTAACTTTAAACCATGAACTTTATAGTGTTCGTATTGACTGAAACACCACGCGTTATGTATCAGAAGAATGAATAGAAAACAAAATGTTACCTGTGTGCTGACAAAAACCTGTAAACGGTCTCTGTTGATCGTGCCAACCACTTATTGACTAAACTGAAGCCTTGCAGATCGCACAAGCGCATCCCACACTAGGCTAATAAACTAATTGATGTAAATTGCGCTGATAAAACGTTTTGTCCTGGTATTTAACTCTTAGAATTAAAAGATTAGGCTACCCTCCGATTGGTCACTGAATAAGCGCACCGAACATCTATTGGGTAACTCAACGGCTGAAGAAAGTCCTGCTGGGATACGTGGTTTTCCTCGTTGTGATGTAAGAGCGCGAGAGGTCGTGACTCAATTGTAAATGACTACAATATCCAGCCTGCAACGCCATAGGGCCTACATGTGGGCAAACATGCTGACTAGCTGCTCACAGAGGATTTGTATTGTTGAAATGTTGAATGTTGAACAGGGCTGTGTAGAGGCTTACGTCAGAGTCAGAGTCAGAGAGGGGATTAAAAAAAGTGACAAAAAGCATAATGCTACTAGCAGGCAATGGAGGGGGGATATGGGGTTAGGCTAAGGTTAGAAGCACTTTTTTTTCTTCATACTGCCGCTCTATGTATCATGTATCTGTCTTTTGTGTATTTTCGTTCTGGCATTTTGCACCTGCCCTGTGTTTTTTTGTAGCTGCTTGACAAAGAAATTTCCCCTCAGGGATCAATAAAGTATATATCACATTAGTCCCAGGGTTCTTGGGGTGGATCTTCACAATACAAATAGTGGCAAGAAATAAGCTATGAAATAATTAGAATTCCTCTTAATTATTCTAAAATTATTCAAATTATTCTAAAAACTGCAAAAATGTGAAGTGTTTGTAGGTCAACAATAAAAATACACAATACATTATAAAAAATAAATATGGACTTGCAGTGAAAACGCTAAAGAAAAGATACAAAAGACATGCATGTCAACATGAGAGAAAGGTATTTAACAGTGAGGAACTTTCACAGTATGCAATGCAATTTTATATTCTTTGGGATGGAGCAGAATTTTCTCACAATAAAAGTCTTTATTTGTTCTCTTCCTCAACAGTCAGTCAACCAGGATGAGTGTCTCTGTGTGTTCCATCGGTCCAGTGTGTCACTGTATTTTTCGACCCCACTTTATCAGTGTTTTCAACTTTCCCCACGGCACTCAATAACAAGGTTCCGCAACTCCTCCTGAGCCTCCTCTAGGTGCACAGCATGTTGGGTCCATCGCAGGAACAGACCTGATACATACACATCCAGACAGAGGAATGTTGGTAGTAAATAATGTATTTATTTACATTATCTACTATTTCATCGCTTATTACGCATCAATTAAGACATTGCCTTATTTGATACTCTTAATATAATAACAATTCAAATTCACCCATCCAACATTTAGCATACTGTATGTCAGAGGGCTGCAGTAGGGGAGAACAGACTCAGATCTGCATGTAGTACTGTGACTACTGTAACTCACCTCTCCAGAGCTGCAAGGACTGTGGCTGGATGGAGGGCCAGATGGCCAGCTCAGTGGGCTCATACAGGGGGTTAGAGTAACGCTCCCTCTCACTGGGCATCAGGAGGGACTGGAACAGACAGTGGGTTCTCTCCTTCACCCCTGCAGCACACCTGATGAGAGAGAAAGAAAGAGGGAGAGAGAGAGATGTAGATTAAGTGGAAAGGTACAGACAGATGGACAGATGGATGTGTATTTAGTGTGGATACACTAAATTCTTGGACAATGACTTTGGATATAAGGACAGCCTGGACAATGCATGAATGTCTCACCTCTCCTGGTCGCTGTTACAGAGGAAGGTGCCGTAGTCTGAGGCGTAGACCTCCATGGCCAGCCGCAGCAGCAGAGGCTCAGAGAAGCCCATTGCCAGGGGGAACTGTCGGGCCAGTTGCCACACACAGTCCAGCAGCAGCACGAACACTGGAGCCTCCAGCCTCAGACGGGCATGGGAGTAGGCCGAGTGGGCACAGCGCTGCTGGAACGGGTGACCTGCCTGCGGAAAGGGAGTACACACACACAGAGAGATCAAAACACACACACAGATAAAAAAAAAACACACACACACACACAGATTAAAAACATACACACAGCTACAGCTAGTATAGCTAGTTAGCCATTGAATGTACAATGGGCCAATGTACACATTACCAGCTCTCTATCTACAGTATATGAGGATTTGAATATAGGTGTGACATAAGAGGAAGCATGTGACTATTTTAAGGGTCTCACCTGTAGCCACTCCCTCTCCAGGAGGCCCAGGAAGCCGGCCAGTGTGCGTGTATTGGGGTCCAGGATAAGCTGGGCCAAAGAGCTCACCAGAAGGGTGGTGTCTGTGCCCTCTGAGCCATGGACTAGAACAGAGTGGCCATCCCTGGCCAGAGCAGCATAGAGGGTTACATAACATAGAATAATGTTACACATAAACAGGATATTACACAATACAGGAAACAAAACAGTACATCAGCAATACAAAGCAAAACAACACGCATTATGACTCAGTGTAACACCATGCAGCACAGTGTTCAAATCAAATGCTATTGGTTGCATACACATACATGGAGTATAACAAAACATTAGGAACACATTCTTAATATTGAGTTGCACAGTGCCATATCTCCATGTTACAGTGCTTGTTTATGGGAAACAGTAGGACGACAAGAGGCGACCACCTGTGCTAATTAGCTATCTAGCATGCTCTGAACATCTGTGTGTAAGCGTAACTCGGGAAGTGTAGCGGAAGTGTACATTCTTAGAAAAAAAGGTGCTATCTAGAACCTTAAAGGGTTCTTTGGCTGTCCCCATTAGAGAACCCTTTTTGGTTCCAGGTAGAACCCTTTCCAGTTCCATGTAGAACCCTCTGTAGAAAGGGTTCTACATGGAACCAAAAGGGTCCTACCTGCAAACAAAAAGGGCTCTTCAAAGTGTTATCCGAGTTACGCTTACACACAGATGTTCAGAGCATGCTAGATAGCTAATTAGCACAGGTGGCTGCCTCTTGTCGTCCGTCTGTTTTCCATAAACAAGCACTGTAACATGGAGATATGGCCCTGTGTGAACAGTAATCCTAGCCCTATCAAGGTGTGTATCAATTTAACCTTTTGTTTTTTGAAAATTATTTATTGCTGATATGAAATAAAGTCTTTATGCTTCCAAAACCGTACCGCAAGTGATGCATGTTAATGTTCAGACCGAGCGTTGGAGATCTTAACAAAACTCCCCCCTACAGAAGAGTCATGATCAAGGGCTAGGTCTGCACATGCTCTCAGGACGCTGGTAGGGATGTCGTCTGGGCCGGGAGCCTTGCGAGGGTTAACAGGCTTAAATGTCTTACTCACGTCGGCTTTGGAGAACAAGAGCTCAGATGGTGCTTTCAAGACAACTGGTCAAATCATGACGTCAGTGATGTTCAGGTAAGAAAGTTGGAGCTCTAGAATGATGCCCGAATTCCTGACTTGGAATTCTGAGTTGGATGACTGTTTAAAATGATTATTCCCAGTCAGAGATCGTTTAATCCCGACTTCCCAGTTGTCTTGAACGCACTGAAGTCGGAAGTCCTCATGAGGGGCGGTGGCCCGCGTCAGCAGCACTGTGTTTTCCACTAAGCGGGCGAAGAAGGCTGTTTAGCAAAACGTCGGTGTCTGCAACGTGGCTGGTTTTCCCTTTATAATCCGTGATTGTCTGGAGTCCCTGACACATACGTCTTGTGTCTGAGCCGTTAAATTGCGACTCCACTTTGTCTCTGTACTGACGGTTTTCCTGTTTGAATGCCTTACGGAGGGCATAGCTGGACTGTTTGTACTCGTCCATGTTCCCAGTCACCTTGCCGTGGTTCGTGCTTTCAGTTTTGAGTGAATGCTACCATCTGTCCACGGTTTTAGGTTTGGATAAGCTCTAATTGTCACAGTGGGAACAACATCTTCTATGCACTTCACGATGAACTTTGTCACCGAGTCAGTGTATACATCAATGTTATTCTCAGAGGCAACCCAGAACATATCCCAGTCCGCGTGAACAAATCAATCTTTGAAACATAGATTCCGATTGGTCAGACCAATGTTGAACAGTCTTTACCCCGGGTACTTCCTGTTTAAGTATCTGCCTATAGGAAGGGAGGAGCAGAACGGAGACATGATCTGATTTGCCAAAGGGAGAGCGGGGGAGGCCTTGTAGCTGTCCCGAAAGGGGGAGTAGCAATGGTCAAGAATTAGTTCAGGCAATGTGTTGATAAAACTTTGGTAGCGTTTTCCTCAAATGTGCTTTATTAAAGTCCCCAGTTCAATAAATGCGGCCTCAGGATATACGGTTTCCAGTTTACACAAAGTCCAGTGTAGTTCCTTGAGATCCATTGCGGTGTCGGCTTGAGGGGGAATATACACGGCCGTGAAAGATGACCGAAAACAATTCTCTCAGAATGTAATGCGAGTTTGATAGTGAGGTATTCCAGATGGGGAGGACAAAATGACTTGAGTTCCTGTACGTTACCACAATCACACCATTAGTAGTTCATCATGAAACATACACGAGAGCCTTTTTTCCCCCCAGAGAGTTTTTTCTTCCTATCCTTGCGAGAACCCAGCTGGCTGTATGGACGAGGACAGTATATCCGGAGAGAGCCATGGTTCTGTGAAACAGAGTATGTTACAGTCCCTGATGTCTCTCTGGAAAGAGATCCTCACCCTGAGCTTGTTAACTTTATTGTCCAGAGATTGAACATTAGTGAGTAATATACTCAGAAACGGTGGATGGTATGCACATCTCCTGAGTCTGACTTTAAGCCCACTCCATATTCCTCTTCTCTGTTGGTGGCACCTTGGAGCAGCCCGTTACATGATGATGTATGATTATGAAAGCATTACATTAAGGGTTATGTGAGTAGAGTGCACATCTACCTCTCCACACACTCTGCCAGTAGGCCTGCTGTGGCCAGGGCATTGTGGATGTGAGAGAGCCACTTGGAGTTCTCCAGCTTGCTGAGCCAGCGGTCCACACTGTGGGAATGATCCTCACAGGCCTCCACCAACTTTATCAGACTCTCCTGAAGCACCTTCCCCCTGGGGACACACACACACACACACACACACAGACACACACACACACACACACAAATAGAACTATTCAGTCAACAGGCATAGAGCTATTCAGCCAAACATGTGGCATTGTTTGGCATGACAACAAAAAAGGGGTTGGACTAAAGCGGAAACACCCAGGCAACTAGATTAGACATACGTAGCCACAAACAAATGAAAAAACTCACACACAACAGGCAAACACAAAGACAGACACCTTTCCAGCTGGCGGTGCAGTCTCTTCCAGCAACTGTAGCTAGATTTGGATTCAAACCCGCCCCCTGTCATCCTGGCCTGCTGAGCCTGTTGCTTGGAGCGGGTGTCAATAATGTAACCCAGCCCAGAGCCATCAATCACCGCCTGGAGGAGGAGCTCATCCTCTCTACAGCGCTTCCTATTGGCTCCTGTCAGGGGTTGGCTGCTGCGCATGATGACCTGGGAAACACAATTTTGCTATTTAATACAGTAGATGCCATCTAATGTCAAACAACATGAATTACTGTACATTGTAGTGACATGAAAGTGTCTGTAAGTGCATGTATGTGCGTGTGCATGTGTGGATTCATGTGTATCTCACCATGCCATTTTTCCTGTGGTAATAACAGAGGACAGGGAAGCGGCCCCCCTGTCTGAACTTGGCCACCTTCACCAGTGTCTCATCGTCTATGGAGTGAGGGACAATAACAGCAGGGGGGTAGGAGGGACACACAGAGTAGTCCCTGTTCACATGACTCAGTCGCCACCTGTCCTGCTACAGAGATGGAGAGGAGAGATACATATTGTTCAAAAATAAGGGTGAGTACAGTATATAGAACCTTTTTGAGGGCCATATATGAAGCGAGCCATTGAACCCTTTTTGGTTCTAAATAGTGTGAGTTCTTCTAACAGTGCCTACACCCACTATCTTGATTCTAATATGGTCTATTGACATAGCGATCCCCAGGTTATTATGTGTTTTACAACTAGAGTAAATCCACAGGAAGCTGACTATATAGGTGAGCATGGATTCATGTAGTTTCTCACATGTACTGTTTACACAGTCATATTGCAGTAAGTGAAACCACATGTAAAAGGCTGCAGGGCTGGTATTGTGGCCTCAGCAGGATGAGTTGATCTGAATCTTGACCCCTCCATTTGGTCTGCCCAGTGACACATGAAGATTCCCAACCCCCTTTGTGGACTTCCTGATATGGCATTCCTGATCACAGCACTCTGTTTCCCTGTCACATTTGAAGACCTGGATTATACCAAACATTCAGAACACATTCCTAATATTGAGTTACACACCCCCCGTTGCCCTCAGAACAGCGTTCGTTGGGCATGGACTCTACAAGGTGTCGAAAGCATTCCACAGGAATGCTGGACCATGTCGACTCCAATGCTTCCCACAGTTGTGTCATGTTGGATGGATGTCCTTTTGGTGGTGGACCATTCTTGATACACATGGGAAACTGTTGGGCGTGAAAAACCCAGCAGTGTTGCAGTTCTTGACACAAACCGGTGCGCCTGGCACCTACTACCATACCCCGTTCAAACGCACTTAAATCTTTTGTCTTGCCCATTAACCCTCTTGAATGGCACACATACACAATCCATGTCTCAATAGTCTCAAGGCTGAAAAATCCTTCTTTAACCTGTCTCCTCCCCTTCATCTACACTGATTGAAGTGGATTTAACAAGTGACATCATGCTTCACGGTGGTCAGTCTATGCCATGGATGTTTTGTATACTTTTAATGTTTGTGATGATTGGCTCTGATTGTTGCATTTACTCTAAAACGACAGGATATCTGTGTGTGTGTGTGTGTGTGTGTGTGTTGCACTCACTAGTTCTTCCATTTGAGCGTAGTCCTGTTCAGGCGATGAGAGGCCCCACTGGTCCGGCAGGCTGAGGTTAAGCGGTCTGTAGAAGAATGGATACATATCGGACACACTGTCCAAAGAAGAGAGAGACTACCGAGAGAGAGTGAGAGCGAGACGTTACTCACACATCAACCAAAAACTGTGATGTTGTAAAACCTTTATGACTGTAATATTAGTTTTTACATGCTGGGTATGTACAGTGCATTCCGAAAGTATTCAGATCCCTTGACTTTTTTCACATTTTGTTACATTACAGCCTTGTTCTAAACTGTATTAAATACATGTTTTTCCTCATCACTCTACACACAATACCTCATAATGACAAAGCGAAAAGAGGTTTTTAGAAATGTTGGCAAATTTATAAAAAATAAAAAACAAATTAATTATTTAAGTATTCAGACTCTTCGCTATGAGACTCAAAATTGAGCTCAGGTCCGTTATGTTTCCATTGACCATCCTTGAGATGTTTCTACAACTTGATTGGAGTCTACATGTAGTAAATTCAATTGATTGCACACACCTGTCTATATAACGTCCCACAGTTGACAGTGCATGTCAAAAACCAAGCCATGAGGTCGAAGGAATTATCCGTAGAGCTCAGAGACAGGATTGGGTCGAGGCACAGATCTGGGAAAGGGTCCCAAAAAACACAGTGGCCTCCATCATTCTTAAAAGGAAGACGTTTGGAACCACCAAGACTCTTCCTAGAGCTGGCCACCCGGCCAAACTGAGCAATCGGGGGAGAAGGGCCTTGTTCAGGGAGGTAACCAAGTACTCAATGGTCACTCTGACAGAGCTCCAGAGTTCCTCTGTGGAGATGAGAGAACCTTCCAGAAGGACAACCATCTCTGCAGCACTCCACCAATCAGGCCTTTATGGTAAAGTGGCCAGACGGAAGCCATTCCTCAGTAAAAGGCACAGTACAGCCCACTTTGAGTTTGCCAAAAGGCACCTAAAGACTCTCAGACCATGAGAAACATGATCTGATCTGATGAAACCAAGATTGAACTCTTTGGCCTGAACGCCAAGCGTCACGTCTGGAGGAAACCTGGCACCATCCCTACAGTGAAGCATGGTGGTGGCAGCATCATGCTGTGAGGATGTTTTTTCAGCGGCAGGGACTGGGAGACCAGTCAGAGAGATCCTTGATGAAAACCTGCTCCAGAGCACACAGGACCTCAGACTGTTGGCGAAGGTTCACCTTCCAACAGGACAACAACCCTAAGCACACAGCCAAGACAACGCAAGACTGGCTGAATGTCCTTCTTGAGTGGCCCAGCCAGAGCCCGGACTTGAACCCGATCGAACATCTCTGGAGAGACCTGAAAATAGCTGTGCAGCGACGTCCCCATTCAACCTGACAGAGCTTGAGAGGATCTGCAGAGAAAAATGGGCGAAACTCCCCAAATACAGGTGTGCCAAGCTTGTAGCGTCATACCCAAGAAGACTCGAGGCTGTAATCACTGCCAAAAGTGCTTCAACAAAGTACTGAGTAAAGGGTCAGAATACTTACAGTATGTAAATGTGATATCTCCGTTTAAGTTTTTAGTACATTTGCCAAAATTTCTAAAAACCTGTATTTGCTTTGACATTATGGGGTATTGTGTGTAGATTGATGAGGAAAAAAACATATTTAATCAATTTTAGAATAAGCCTGTAACGTAACAAAATGTGGAAAAAGTCAAGGGGTCTGAATACTTTCCGAATGCACTGTATGTACAGACTACCACCCTACTACTGTACCTCAATAGAATGGGCAATGTTGAGGCACTCCTCCATGCCTGGAATGTCCAGCTGGAGAACACACAGGTCCTTACACTTGAGGGTGATTGTTCCAGAGGACCCGGAAGGCCTTGATATGAAACACACACACGCACACTCATTATGGGGCTTCTGTCTAACTCCATATATTACACTCAACACTCCCCCGCAGGGTTCCACGATCTGGGCTGCCTCTCCTCCAATAAAGCATCAACCCAAATAGCTAGTGGGAGTGGAGTTTCTCTCAATGACAGCATGTGAGGCCCACATTTCACCTCCATATCAACTCTTTGTCTGCACTACACCTCCAAATGTACTGGTTCAGACAGTACATTTGGAGGTGTAGTGCACACAAAGAGTTGTGTGCACTACACAGATTTACTGCAGATTTACTGCAGATTCATAACTGCAGTAAATGAGCACTGAAATTCCTTCCCTTGATTCTTTGCAGCTCATGACAAAAAGCATATGGAGAGGATTCAAAGAGAGGGCATGTGAGACAGAGATTGTGCGAAGGTGGGATTAGTTATTATTCCTGCAGCATCAGAATCCTTGGTTCTTTTCGCACAGAGCTGCGGACATGGACAGCAGCAAACTGCAAAACGCACAAACACACACAGATTCACACGCAAGGTGTCACACTTATGTCAAACCTTTGACTTTGGTCTGTACTAGAGAAGAGGCTGGAATAGCCCAACAGGTTTTCCACACTGGGCATGGAGGGAGAGAGACAGCAAGAAGGGGGCTGAGGTTAGTGAGACATGTTTATCAACAGGCTACACAGGCACCCTGACCCAACATTCAGACTGATGTACAGTACTACTACACCTACTCATTCAAGGGGTTTTCTTTATTTTTTACTATTTTCTATATTGTAGAATAATAGTTAAGATATCAAAACTATGAAATAAAACATTTGGAATCATGTAGTAAACAAAAAAAGTGTTAAACAAACCTAAATATATTTTATATTTGAAATTCTTCAAAGTAGCCAACCTTTGCCTTGATGACAGCTTTGCACACTCTTGGCATTCTCTCAACCAGCTTCATGGGGTAGTCACCTGGAATGCATTTCAATTAACAGGTGTGCCTTGTTAAAAGTTAATATGTGGAATTTCTTTCCTTCTTAATGCGTTTGAGCCAATCAGTTGTGTTGTGACAAGGTAGGGGTGGTATACAGAAGACAGCCCTATTTGGTAAAAGACCAAGTCCATATTATGTCAAGAACAAATAAACAAAGAGAAACGACAGTCCATCATTACTTTAAGACATGAAGGTCTACATGATGGTTTATGAAATTTCCCCCCCGGGGGATCAATAAAGTACCTATCTATCTATCTATCTATCTGTCAGTCAATCTGAAAAATGTCAAGAACTGAAAGTTTCTTCAAGTGCAGTCGCAAAAACCATCAAGAGCTACGATGAAACTGGCTCTCATGAGGCCCGCCACAGGAAAGGAAGACCAAGAGTTACCTCTGCTTCAGAGGATAAGTTAATTAAAGTTAACTGCACCTCAGATTGCAGCCCAAATAAATGCTTCACAGAGTTCAAGTAACAGACTTGCTTTGGCCAAGAAACACGAGCAATGGACATTAGACCGGTGGAAATCTGATGAGTCCAGTAGGTGAACGGATGATCTCTGCATGTGTGGTTTCCACCGCGAAGCATGGAGGAGTTGGTGTGGGGGTGCTTTGCTGGTGCCACTGTTAGTAATTTATTTAGAATTCAAGGCACACTTAACCAGCATGGCTACCACAGCATTCTGCAGCGATATGTCAACCCATCTGGGACTATCATTTGTTTTTCAACAGAACAATGACCCAACCCACCTCCAGGCTGTGTAAGGGCTATTTGACCAAGAAGGAGAGTGATGTAGTGCTGCATCAGATGACCTGGCCTCCACAATCACCCGACCTCAACCCAATTAAGATGGTTTGGGATGAGTTGGACCGCAGAGCGAAGGAAAAGCCGCCAACAAGTGCTCAGCATATGTGGGAACTCCTTCAAGACTATTGGAAAAGTATTCCAGGTGAAGCTGGTTGAGAGCATGCCAAGTGTGCAAAGCTGTCATCAAGGCAAAGGGTGGCAACTTTGAAGAATCTCAAATATAACATATATGTTGATTTGTTTAACACTTGTTTGGTTACTACATGATTTCATGTGTTATTTCATAGTTTTGATGTCTTCACTATTATTCTACAATGTAGAAAATAGTAAAAATAAAAAAACACATTATTAGTAACTATTAGTATCCCCAACGTGACAATTCACTGACATATGAGGTTTAGGCAATATGGCAGCAGTTCTGTATTAGGCTATATGGTCCATCATTACACCTTTGAATATGACATTGCTATACTTTCATGAACAAGTGGTCACAAACATACAACCCCCCCCCCCCTTACCTTTTCTCTATGGCATCGATGTTTCTGAGAAGTAACAAGACCAGCCGCGAGCTGTCTGCATCTCTGTTAGAGAAGAGGAGGTGGTGGCCGGTGACACATAACGTTCCTTTCATCGGTGGATGAAACGGCCGTCTCAGAACGACATCTTCAACGTTTGCAGTCTTTATGTGCTCTGAAAACTCCATCGCGTCAGCGCAAGATGACAAGAAGCACAATGAGATCCAAGTCGCACGCGTCAGAAAAAGTCTTCACAGTTTATTTTCCGCTTCTGAATCTTGTTTAGGCTACTTATCTGAATTATTGAAATTAGACCACTTCTTGTCCCATGAAAAATGGGCGTGACACTGTCCAGATGTTGACTGTAGCTTGCTGTAGCCTACAGCGAGGCGAGGTGTTTGTTTGAAGATAATAACCTCTTAATAGCAGTTATTTCCTTTACCTTTCGTTTTCTCGTTTGTGGGGACACTTCTCTAAGCCATAATTGGCTGCTTTCCAACCAGCCCCTAAAATGTGAAAACATCTTGTGGTTACAAAAAAAGGAAATGAGCGTTTCCTGAAAGCACTGGTGAGAGGACACAATGTAAAAGATAATATCTATACAAGGGCAATTCATTTCAAAATGCCTATTAGTGTGTAGCCTAATACGGGGTTTGCATTTTGTAAATCATCTTGTAAATAATCTTACCTATAAAAGTTAATACAATTCATACTCAGTTCATATTCATACCCTGTTCATGATAAGATAATGGTGCCATCTGTATATAGTCAGTTATTATAGGCGTATCCACAGGGCCCTGGCAATCTAAACACAACAAACCTCACCAATAGACCACTGACCATTGGAGTTGAGTATGTATAGAAATAATATGCTAGTGAAATCAGCTGCTGACTGTCTCTTTCAAGCTGTTGTTGAACCATCCCAGACTAGTAAATTTACTATGCTCATTTAGTAGCCTCGGTTTCCAGCCAGGTACAGGCTACTCCTCTGGTAACTTCAGGTCACTAACCTAAAGCAAGACACTGTATTGGTCAATGTTTGTGAATACCCTCCTCAATTCCTGTGTGTGACCTAGTCTTTGATTTAAAAAAAATATATATATACATATATAATCTGGAGATTGAGTAATAGGTGAGTAGATGTTTACACTCACATATTGTGTAAAACATGCAGCATATTACTACCCCATCCATTTTTCCAGCCCATTATTGGGCATTATTGGGCAATTGACCCCAAGCATGTTTGAAAATTACCACTAGATGGAGACATTGTCTCAAATTAAGACATTCCAATGCTATTCATAAGGAGTTTGAAAGTTGTTTGTCTGTCAGGAGCACCATGCACTGATTACATTATGTTTGTGTATAGCTACCTGTATCTGCCCTATTAAACATTAATTGGAATGGCTACACCACAATATTATCTGATCAAATCTTATTAAATTATATATGTTAATTACAAACATTCCTTAATCAAATTAAAATCACATGCGGCGGATACCGTGAAATGCTTACTAACAAGCCCTTAACCAACAATGCAGTTAAGAAAAATAAGATATAAAAAAATATATATATATTGACTAAATAAACAGCGAGTAACAGCAGTGTAAAAAAAGGGTGAGTCAATGCAAATAGTCTGCATAGCCATTTGATTAACTGTTCAGCAGTCTTATGGCTTCAGGGTAGAAGCTGTTAAGAATCCTTTTGGACCTAGACTTGGCACTCCGGCACCGCTTGTCGAGCAGGTAGCAGATAGAACAGTCTATGACTAAGGTGGCTGGAGTCTTTCTTAGGCCTTTCCTCTGACACCGCCTGGTATAGAGGTCCTGGATAGCAGGAAGCTTAGCCCCAGTGATGTACTGGGCTGTACGCACAGCTGTAGAACTTTTGGAGGATCTGAGGACCCATGCCAAATATTTTCAGTCTCCTGACATTTACAAGGAGTCCTCTTAAAGAGATTCTCAGGTACTTTTGTATACGTTTTAGCCAGTCCTTCTCAAGGTAGCACTCAGGAGCCAAAAGTGGTCTGAAAATTGCATACAACGTCACATATGTGCAGATATGTGCACCAGGTCATTGATCTCTCTCTTTCTCTCTCTGTGTCCACTGAGCCATTGGGCCCGCACTGCAACCTAATTAGATAACGCTGGACAGGCCTCTCGCTAACTTTCACTCAAATTTGAGTGGCTGAAACTCATTGGCTCGAACTGGAATTTCTAGAGGCAGGCCCAGGTGGTGGGAAATGTAGAGAAAACAGCTTCAAGAAAACAGTTGCTTTCAAACTAGTGATTTTGTGGCTAATTGAGGTAAAAAAAGAAATTCAACATACCTACCTACCTACTTTTTTTCTCCAACTCTGACACGGTTACATGTACATGGACATGTTAGAAATTAATTAGGGTACACTATTTCTGCATGTCCTAGTTATTTAGAACCCAAAGAAAATATTCTAGTACATATGAATAAGATGCAGTGCATCTATTTGGCAAACGTAATTACCTGATAGTTCCCGAATGGCTGTGCAAATTCTTATTTACAATAACGGCCTACCTACAGGGTCAGCCCCTGGAGCAAATTAGGGTTAAGTGCCTTGCTCAAGGACACATCGACAGGTTTATCACCTTGTCGGCTCGGGTATTCGAACCAGCGACCTTTCGGTTACTGGCCAACACTCTAACCGCTAGGCAACCTGCCGCCCTAAAACACAAAAGTTAAAGTGGGGTTGGAACCCGGTGTAAATCAGTGACGCCTCGCAACACGTCAAAACAATCACATGCCTTGCTTGGGTGGAGCTCCAAAGGTGCTCACTAGATTAGTGTCGTAGGTGTAACAGTTGCTAAGGATGGGCGGGAATTCGCTGATTAAAACCCCATCAGAATATGTTGATGTATGTTGATTTTGTGTATAGAGCACACTTTTGGAAAAACCAAATTAAGGTTTTCTTCCATGTTGCAAACTAGCATAAGGAACAACTCTTCAAAATGTGTCCTTCTCGGTCTGAAAAAAGTGAGGAACAAAACACATAGCACCAACAGGCATGTGGGGGAAGGTTCTTGAAATGTAACATCCAATCAAAATCTTGCCGCTGGGAACCAACGGACCATTTAAACAGTTTTTGCAATATAAAATTCTCCATACCTCCAAGGGAAGTGGGGCAGCGACGTGATTTTGGAGGTATGACAACGCAAGACTAATACTGAGTCATGACTACTTCTCTTCTGAAAACGTACAAGATGTGTCTGTATGAGCACAAATCTGTCTCTCTTTTTGTTAAACCGCCAAACAAAGGAGAGACAATATTTTCATGTTAGAAATTCAAAGTAAAATAAAAAGCATGAGCTGGAGCAAAATGATTTAGTGTACAGTAGAGGTGCTGACTAACGACAAATAAACTGTAAGCTATGAAAATAAATAAAGAGAGTCGCACACTCTATATATATATATATATAGTATACAGTATACAGTGGGGAGAACAAGTATTTGATACACTGACGATTTTGCAGGTCTTCCTACTTACAAAGCATGTAGAAGTCTGTAATTTTTATCATAGGTACTCTTCAACTGTGAGTGACGGAATCTAAAACAAAAATCCAGAAAATCACATTGTATGATTTTTAAGTAATTAATTTGCATTTTATTGCATGACATAAGTATTTGATACATCAGAAAAGCAGCACTTAATATTTGGTACAGAAACCTTTGTTTGCAATTACAGAGATCATACGTTTCCTGTAGTTCTTGACCAGGTTTGCACACACTGCAGCAGGGATTTTGGCCTACTCCTCCATCCAGATCCTTCAGGTTTCGGGGCTGTCGCTGGGCAATACGGACTTTCAGCTCCCTCCAAAGATTTTCTATTGGGTTCAGGTCTGGAGACTGGCTAGGCCACTCCAGGACCTTGAGATGCTTCTTACGGAGCCACTCCTTAGTTGCCCTGGCTGTGTGTTTCGGGTCGTTGTCATGCTGGAAGACCCAGCCACAACCCATCTTCAATGCTCTTACTGAGGGAAGGAGGTTGTTGGCCAAGATCTCGCGATACATGGCCCCATCCATCCTCCCCTCAATATGGTGCAGTCGTCCTGTCCCCTTTGTAGAAAAGCATCCCTAAACATGGCGAGTGGAGTTTAGACCAAAAAGCTCAATTTTTGTCTCATCAGACCACATGTCCTTCTCCCATTCCTCCTCTGGATCATCCAGATGGTCATTGGCAAACTTCAGACGGGCCTGGACATGCGCTGGCTTGAGCAGGGGGACCTTGCGTGCGCTGCAGGATTTTAATCCATGACGGCGTAGTGTGTTACTAATGGTTTTCTTTCAGACTGTGGTCCCAGCTCTCTTCAGGTCATTGACCAGGTCCTGCCGTGTAGTTCTGGGCTGATCCCTCACCTTCCTCATGATCATTGATGCCCCACGAGGTGAGATCTTGCATGGTGCCCCAGACCGAGGGAGATTGACCGTCATCTTGAACTTCTTCCATTTTCTAATAATTGCGCCAACAGGTGTTGCCTTCTCACCAAGCTGCTTGCCTATTGTCCTGTAGCCCATCCCAGCCTTGTGCAGGTCTACAATTTTATCCCTGATGTCCTTACACAGCTCTCTGGTCTTGGCCATTGTGGAGAGGTTGGAGTCTGTTTGATTGAGTGTGTGGACAGGTGTCTTTTATACAGGTAACGAGTTCAAACAGGTGCAGTTAATACAGGTAATGAGTGGAGAACAGGAGGGCTTCTTAAAGAAAAACTAACAGGTCTGTGAGAGCCGGAATTCTTACTGGTTGGTAGGTGATCAAATACTTATGTCATGCAATAAAATGCAAATTAATTATTTAAAAATCATACAATGTGATTTTCTGGATTTTTGTTTTAGATTCCGTCTCTCACAGTTGAAGTGTACCAATGATAAAAATTACAGACCTCTACATGCTTTGTAACTAGGAAAACCTGCAAAATCGTCAGTGTATTAAATACTTGTTCTCCCCACTGTATAAACTCTCAGTAATTTATTGGGTAAAACACCAACGTTTTGGCATCACTGTGCCTTCTACAAAGTAAAACTATAAAACATTGTTTCCTGGATACATAATACAATTTCTGAGACACACTCATGCTTCTTATTAATGGGAAAAATATTCAATTGAGTGGTTTAGTATGTGAGAATCACCTGTTGCAGTCACAGTTGCACATATTTCAGTGCACTTCCTGTACATGTTTGTTCTGACTTCTGTACATGCTCTCGGGTCTAAAGCTGCAGCCTGCCACTGCCAAGAGCTATGTAGTCCGCAGCGTTGACAACGTTTCCTGACAGAGGCACAGATGTGAGACCAGAGAGAGGAACTGGGGAGCAATGACTCATTTGGCAATTTCAACTTAATGTTGATGACACAGATTTTCCCATAATAACGGTCTCATTGCGATACACAGAAGATCTGAATCAAAATGGAGTCTATCGACTGCCTGAGACTCTCCTTTACCAAGATCTTACCCAATTGTGACTGATGGAACATTTACAAGTATTTATTTGTTATTCTTCTTTAACGTTTTCATTCTATTTGTCTTTCACAATTGTATTTTAAAATTTTTTGGGGGGCCCCTGTTTTTGATAGGATTAATAGTTGATGAAGACTAGATATCTAAATCAGGGATAAAGATGCTCTGGCTGTAGACCAGTGAAATCGCTGACACCCTGTTGAAGAGCACATTGGACAAGTTTCATGAGGTACGGCTTCAACCTGATGTGCTCTATAATACACCTATCTATATTGGTGTGTTCTACCTTCGAAAGCGTCATTTTAAATCAGGATGATTGTACAACAATGTATACAATTGTCTTCTACAGTAAATGAGCAGAGTCAGAAATGTTTAGGCTATATTCAATATTGAGAAGATGTTAAATGTACTGACAAAACAACACTTGGCTTGGCTTAAAAGGCCATACTAAACAAAAGGGGAAAATAGGTCATTTAAGTTAAAACATCTGGTTTGGTGAATGCAATTCTTGTGGTTTTTAATGCCTTCATTACAAGTTGACACACAATTGTTTAGGGTTTTTGTTTGTCAGGGAGGGATCAGGTGACCAAGAAGGGCTTTTTGATTTAGTGTCCATCTTTATTGAACATACTTACAGCTATAGAGTATCTAATATGCAAATGGAAAATTGGATGATTTCATGAAAGCGAAAACACTCAATAGGATGGCTACTATTTTCATAGCAGTCTGACAGATCAGTTGATGTACTTATGGAAGGACTTGTAGATATAATTCATGAATACAGCTCAGTGAAGAGCAATGCAGGTTAGTCCTATCACTAGGTAACCTAAAGAGCAGTGTGTCCAGTCCCCACCTCTGTGTGACCCTTTTCCAACCTTCATCACACCACACCGCCTCGCAGAGAGCTGAGGTGAAACAGACAGAATAAAAAAAACAATGCCTCGACAAACAACCAAAGCCAGCGCACTGTAAATCACCCAAACCAATCTGGCCCTGGGCCTTGAGAGGAGGTCACCCCATCAGCAGCCGAATATGATTAAAAGATTAAACCAAGAGGGGAATCCCCTCAATGAAACATTTTGACTTTGTTTTGATTACTTTCTGTAAGAGACTGCCAGACAGAAGCAGAAGAGCTGTCACCCAATCCCTCTCGTCCCCCTCCATCCCTTCCCTGAGCGTCCCAGTGCAGGAGCGGACTATCGCTACCGGGGTCAGGCTTTTCCCGACCCGTCAGATTTTCTCACGGATTTGTGCCCTTGGGACAGGAGGCGACTCCAACAAGCCCACTGACCCTGTTACATGAGCCAACCAGCGGGCCTGAGAACATACTGTACTGCTGAGGGGTCGAGCGGGCCTGAGAACACAGGTTCATACTGTACTGCTGAGGGGTCGAGCGGGCCTGAGAACACAGGTTCATACTGTACTGCTGAGGGGTCGAGCGGGCCTGAGAACACAGGTTCATACTGTACTGCTGAGAGGTCGAGCGGGCCTGAGAACACAGGTTCATACTGTACTGCTGAAATGTAGGCTACTTTGTGAAACATTTTGTAATTTGGCGTCTCAGCAAAAAAGTTCTCCTTGAATTACAGTACATGACCAAAAGTATGTGGACACCTGCTCGTCTAACATCTCATTCCAAATTCATGAGCATTAATATGGAGTTAGTCCACCCTTTGCTGCTATAACAGCCTCCACTCTTCTAGGAAGGCTTTCCACTAGATGTTGGCACATTGCTGTGGGGACTTGCTTCCATTTAGCCACAAGAGCATCAGTGAGGTCGGGCACTGATGTTGGGCGATTAGGCCTGGCGCGCAGTCGGCGTTCCAATTCATCCCAAAGGTGTTCGAACGGGGGAAGGCTCTTTGCAGGCCATGGAAACCCATTTCATGAAGCTCCCAGCGAACAGTTCTTGTGCTGACATGGCTTCCAGAGGCAGTTTGGTACTCTGTAGTGAGTGTTGCCACCGAGGACAGACTATTTTTACGCGCTACGTGCTTCATCGATCCTGTTCTGGGAGTTTGTGTGGCCTACTACTTCGCGGCTGAGCCGTTGTTGCTGCTAGATTTTTCCACTTCACAATAACAGGGCAGAAATTTGATGAACTGACTTGTTGGAAAGATGGCATCCTATGACGGTGCCACGTTGAAAGTCACTGAGCTCTTCAGTAAGGTCATTCTACTGCCAATGTTTGTCTATGGAGATTGCATGGTTGTGTGCTCGATTTTATACACCTGTCAGCAACGGGTGTGGCTGAAATAGCCAAATCCACTAATTTTGTATATACAGTTGTAGTGGCATATTTTCTCTATTCCATCCAATAAATATGACCACTGCCCTGGCGAGAAAAGGGCTATTTCGGACACTCACTCACCGCAGGCTTTACTGCACGTCCGTAGAGATGATGGCAGTGTGGCACTTCAGATTGCACGTTTACAAACAAAAGAATGCACTTTTACAGACAAAAGAATGTTTCTTCGTTCAAGCATGTAAAAAACGTACAGACTTTCTAATATCAAAGATGGGAAAACACAAATGTTCCTTATAATTCATCTAATTCTAATAACTTAAAAGTGCAATAAATGAAGGCTATTGTGTGCGGTAAATTCAAGATATAATGTGAGTAAGTGCGAGAAAGTGTGGTTAAAAAATTATTCCGCTCCCCCGTCTAACCAAGACTCCTCCCCATAGGCCCGACTTCCTCCCTCGAATAACCTTTCCTCCTCCCGTCACCCCCGCACCGGCCGCTAGGGGGGTATTCATCTCCAATAATCTAATATTAATCTCACACTAATAATTCAACTAATAATTATCTGGTTATTGTATACAAATACAAACTGGCTATTTGGCTCTAACAACAGTATAATGTATATTATTGGCAAATCTCTTCATTGCACCTGTCACCATCTTAAGTCTGTCATATCCCAGCAAACTACACAGTCTATGGATCAGTTCTCAGTCCCATGTAGATCCTCATCACACTACTATTGGACAAGGCTGACATTTGCGATGGCAGAGTTTTTAAAATCCTTCTACACTCTGGTTGTTGTGTATTGATGTGAAGCTACACAGAAACAAGAACGTATGTTTAATACTTCCAGATCGATTTCCCCTTTTGGTCTGGCCAAGATTATTACTGTATTTTCTCACTCTGCTGATTTAGTCATATCAGGACATCCTGAGTTGTTTGTCAAGGGCTGGGGACTTAAGGGATATTAGATGTTTACATGATCGTTAACATAAAATACATGTTCTGGGTAAAAAGTTAAGCTTATTAAAGAGTTTGTTTATGTACGCTCTTCATTTGATATATTTTGAAATTCCAAGGGATCTGAGGTTGAACAGCTCTTTACTTTTTAAGATAATAAGATACAGCTATCTAGTTCACTAAGTCTCTTGGGGACCAAGTCTAAGTATGAAGCACTAAGCAGCTATATTGTTTAACTGAAGTACTCAACATTTTGTATCATACTGTGTCAATCAATCTCTTCTATTATGGGATGTAACTGTAGTTCAGATTATGATGATGACTGGATAGAGAACCTAGACGAAGTGTATGACAACTGCAACTGCCCGATTCCCCCCCCAGTCGGCTACACTGGTGTGTGTAGATGGCGGCATAGCGTCTTGACATGGCTGGGGAAGTGGAGTGGAATGCAAGGAAGAGGGTGTGATATTTTGACATGGTCTCCCAATATGCATTGAATTGCAGGTATCAATGAACATCACTAATGCAACCATGGTCTACCTGAAAGTCAGTGCTTGGGAATTGTCCATTTACATAATTTGTGGGAAAGTTGGCTTTTGTGTGTGCAATTAATTGGGACTGTAAACATTCACTAAATGTTCTGTTTCACTTCCTTCCTCAATCTGAGATACTAGAGATATCCTAGTCCAGTGCCTTCAGAAAGTATTCACACCCCTTGCATTTTTACACATTTTGTTGTGTTACAGCCTGAATTTAAAATGGATTCAATTGAGATTTTATTGGTAATATTGCAAACAATGTGGCAAAGCAATTTACTTTTCGTCCCGAATACAAATTGTTATGTTTGGGGCAAATCCAATATATCACATTACTGAGTACCACTCTCCATATTTTCAAGTGGTGGCAGCATCACGTTATGGGTTGTTTTTCAGGATAAAAATTGAACGGGATGAAGCTATGCACAGGCAAAATCCTTGAGGGAAAACCTGGTTCAGTACGCTTTCCTCCAGAGACTGGGAGATTAATTCACCTTTCAGCAGGAAAATAACCTCAAAGACAAGGCCAAATCTACACGGTAGTTGCTTAGCAAGAAGACAGTGAATGTTCAAATGTTTCTTCCACTTTGACATTAGAGTATTTTGTGTAGATTGTTGACAAACAAATGATAATTAAATACATTTGAATCCCACTCTGTAACACAACAAAATGTCCAGCGGTGTGAATACTTTCTGAAGGCACTGTAGATTACAAATACAGGAGAATAGCACATGTGAATGCCATGTTGTTGTGGGCCAGTTTGTTGGCACAAAGTAAACATTATGTAAAACCTGTTAAATTAAATTATTTTTTATAATTAAATTAAATTATCAAATTTCCCATCATGATAGTATAAACCCCCCAGACTTTTCTCTTTTCTGTTCTCATGCAAATAAGAACTTGAACTCCCATATTGTTTGTACACTGAATGACAATCTTGAATTCTCAAGTGGAAACCTAGGTTATTTTACTGAACCTTAACCTGCTTTGCTCTCATCAGTACACAGATCAACTGATCCCCTACCCCTCTCATCTTACGCCTCCATCTTCCCCTTTACCAGGTACGTTCTTATACATGAATATGTGGTTAAATATGTGCCTTCTTCTTGTGGGTCAAATCGGAACATTACTGTTTATGTTTTCCTAAATTATGCTGGTTTCGTGTTGTGCAGATAGCCTGGTGGTTGCCATATACAGCTATGAACCAAACCACAGTGATGACCTGGGATTTGAGAATGGAGACAATCTGAAGATCCTCAATAAGTAAGAATGGGGGAGGATGTGTGATGATACCATTTACTTTTTAGAGGATGTGGTATATTTGTGTAATTGTGCAAAAGTGTGTAGTTGTTTGACAGAGCATGACACATTGCCAGGGTTTGGAAAGTATGATATAGTGAGATAGTGTGTGTGTTAGTTAGAACAGCTATACTGCGTGTAAGTGTTGTTGTTGTGTGTGCTGTATAGGGGTGACCCGGAGTGGTTCATGGCAGAGTCGCTAATCACAGGCCAGAAGGGCTTCATCCCATGCAACTTTGTGGCCCCCCTGAACTCCATGGAGATGGAGACGTAAGTCAATTCAGAAAGTCAGATAACTGTATTTAATTTCACTTTAAGTCATGTAGGAAGAACACACATACATCACCCAACAGCGTCTGACTCAACCTCAACACCATCTCCCCATACTCTACAGTCAACGCCCGTTAAGTAAGGGAAAGGGATGTGGTTTTGTTTGAAGTTCTACGCCTGTTTCTTGTGTTTCAGATGGTTTTTCAAGAACCTCTCCAGAAACGATGCCATGAGGCTTCTGCTAGCTCCGGGGAACACACAGGGCTCCTTCGTGGTCAGAGAGAGTGAGAACACCAAAGGCTCCTTCTCCTTGTCTGTCAGGGAATTTGATCCGAACACGGGAGACACGGTCAAGCACTACCGAACCCACAACTTGGATTCTGGTGGTTTTTATATCACTGCAAATATATCCTTCAACTCCGTGAAAGAGCTGGTCCAGCATCACTCACGTACGTGCCATGACTCACATCCTGTCTGAACTCCTGGAGCAATGCCTCCAATCAGAACACAATACATCAGCCAAACAATACATATAGCTTTGGTACCAAAAACCATTATCATACCATTCATAGTGCACATAAATTTGAACCGTATAAGGTGGTGTTGTTTGACCTTTGAACCTGCCTGTGTTGTGTGTGTCTGCAGGTGTGGAGGATAGCCTGTGCACCCAGTTGATGAAGCTCTGACCTCGTGTTCCCCAGAAACCCTGGTGGCAGGACGAATGGGAGATCTCTCAAGAGTCCCTCAAGATGGAGCGCAGGCTTGGGGCCGGGCAGTTTTGGGAAGTCTGGATTGGTGAGTATGTATGTGTGTGTGTGTGTGTGTGTGCAATTAAGTGTATGTGTGTATTTGGTATGTGTGGGTGTGAGAGAGGGAAAGAGAGAGAGAGAGAGGCACTGGAGTGTGTTGGGGAGTTATGGGTGCATGAGTGTTTAGTGTGGATAGGTGAGCGTGACCATAGGGTCACTTGCCTGTGAATACTGGCCCCTCCATGTCAACTCTGTGCAGCTGTGGTTCAGGCTCAGTGGTGTAAAGTTTTTTGGGGGGATATCTGTACTTCATTTTTGATACTCAAGTATATTTTAGCAGTTACATTTAATGTTGATACTTAAATACTTTTAAACTTTTACTCATGTAGTCATTTACTGGGTGACGTTTACTTGAGTCATTTTCTATTAAGGTATCTTTACTTTTACTCAAGTATGACAGTTGGGTACTTTTCCCACCACTGGTCAGGCTATATACAACATTTTCAGATGTGAGTGTGTTGGTTTACATAAATGTCCTAGATATAAAGCAACCAGTTGCTCAATCTGGCTTTGGGGCCTGTCTCTCTCCATGTCTGCCACAGCATCTTTAGTTTAGGCTTTAGTTATGCATTGTGTGTAGTTTGCTAAATACTGCCATGACTGCAGGGCTTGTTTGAGCTGGTATAAAGTCTCTTGGGGTTGATGTCAGGTATCAGTTGCATTACGCAAGAGCCAGTGAGCGTTCTAGGCTGCAGATCTAGTCAAAAGCCTGTAGCTAAGTCTCTCTGAAGCTCTTCACATGTCTATATTAGTTCATACATGTACAGTATGTCTATATTACAATATTTACCATCGCCTCCCATTGTGACCCTAAAATCAAACATTACACAAGAAACTCCAATGTTTTGATGGTGAGAATATCGTGTAATGTAATCTAAACTCTCCACGCTAGTTTTTCCAGTGGAGGGGAAGATTTCCCTATTGTCCATCTTCATGTGTGTGAACACAATGCGACATTCAAAACAACCCCGTTTCAGAGCTCAAAATAGTCTGCCATGGAACTTTGTATTAACAACTTCCTCCTGCATGCGATCTTGGCAACATATTTGTTTTTCTTCACTTATCCGAACAGCAGCAACTGAATACACCCACATCATTGGGATGATTGTTGTTTCACATTAAATGTTTATCCATACATGTCAGATTGGAAAAAAGTGACTGACCATTTTTGTTTTAGATAAAAGGTAGAGAAGAATGCTTTCAATAGCAAAACAAGTTAATTCTCATCAATACAGCATAGGCTATCTAACAGCTAGTTGAGAGTGACCGATAGTGAACTTACTTGTCCTCAAGTGCCTATCATAGGCCTACACATTGTATACTACACTACTAAATAATATCACTGTAGTGTGATAGTAGTATTACTATATACTGTATATTTATTTACTGTATCACCAATGTCCTTCCTCTATGCTGCAGGTCTGTACAACAACCACAGGTGGGCCATTAAGAAACTGAAAGTGGCAACAATGTCCATAGCTGCTTTCCTGGCCGAGGCCAACTTGATGAAGGAGCTGCAGCACCCGTGGCTGGTGCGCCTCTTCACCGTAGTAACCCAGGAGCCCATATACATCATCACAGAGTTTATGGAGAACGGTGGGTGTCACTGTCTAGGATTACATTGTTATTAGGCTAATGGTAAATGCTCGACTTTCAGGGTAAGACTAACTCCCTATAAAATAGGTCAATAACCTTGATCCTACTCTATTCCGTTTTGTTCTTCTATTCTAGTGTACTCTATTCCATGAGAGCTGCTCAGAAACCAGCCTGTCTGTACCTGTCTATATAGATGACTCTCTCAGTGCCGCTCCAAAACTAAGACAGAATCAAGGGAAAGTCTAGAGAAACATATGGAGCAGACAATGTGTTTTCAGCCAGGATATCGTCATCGGATGTCATGATCAAACATGCAAAACTTTTATTGGTTTGCATGCTGATAAGAGAGTGACAAAATGGTTGCTGGGGTATTTACTTACTGAGTGTGTTTCATGAGTCATTTTCTATTCAGAGGCATTCTGGCACTGCTAAATTATCCAAACAGTATTTGATTATAGATGTCCTGGATTATGTCGTCATGTTTTCGTGTTCAATATGAAGATAAATACCCTTAGTTACAGCTTAACAGTTATTTACTGAAACACTCAGTCTAAATATGGTCTCCCAAGTGGCGCAGCGGTCTAAGGCACTGCATCTCAGTGCTAGAGGCGTCACTACACACCCTGGTTCGATTCCAGGCTGTATCACAATCTGGATGTGATTGGGAGTCCCATAGGGCGGAGCACAATTGACCCAGCGTCTGGCTGGTGTAGGCCGTCCTTGTAAATAAGAATTTGCTCTTAACTGACTTGCCTAGTTAAATAAAGGTAAAATGGAGCATGTTAATGTAAGAAAATCAGTACAAGTTGAGCCCTGTTTTTCAATACATTTTGTTCTTTAGAGCGGACAACCTTCGTCTAAGAGTCTATTTTCAGCCTATTTTGGTGACCCTGCGGCACTTGCCTTAACTAAAATAATCGAATCAACAAACGTCAACGTTAACTCTCTTTTCCCTGACCGGCCAGGGCCTCTGATGGCTACACACCAAAGTCTGTTCTGACTGGAAAAGAGTCATGTCAAATAGGAGAGTGGTGATTCACCTTCTCATTGTTCAGTGATGGGACCTGTGTCAATCTCCATGGGCGCGTGGCTCCATTCCAGTGTCAGTACACAGATCCCCCCACTTCAGCCCCCCATACTCCCCCAGTCAGACGAGGCCTTTCAGCCACAACAAAGAGAGAGGCTGCCTGTAAAAGGGTAGCAAAGCCAGACCAACAAAAATGTAACCATGGTTACTGCACTGCACACAGACTGGATGACATTGAAAGTAACTTCATAGAATAACAACATATTTTGATACCAATATGTTCTCTCCAGTAGCCTCGGTCACAACCTCTGTTAGTATATCACCTGCATGTTTTCACATTCCCATTAAAGTTTGTTGTTGTCTTTTTGAAGACCTTACATTGAAAGAGACAACAACAAAGCACATTGAAAGACATTGTCACTGGTGCAACAACAGCTTCGGTATGTAAGTGGTCAGAGCCAGTGAATGGATGGCCTTTGTATAGTCCTCTATAAGCTGTCTCTTTGTTTGTGATTCACGTGTGCACAGACAATTGTTGCGTCTGTGGTCACAAGACAGGAAGGCTTGATGTTCCCATCCTCTCAATTTGTCCCTCGTATTTATCACTGAAGATAATACAACTTGAAAATTACAGGCGTGGCACCCTTAACTTCCCCCGCAACCTTTGTTTATACCGTGACCTTGGCTTATACCGCGACCTTGGCGCACATACATTTCCTGCTGCTAGCCTTGGATGGCTGAGGTCCTGTGGTATTGTTCTGTTTTAATCAAACACAATGTAGAGATGAAGGAGACATGGCCTGTCGAATAGAAGCCATGCATCACATTGACTGAAGGTAAATGCACTTCCTGAGAAAGTTAATTTTTCTAATTTAAAAATCTATGTCTGAGACCTATCTATAATTTGTTTTTGAATAGTAGTGTTGAGTGTCATTGATCTTTCTCACAAGGAATTTCACTGAGCATAGTTTGAGATAACAGTATTTGTACCTTATAATAATTCCACCTCAATTTTAAAAGAAGGTGCTGGTGACTGGGAACATCGGTTTACAATTAAACAAAGGAGATCTGATGTAATGCTGCTCAAAACATATGGGTATTTATAAAACATAATGGGGCAAATGTGTGACAAATGTTTGGAAAAAATGTAAAAAGGATTTTCAAGCAGTTCCACGTGTACTTAAAAGAATAAAAGTGAATATATGCAAATTACCCATAACTCCACCTACAGTGCATTTGGAAAGTATTCAGACCCCTTCACTTTTTCCACATTTTGTAACGTTACAGCCTTATTCTGAAATTGATTAAATAAATACAAATCCTCAATCTACACACAATAACCCAGAATTAATAGATTTTTTGAGCAAATGTATTACAAATAAAAAACAGATATACCTTATTTACATAAGTATTCAGACCCTTTGCTATGAGACTCAAAATGGAGCTTAAGTGCATCCTGTTTCCATTGATCATCCTTGAGATGTTTCTACAACTGGATAGGAGTCCACCTGTGGTAAATTCAATTGATTGGACATGTTTTGGAAAGGCAGACACCTGTCTATATAAGGTCACAGTTGAAAGTGCATGTCAGAGTAAAAACCAAACCATGAGGTCGAAGGAATTGTCCGTAGAGCTCCGAGACAGGATTGTGTCGAGGTACAGATCTGGGGAAGGGTACCAAAAAATGTCTGCAGCATTGAAGGTCCTCAATAACACAGTGGCCTCCAGCATTCTTAAACGGAAGAAGTTTGGAACTATGCCGCTCTGTCATTGCATATTTATATATTCTTAATTCCATTCCATTTTTTTTATTTCACCTTTATTTAACCAGGTAGGTCAGTTGAGAACAAGTTCTCATTTGCAACTGCGACCTGGCCAAGACAAAGCAAAGCAGTGCGACAAAAACAACACAGAGTTACACAGTAAACAAACATAGTCAAAAACACAATAGAAAATCTATATACAGAGTGCAAAATGTAGTGCAAAATGCAGTAAGGTTAGGAGGTAGGACAATAAATATCCGTTTCACGTTGGGTAAGGTGGCTTGCAGGAGAGGTAAATCGGGAACAAATAAAAAATGTATGGAAAGACAAATTACAAACTATTACAAACTATTTACACGGGACACGAGACGGGACGAACAAAAACACGTCTGCACTGTTACGCCATCTTGGATCAGTTGTTTTTGATTAGTGTGTATTGTTGTGAATTTGTTAGATATTACACATTTCTAAGTGACCGCAAACTTTTGAACGGTAGTATACTTGTTAGATATTACTGCACTGCTGGAGCTAGAAACACAAGCATTTCGCTACACCCACAATAACATCGGCTAAATATAGCAATGATCCCCCTTAAATCTTAATGTAATGACAAGAAGAAAAAAAAAAGCTGCTTTTTATCAATGACTTATCAACAGCTCTATACACTGTCTCCCAAATTCACTCTCACTTTTTCCCCTCTATTCGCTCTTTCACTTTCTATTCTCTCTGTATGATCCTCGTCGACAGAAAACAGCTCTTGCTATTATGAGGCTTACTCTAATCTCACTGTAACAGTGGAGACCCCTGGATGAGGTTTACTAACAATAACACCATGAGTTTAGACACCTTGACACAATTCTAACTGTGTCACCACCTCTGTGTTACTCACCCCTTTCTTGAACTTCATAAGATGAAGAAAGCAGTTGTATTGCTGTTTGAGCCTCTCGTAGAAGGACAACTTACTTAGGAGTAGTTTGAAGGCCAAATATTAGGCCAAAGACGGCCAAAGATGGGAGAACATCCGTTTACACCAACATCTAATTTAATTGGGCTACACTAACGTAATGTTATGGTTAAATTATATAACTCTCATTTATAGTAATGGAAATTGAGCCACATGGAGGTGTAATGGGTTACAGTCAACTAGCCAAGCTCAGAGTACTCTCAAAGCCGCCTGTTGCAGAGGAAGAGCCTACTCTATGGAAGGAATTACGGAAAAAGACAACGTTATTGAGCAATGGCTAGAACACTGATGGCATTCAGCGGTATACGTTGCTGTAAGCACGTAGTGAGTAAAAAACCCAACTGTCTTGGAATTGGATTTAGAATTCAAATGAGTCCTGTAAGAAATGACTCTGTCCAACAGTGGAAACTGTCTTGTGTATTGTGCTGTTGCAAGCAGGGCTGCCTGTTAAGAGCCAGAAGATCTTACTGCCAGGTTAAGTTTGGGGCTTATTCAAGATGAAGACTTTGTGTTATACTGTGTTTTTTGTGAGACGTGACAGACAGTGAAACAACATGAACCCTAGAGCTAGTGAGTGAAAATGTAG
Organism: Thymallus thymallus; assembly: GCA_023634145.1. Taxonomy (NCBI): domain Eukaryota; kingdom Metazoa; phylum Chordata; class Actinopteri; order Salmoniformes; family Salmonidae; genus Thymallus; species Thymallus thymallus. Next base: position 10,492,413 of record CM042406.1, read on the forward strand.
ACATTTTGGGGCGTGATGATGAGGTGAAGTTTCATACGACACACGCACCTTTCGGTTTTCTGCCAAGGGCCTCAGGCACCATGACGCCTATCTGTGAGATTATTGTCTGAAATATGCACCAATGTCCGCCTAAACACACATATACTGAACGAACAAGAAGGGGGCGGTGAGAACACACTCATTGCTACCCCAGAAAAGCTTGCACACTCTTACCATCATATGTTTCATATTCTTACTCATCTTTCTCACGCAGGAAATGTTATGGTTTAACCTTTATTAAATTAATTTCCAGTATAGACAAATATGATTAGATCAGCCACACTTATAACATGCCTGTGAAAACTCGGTAGGCCATCGAGGTGAGGAACAGAGATCTGATCTGATCTCCCTCTGCCCTGTCTGTCTCTAATACATACAAGCACACACTCACACACACACACACACACACACACACACACACACACACACACACACACACACACACAAATACACACACAGTGGAGGCTCCTGAGGGGAGAACGGTTCATAATAATGTCCGGAACGGAGCAAATGGAATGGCATCAAACACCTGGAAACCATGTGTTTGATATATTTGATACCATTCCACTCCAGTCATTACCACGAGCCCATTCTCCCCAATTAAGGTGCCACCAACCTCCTGTAACACACACACACGCCATACAGTATGTATCCTTCCTTACGATGTACTGCCTCCTGCAGGTGGCTGAGGGAATGGCCTACATTGAAGAGAAGAACTACATTCATCGGGACCTGCCAGCGGCAAACATCCTGGTGTCTGATGAGCTCATCTGTAAGATCGCTGACTTTGGACTCGCAAGACTCATCGAGGACAACGAGTACACAGCCAGAGAGGGTAGAATGACTTTCCTTAGTTTACACTAGAAAAATGGTTGCGCTTGAATGTGCTGAGTGCTTTCTGCTATGCCATGAACTCTCTCTGTGCTATTGCCCCACCAAGTGTTCATGTAGAATGCATTGGCTGCTATTGAAATTAGCATAACCATTTAACTTTTCCTTTCTAGGTGCCAAATTCCCAATTAAATGGACAGCACTTGAAGCTATAAACTATGGAACCTTTTCCATCAAGTCAGATGTGTGGTCTTTTGGGATCCTCTTGACAGAGATAGTGACGTATGGCCGTATCCCATAACTTAGAGGTGATCCAGTATGTGGAGCAAGGCTACCGGATGCCTCCATCGGAGGACTGAAGGTCTGTACAAAATCATGAACCTGTGCTGGAGTGAGAGCCCAGAGAACCGGCCAACTTTTGAGTACCTGAGAAGCGTTCTGGAGGATTTCTTCACAGCAACAGAGGGGCAGTACCAGGAACAGCCCTGCTAAGACAGACAGACAGACATGGGGATAGGAGAGGAGAGGTCATGACAGACATGAACTCAAACTGTTAAGACACAAGAGATATAATCCCAGTTGATATGCTTTTGATACTGTCTGTCTGAGAACCATGCCGGATCTCCTTTCAAAACACACTTTTTAATTTTAGGCTTTGCAGACAGACAGATACGCACCAAATACTTTGAAGAAGGATGCAATGAAAGCATTTATAGTGTGACATTTTTTAAAGCTCAAGGAAGATACCACAGTACTTTTGTATGCTCTCATTTCTTTGACATGTCATGTTATTTGTTCCATGCTGTACTGTTTAGAAATTGCTATAATCTATTTGTATATTTTGCTATGCGTTTGAAGACTATAAATGATGACATGTCGTTTCTTACAAAAGCACAAATGTTTTGTTTTTTAGGCCTACTCTATTCATTTACCTGTTAATGCCATTGACAAGAAATTAATATGAAATGTCAATGATGCTCATTCAATAAAACGTGATGTAAAACATAAAAAAGGACTGTAAACATGAGCAATAAGTGGAAAAAGTAATAAAAACCTGAAATCCCAAACCGTGCTTGTTGTGGTGGGATGTGTCTGGAACGCCGTCTTCACTGTAAACTACTACTTGATTGGTTCAAGTGACGTTCTACCAACTAACTGATTGTATACACCCATTTTCCCAAGTACAGCTGCCGCTTTTTGCCCGCTGTGTAGTCTGTGGTGTAAAATGGCGCTGAGTTCTCAAGGAACAAAGAAAAAAGTTTGCTACTATTATGATGGTAAGTACTAATTTGGCTATACATTGAGTTATTGTACAATGTACCTTGTTAAAGTGGTGCAAATTGTCCGATTTGTGGTCAGATTAGCTAGCCAACGTTTGCTAGCTAGCTTTGATGTGCAAACGTTCAACATGCCTAGCTAGCTAGCTTTGTGAAAGAACGAGGCATTTCCAAATTCTCTACGTTGATCTTTGAGAAAATGTTCACTAATGCCATTGTGTAATAAGGTCAAGTTACTTGTCTACAATTGTCATGTTTTCCATTAACTTGCTAGCTAACTAGCTTATGCACGCATTAGAATCCACAAAAGCACTAAACTAGCGCCACATTAGCTAACTACACTAGGAAGCTAACAACGTTATGTGCTACTAGCTAACCTATTTAACTTCCTGGACGTAAGAAACTTGCGATTTATAGTGATCATATACAAAAAATGAATCCAGTTTCGTTGCATTGGCCAAATCGCTTGCTTCGTGGCCGTCCATTCTCCGCACATTGTTAATATTCTGGTCAGAATTGTTACAATTAAAGTGATACTTTGAGATTTTTGAATTCGATAAAGGGCCTCATTTCCAATTCGGTCATGGCTAGAAGGGATCCAACTTTTGTCAGAATTGACTTTTCGTATCAGGTTTAGGAGAATTTAGCAGCAGATTAGGATAATACTCGTGGCAAGTTAGGATAATTAGGTTAAGTTTAGGAAAAGGGTTGGGGTCAGCTAAAATGCAAAATGTATATCAACTTTTGAATACATTTGACAAGATGATCCCATCTAGATATGACGGGTGCAGCGAAATTCTTATGTTTATCAATCAATACAATACATGTAAAACAAGTACACAATAATATGCATTTTTAATAATCAAATGGAGTACAGCAGTAGATAAAGGCTATGTTGTACTTAACAATTAGCTAAGATGATGCATTCATTGGATGTCTGCTGATGTCCACTTTCTTCCTTCAAAGGTGATGTTGGGAATTACTACTATGGCCAGGGGCACCCCATGAAGCCACACCGTATCCGCATGACACACAACCTCTTGCTGAACTATGGTCTCTACAGAAAGATGGAGATATACGTATGTTGAAAATCCTGGAACTATTCATAAGACCAGCATAAAGCCTGCAAACTCAATAGTTCCGAATTGAAAGGTTAATACCTAGGTAGTTAGGTCTCAGTAACTGATCTTCTCCATTTCTGTCTATCAGCGACCTCACAAAGCCAATGGAGAGGAGATGACCAAGTACCACAGTGACGACTATATCAAGTTCCTGCGTTCCATCCGGCCTGACAACATGTCAGAGTACAGCAAACAAATGCAGAGATGTGAGTTTTAGGCAGAGAGGATGTCATGTCTCAATGTACCTATACATTTGAGCAGTAGCCCATGAAAAGTCAGAAATAAACATTTTGAAAAGCCTCTAGGTCAGCTTTGTCGTTTGTTTTTGCTGCTTTTATGAAATTAACACATTTTCTGCAATTCTCACAGTTAACGTTGGTGAGGATTGCCCTGTGTTTGATGGCCTGTTTGAGTTCTGCCAGCTCTCAACAGGAGGCTCTGTTGGTAAGTTGATATACAGGTGCAGGTCACCCTGTTCGATGACACATTTTGCCTGGATAGTGGCCTCTTCTGTGGCTGTCCATTACAGGAATGTAGCCATAGCACTCTGACTGATTCTTTGATTGATTGATTCTCTGATTGGCTTCTCTTCCCCTGTTTTTTAGCTGGAGCTGTGAAGCTGAACAAACAGCAGACAGACATTGCCATTAACTGGGCTGGAGGTCTTCATCACGCCAAGAAGTCTGAGGCGTCAGGTTTCTGCTATGTGAATGACATTGTGCTCGCCATTTTGGAGTTATTGAAGTGAGTACAACGGCTCCACAGTTAATGTTTGTGAAATGTAGGCAATGGTGTAGTCTAATGGATCACAATAGCAACTTCACATTGGGAAGCCATATTTAGGAGATTTGATGGTAAATTCTCTTCACCCAGATATCACCAGAGAGTTCTGTACATAGACATTGACATCCACCATGGAGATGGAGTGGAGGAGGCGTTCTACACTACAGACCGGGTCATGACGGTGTCCTTCCACAAGTACGGAGAGTACTTCCCCGGCACTGGAGACCTGAGGGTGAGTCTGTGATCTCATCAGGGGATGAGAATTGTCAGCATTGTTTATTAAAGGATACATTTAATTCATACTTAGAAAACCTCATGGACTGGTGATTAGTTTTATAATTGCTTTGGTGAACTTTGCACAGTTTGTGACCACATTTGTAGTTGACTGACTCTGCGTTGTTATTTCTCCTTAAGGATATTGGCGCAGGGAAGGGCAAGTACTATGCTGTGAATTACCCTCTGAGAGATGGGATAGACGACGAGTCTTACGAAGCTATATTCAAACCTGTAAGTCTACTAACTTCTTGACTTGGCTGTAACTCAAACAGACCCAAGTGTAGCCACATTCTAGAGTCCATTTAGCCAACCAAGCTCTTCTCTGTCCTGGTACCCCGATGGTGGAACCAGCTTCCCCCTGAAGCTAGGACAACGGAGTCCCTGCCCATCTTCCAGAAGCACCTGAAACCATGCCTTTAAATAATCCCGCTCCTCCTTTATTAAGGAAAAGTGTACTTTCTATGCCTGTGATATGTGGTTGTCCCACCTAGCCATCTTAAGGCGACTGCTAATGGACTAATACTAGCAATACTAATACTCTATGTATCATGTACCGTGTATCTGTCTTTTGTGTACTTTCGTTGTGGCATTTTGCACCTGCCCTGTGTTTTGTTGTTGTAGCTGCTTGACAAAGAAATATCCCTCTCGGGGATCAATAAAGTACCTATCTATCTAAAATGTAAATCTAATTTATATCTGCGTCTGTGTGTGTAGATCATGGCGAAAGTGATGGAGATGTACCAGCCTAGTGCAGTGGTTCTTCAGTGTGGAGCTGACTCTCTCTCAGGAGACAGGCTTGGCTGCTTTAACCTCACCATCAAAGGCCATGCTAAATGTGTGGAGTACATGAAGAGCTTCAACCTTCCCCTGTTGATGCTGGGTGGTGGAGGCTATACCATCCGAAATGTGGCCCGCTGCTGGACCTATGAGACAGCTGTAGCTCTGGACAGCTCCATACCAAACGGTGAGCTCTCCTACTGCAAGCTATAAAAATAAATAGTTGCAGACTATAAATAAACTCCCAGTAATTTATTGGCCCTGAAGGTGGCAGTGTTGGTATTTTACCCAATAAATTACTGGGAGTTTATTTATAGTGTGCAACTCTTTATTTTTTATAGATTAGTTTATTTGCCGGTTGTGCACCAGCTCCAGCTTTTTATTAGAGCCAACCTGCTGCACCGTTGATTTATGTGTACTTTTACTTTCTAGTGTTACTATGTTTACAGTAGTATTTGACAGGTCAGAGAGGGGCACGATTGTTTTAGGATAGGTTCACCTACAGTAAACGTATGTCACTGCGTTGATAACATTAGTATTCTCCACAGAGCTTCCATACAATGATTACTTTGAGTACTTTGGGCCAGACTTCAAACTGCACATCAGCCCTTCCAACATGACCAACCAGAACACCAACGACTACCTGGAGAAGATCAAGTGAGTCCTTCACCACACATTTTTACTGTGCTCTTTATTCCTACTGTACATAATTGGGGAACAAAAATATTGTTCTATCATACTATTAGTCATAATGAAGTAATGTGAGCTTCCTGAGTGGCACAGCGGTCCAAGGTCATAGGTCAGTGGTCTAAGGCACTGCATCACAGTGCTAAAAGCGTTACTACAGACCTGGGTTCATTCCTGGGCTGTGCCACAACCGGCCGTGTCAGGGAGTCCCATAGGACGGCCCACAATTGGCCCAGTGTCGTGGCGTGCCGGGCGCCTGCAGGCTGACACCGGTCGCCAGTTGAACAGTGTTTCCTCTGACACATTGGCGCGACTGGCTTCCGGGTTAAGCTGGCGGGTGTTAAGGAGCGCTGTTAGGCAGGTCATGTTTCGGAGGACGCATGACCACCTTCGCCTCTCCCGTTCTCGTTGAGGAGTTGCAGCAGTGAGAAGATACAATTGAAATTGGAAGAAAAAGGGGGATTATTAAAAAAAATAATGAAGTAACTGTTAAGTTAGTTATTGATGAGGTAATTTCACATACCACATAGGTGGTCTTATGTTATATATATATATATATATATATATATATATCCTTGAAATGTGTATGATGGTGTGTATTTTTGCCACTATTACAGTTGAAGTGATTTCATGTAGGCTAAAGTCTCTCACCTGTATGTGTCCATTCAGGCAGCGTCTGTTTGAGAACCTTCGAATGCTTCCCCACGCCCCGGGGGTACAGATGCAGGCCATCCCAGAAGACGCCGTGCAGGAGGACAGTGGAGACGAGGAGGAGGAAGACCCTAACAAACGCATCTCCAGTAAGTCCCCTATCCAAATGCTTAGACCCAACTGACAAAGTTTTATTGTCACAAGTGAAGTGTGTTATTTTACAAGGTCAGCCATTGTAGTACAGCGCCCCTGGAGCAAATTAGGGATAAGTGCCTTGCTCAAGGACAGTCAGATTTCTTTCCGCCTTATCGGCTCGGGTATTCAAACCAGCAACCTTTTACTGGTCTGACGCTGTATCCTCTAGGGTACCTGCCGCCCCACAAGTCTCCAAGTTTTTAAAGATCTGACAAACACACAGCCACAACACGTGCCTATCTTTGTTACCATCTCTGCACCATTGGCATGCCTACTTTTTCCTTTTCGTAATTACCATATGAGAAATCTACATTCTTTATGCCTCCGTCACGCAAATCTCTGTCCGAGTTGCACTCGCAGATAACCAGAGGCGATGCTCATGCTCCTGTCCTCTGTTGTGCAGTTCGCGCCCATGACAAGAGGATAGCGTGTGACGAGGAGTTCTCAGACTCTGAGGACGAGGCCGAGGGTCAAGGGGGCGGACGGAGAAATGCAGCCAGCTTCAAGAAAGCCAAGAGGACAAAGACTGAAGAAGACAAAGAGGGAGAAGAGAAGAAAGCTGGTGATGAAAAGAAAGATGAGAAGAAAGGTATCAATCATTTCACTTGTATAAACATTTCAAGTTCTATAATCAGACATACAATGTCCCATTATACATTGTGAGGATTATAATTTATTTGTTTTTTTTTGTTATGATAGAAGTAAAAGAAGAAAAGGTGCCTGAGGAGGAGAAAATGGACACAAAGGGGTTAGCAAACATTTTAAATGTGGTGAAGGGGATATCCGATAGTCATCAATAAATGTTTAAAAAAAAAAAAAGTAATTTTCCCTCTTCATCCAACAGGCCAAAAGAGGAGTCCAAGACACCATGAGGAGCTCCTAGGCATCTTTTTAAAGCAATTACACCTGGGCCTGGTTTCCCAAAAGCATTTTAAGGCTAAGTTCGTTAGAACCATAATATATGGATTATTCTGTATTTGGGAAACCGGGCCCTGTTCAGAATAGTTCTGTTTTCCAGACCAGTCACCTTTACTGGCTGCTGCAAGGGAAATCCCTGAAGGACTGTTTTAATGACAGATCCTGCCTCTTCAGATTGAAAATGGGCTAAACATGTATTTTCTAGAACACGTAATGTTGCTATTCAAGGACTGAAAGTGAAATGGAGTGATGTTTTTTTACAAGTACTGTTTTGTATGCTTTATTAGGCCAATTTTGTTCGGAGTCTTTTTATCCTATGACAACTGCTCTCCAAATTCTGTAGTCTGTACAGTATATTAAAGGTCTGGCACAATAATATGCATTTTATACATCTTTTGGATTTAATTTATTTCAATCATGGATATGTTGGCATCTGTTGTACCCCCTCCCCTTTTGTATTTTGTCCTGTGCCTTTGGAAACATAGTTGAAGCATGAGATTTAGGTACACTTCTCAAAGATGTATTATCGGCTGAAGCTACCCTGGTGAGCAATATTGTCCAGAGGACAGAATTAACCTGAATACTACTCCTGACCTACAGTATGTGATAAAACAAATAATCAATGACTTCCATGTATTGTAGTTTTGTATTTAAAGGTCATTGTTTTGTTCCAATGACTAGGACCCATGTATTTTAGCATTTCAATGACACCAGCATTCCTGGATTATTTCACTTGAACAGGATGTTAAGCAAAGTTATTTTGGTAAGGGTACATACCTTAAGGTAATCTTAAGTATTAAGGATAGAGCCAAGCAATGTCTTGATACGTTTGATTTATTCTGCGAACATGAAATGGAAGATGTCTTCCCAGGAGTGCTTGCAAACGTCATACAAATGAAGGACGATACATTTTAGGACTACTTTAAGAAACCAATTAAAACAATGCTATAAACCTACTTGTCTTATTTATCTACATCAGTATCTTCAGGTTCAATTTCTCCTTTTAGAGTTGCAAAACTACTGGTTATTGACTAGTGTTCAGTAATTTATACTTGAATAACAATGTTACATGAGTTGAGTGGCTAGACCATATGGTTCAAGAGGAAATAGCCTAATGGAGAGAAATTAATCTGACATTTTCAATTAACTCTGCAACTGTTCAAACTTGACTTTCTCCATGTGCAAAAACATTTACATAGTAAAAATAAGTGTTATTTAATGCTGAAACCCTCAAACACTAATGGTATTCACTAAGCTTGTGATAATGTTTTACAGCTTTTTAATTATAACTTCAATAGTATTATTTCATATTTTACCTGTGATAATCTGAAGTACCCAAAAGGCCACTAGATGCCACGTGATAAACTTGAACATTACTGGTAAACCTCAAGTTAACAGTAATACACCCCTCCCTTTGCAAACCTTCTCCTTTTCCATGGCAGAGGAAACAGGTTTGTGTGACCCAACATGTATACAATATTGGCAGATTGTTCTCTTGGAAAGAAATTAATGCAGTGACTCATCAAGAGGTTAGTCTTAAATGTCCCTTTCAACAAAAGCCAATCATGTGACCAAACTTAGAAAAATGTTACTAATAAAAAAAGGTTATTCCATAGCTGATAGCACTAACTTCCTCCAGTCAACATACAATAACCACTTCTGTAGAGCTCAAAGTTCACCAAATGGGTCCTGAGTAGTCTTGGTGCAGGTGGTGGATTAGTCCTTATAGTTCAGACCCATTCACTGCTCTCTGTCGGTGAGTCAGGCTTCAGCAGTTCATGTTGCTCTGCTGGCTCTGCCTCAGTTTCTGACTCAGGAGTAGGCGACACAGGTAACATTTCACCTGGAGTCTGAATGCGCACCTGCAATAAAGGCCAAGGGGTGTAAAACATGATCAGCACACTTCAGCTAAAGTGAAACATGACACGCACATTAGTTATGAAACCTGGGGTGTATTCATTACAGAAAGCTTTTAAGAACCAAACTGCAAAACAAGAGTTTCTGTTGGGACAAATTCAGGTAGTTTTGTTTCATTTGAGAAATGTTTTGCAACCGAATCGGTGTAGTGAATACACCCCTGATCAGCACAGACAGTGAAACATTTAGCATTGCAGTTTGTAAGTGAAGACAAGACTTTGCGACCTGGATACGAACCAGGGTCATCCACAAACCTCAAGGCTGCATTAGCCCACACCAGAGACCGTATATAACGGGTTCAGCTCTTTAGATCTGGGAGCTAATACAAATCTTCAGGTCTCGGGCAAGGGTAGTTGACTTACCCTTCTGCCATTGACAATCTTCCTTCGTCTCCTGCACGTGCAGAGGCGGAGGAACGAGGTGCAGACTGTGAAACAGCGGCCTGAGAACACCACTTCTACCACACACATTAGAATGAGAGGCACCCACAGAATAATAGTAGTTTCCTAGGGAGAACAAAGGTGAGGTGTTAGTATGGGCTTGTAGAGCAGCATTAGTATGTATGTAAACAAACAACCTCACTTCTTAAAGGTGAGGTGTTAGTATGGGCTTGTAGAGCAGTATTAGTGTATGTAAACCAACAACCTCACTTCTTAAACGATCTTTATCATGTTCATTCAATTATACTGTTCTTATGTTTTTAACTTCAATACATGCAAGTCATCCACTAGCTTCTGATTAAAATACTTACATAGATCCTTGTGGGGTCAAAGGGGCACTCGTTGGTGATGCTGGCGTAGCCAATAGCATTAGGGAACTTGCAATGCTTCAGCAGGCCCCGACCTCCGCTAATAATGGCCTTAACCATGGAAATGGTTAAGCCCACAGTGGAGGCGGTTGCCAAAAGGCCTGACAGTAAACTGACCACCAAAAGCATCCACATCTGCAAGAGGGCAGGGGTAAATAAATAAAAAAAAAGGTAATGTAAAGGGTTGAGTGGAGATGAAGGGTGGGAATAAAAACAAGATAACTAAATGTATATACATTTAGAACTATTGTGAAACAGCACAGTTAAAAATATATGGCAAATAGAAATCAAAACTGGATGGTCTTCAGAGATAGATGGAGGGGTTGAAGGTAGCTGTAGGATGGGATTAAAAACAAAAAAAAAGACAATGATTGTAAAACACACTGTGACCGTAAAATATATAGTATGTATAAACTGGAAGTAGAATCCTAAGGGTTGTTGTCCATTAGTTTACTCCAATCAGGGGAGGGGTGATAGGGTTAGAGGGAAATGATAAAGGAAAATACAATACACGCATACTGTATGCATACACACAGTACTAGTCAAAAGTTTGGCCACTCATTCAAGGGTTTTTCTTTATTTGTACTATTTTCTACATTGTAGAATAATAGAAGACAACACTATGAAATAACACATATAGAATCATGTAGTAACCAAAAAAAAAGTGTTAAACAAATCAAAATATATTTTAAATTTGAGATTCTTCAAAGGAGCCTCCCTTTGCATTGATGACAGTTTTGCACACTCTTGGCATTCTCTCAACCAGCTTCACCTGGAATGCTTTTCCAACAGTCTTGAAGGAGTTCCCACATATGCTGAGCACTTGTTGGCTGCTTTTCCTTCACTCTGCAGTCCAACTCATCCCAAACCATCTCAATTGGGTTGATGTTGGGTGATTGTGGAGGCCAGGTCATCTGATGCAGCACTCCAGCACTCTACTCCTTCTTGGTCAAATAGCTCTTACACAGCCTGGAGGTGTGTTGGGTCATTGTCATGTTGAAAAACAAATTATACTCCCACTAAGTGCAAACAAGATGGGATGGCATATCGCTGCAGAATGCTGTGGTAGCCATGCTGGTTAAGTGTGCCTTGAATTCCAAATGAATCAAAAACAGGGTCACCAGCAAAGCACCATCACACCTCCTCCTTCATGCTTCATGGTGGGAACGGAACATGCAGAGATCATCTGTTCACCTACTCTGCGTCTCACAAAGACACGGCTGTTGGAACCAAAAATCTCAAATTTGGACTCATCAGACCAAATGACAGATTTCCACCGGTCTGATGTCCATTGCTCGTGTTTCTTGGCCCAAGCAAGTCTCTTCTTATTGGTGTTCTTTAGTAGTGGTTTCTTAGCAGCAATTCGACCATGAAGTCCTGCGTGACCACCGGGTTCTTTCTCACCTCCCTGACGATGGCCCTTCTCCCCTGATGGCTCAGTTCGGCCGGGTGGCCAGCTCTAGCAAGAGTCTTGGTGGTTCCAAACTTCTTCCATTTAAGAATGACCTTCAATGCTGCAGATATTTTTTGGTACCCTTTCCCAGATCTGTGCCTCGACACAATCCTGTCTCGGAGCTCTACGGACAATACCTTCGACCTAATGGCTTGGTTTTTGCGCTGACATGCATTGTCAACTGTGGAACCTTATACAGACAGGTGTGTGCTTTTCCAAATCATGTCCAATCAAATGAATTTACCACAGGTGGACTCCAATCAAGTTGTAGAAACATGTGAATCTATGTTTGGGTTTGTGCTGGTCCCCAATCAGAGGCAGCTGCTAGTCATTGTTTCTAATTGGGGGCCATATTTATGTTCATGTTTTCCACATGTGCTTTGTGGTTCATTGTTGTGTTTTTGCCTGTGAGCACACCGTTTGTGTTATTTCTCTTTGTTGTGTTTTGCCTCGGTGACATCCCCTAGCAGTTTCCTTGCTGTTCCGCAGCTTAGTTCAGAAGGACGACTGCATCTTTTGATGTGTCTTGGTGGTTTAATACACCATCCACAGCATAACTATTAACTTGACTATGCTTAAAAGATGCAATATGTTCAATGTCTGATTTGTTATTGTTACCCATCTGCCAATCACTGCCCTTCTTTATAGTTATGCAATTACAATTTTAGTAAATGTTTATTAATTTGTACAAATTTGTAGTATATGGCATAGATCAATGATTTTAAATCTATTTAAATTCCATGTTGTATTGCAACAAAACGGTGAAAATGTGTATATTATGCCTATACAGTAAATATTTTTAGACTTTGCTGACAAGCAAGTTGTACGACTGACAGTTAATATGTAAATCAAATGATGTATGTCTAGGGTCTGCAGGTAGCCTAGTGGTGGTTACATTTTTGCATGTACATGGCATGCAGTACATTTTTGAATATGGGTTTAACTCACCCACACACAGAAAGAATCAGAGGATACTAAACGTGCCCAGACACGAGGGCAAGTTCTGACAAATACCAACACAAAACAGTGTTTTGTCCTGTCCCTGATAGGTAGAGAAAAAATCTATTGTAGGAGAGAATGAAGCAATATTTACCAGAATCCTGTTTTTCAGGTTTTTGGAAAGGACAATGGCTACTATTCCAGCTATAATTCCCTGAAGACACAGAAGTCAAGTCACATGTTAGCTAATACACTGGTCCTATTGGCCCACAGGCTAGAATGGTACAACCAACAGTCCACTAATTGAAATGGCTCCAGTCTACCACAGGACCACAAACGGATATACTACTACAAAAGGTCACATGATCAAGTTACCAGAAACAAATGTCACAACCTTTACAATATTCTGTTTGTTACTACAGGCTGAGAAATTCAGAAAAAGACTCATTACTCGATTAAAGAAAGGCAAAACACAGTACAATACAATAACACATGGAATACTTTGGCTGCTAATGATCAGTGGTTGTATGATCTCTGCCAGCCTCCAGTCACTCACCACGAGCCCTGCCACCAGGGCGATGATGATGTAGATGGCGTACCCCATGACCCTGGCCTGAACATGCACATTTATGTGCCTGAGCACAACGCCGTGTACCAGCGCTCCCAGCAGGAAGTTGACGTGTCCCACCAGCACCATACCCAGACCCATTTTCATCAGGGTCTTGTTGTCCTTCAGGTCCGCACAGCACACGCCTGGGGGGCCGAGGATAAAAACATTGCTTCAATGTTTTTATTACAGTAGATAATAAACACTAGCTTCAACGTACACTATATGAACATCTCATTCCAAAATCATGGGCATTAATATGGAGTTGGTCCCCTCTTTTGGGAAGGCTTTCCACTAGATGTTGGAACAATAGATAGATAGGTTCTTTATTGATCCCCAAGGGGAAATTTCTTTGTCAAGCAGCTACGAAACAAACACAGGTGCAAAATGCCAGAACGAAAATACACAATAGACAGATACACAATACATAGAGCTGCAGTATGAAAAAGTATCAAAATACAAGAAGTCTGGAGTGCAAAAAAGATAGAAAAAGACATTGCATAGTATGGGTGGATCGCTGAAAAGGACTTGCTTCCATTCAGCCACAAGAGCATTTTTTGGCAGCGGACAATATTTTTTGCAACAGAATTGGGTTAATGTGTACACCCCATGTAACATTACCACAACAACTCAAGGCCTTGAAAACAAGGCAATGTATAGTGTAATTACAATTGAATTAACACATCTGACCCAGGGCATCACTAGAGATGGTAACTGTTATGAGCATAAAGACACATTTCCATTCTCTGCAAGGTAATCATTTGTTGAGATAATGCACACAAAGTACAAGACTATTAGGCTACCAGCCCCTGTCTATGAAGAGAAGAGGGGCCTAGGGATTTTACTTTACACCACCTTCTCTGAAGCAAATTAACTCAGATAGCTTTGAGTTTTAACCTCCCCTCACCCAGCTAAACTGAGTGTCAATTATACCCTATCCATTACTTCATTTTCATGCTTGGTATTGCAACCCGCTACTATTCTATTAATCCATCAGCTGTACGAATAGGCCTACATAACCAATAGTGTTACTATAGGCCCCGCCTAAAGAGCAATCATTGTCCAAACTGGGAAAATATGACGTTATCGACCCACGTTCTGTTATTCATACTGGTTTTTAATGTTACTATATTAAATCAGATAGCCAGAACAGTTAGTCTAAATAGGTAGGCCTATGCATTATACCGGAAACGACATTGCTATAAATCGACGGCATCCCATGGCAGTTGCTTTTATGACAGACCCTCTATAAAAAACGTCGGCATCGCGACCCCACCCAGAAAAGTTCCTCTCAGATTGGTACCTCACACTTCTGTAGCCTACGTATCTTCAATTCCATTTAAAACTACACATCCGTACAATGAATACAAGTAAACTCACCGAAGTTCACCATGTTGAATTCCGTTTGCACTTAAGTAACTTCAAAGGTATTTCTGTATATCCATTTGGCTCTTCAAGCCGCGCCGCCGCTTCTGCTTTGTTCGTCCTCTTCTCTTTCCGCACACCTGCGTGGAATCCAACCTGTGCGTCAGTTTGAGGACGCTACGCTCCGCCTCCAGTTGGCTATTACCTGTGTAATAATAGTGCTCTGTCAAAACTGATCAGAGGGGAATTTCTACTTTATCTCCAATGACGTAGCCTACCTATACACACATGGGTAAACAAATAATGTAAGGCTGCGTTTAGACAGGCAGCCCAATTAGTCTTTTGACCAACCAGATCAGCTCTGAAAAAGATCGGATGTGAAAAGATCTGATGTGATTAGTCAAAATACCTATTTAGTGGAAAACATATCATAATCTGTCTGCCTGTGTAAACACAGCCTAATAACAGGCCAAACAATAAAGCTAGCTATTAAAAAGATTGTCAAAAGTCAGTGATATAGGGAAACTGGTTGACAATTACATTGGTAGACGTTTTAATGCATTTTTACAGTTTTTCACAGCTGGATCCAAGGACTCAGATAGTTGGTGCACAGGAGCAGGCGTTTACATTCCTGAATTTGATGTGCAGATACTATGTAGAAGACTAACAGCTTAACTGTCTGTATACTCTTTTGAAATGTTGGCAATAGTAGTTGCCCTCCATGGGTGGAGGACGTTCAACTTGTCAGAATTTTATTATGCTTAGATTCTCTTTCTGTATCGAGTAGTTTATCCTCTGGCAAATCTAATATGACTGATCTACTATTGGAAGTTTTGGTGCTATTATGGAGAATCGAGAGACTGGGTGTACTAGTGAGATTCGGGTGTGAAGGGAATTAAATTGTAGACCAGATAAGCAAAAGGGCTTTAAAACCAGATAATTGATATTCTTGCTCCATTGGGTAGAGCTGAGGCCAAATGTAAGATCAGAGCAATTTTGGTAGATGTGTGACAGAAGAGATGGGACTGCGAGCCCAAGGGCCGGTATTTATATGCCCTCCAAAGAAAGGTCGGTGGACCAAGATTCAAAGATCAGATTAAGAAGGAAGAGGTGGCGTTTGCTCGGTTGCACATAGGACATTGTATTTTGAACCCACCATCATTACATATGGTTGACAAGCATGTGAAGGTTATACAGTTGAAGTCGGAAGTTTACATACACCTTAGCCAAATACATTTAAACTCAGTTTTTCACAATTCCTGACATTTAATCCTAGTATAAAATTCCCTGTTTTAGGTCAGTTAGGATCACCACTTTATTTTAAGAATGTGAAATGTCAGAATAAGAGAGATTTATTTCAGCTTTTATTTCTTTCATCATATTCCCAGTGGGTCAGAAGTTTACATACACTCAATCAGTATTTGGTAGCGTTGCCTTTAAATTGTTTAACTTGGGTCAAACGTTTCAGGTAGCCTTCCACAAGCTTCCCACAATAAGTTGGGTGAAGTTTGGCCCATTCCTTCTGACAGAACTGGTGTAACTGAGTCAGGTTTGTAGGCCTACTTGCTCACACACACTTTTTCAGTTCTGCCAATGCATTTTCTATAGGATTGAGGTCAGGGCTTTGTGATGGCCACTCTGATACCTTGACTTTGATGTCCTTAAGCCATTTTGCCACAACTTTGGAAGTATGCTTGTCCATTTGGAAGACCCATTTGCGACCAAGCTTTAACTTCCTGACTTTGGGCTGGTTTCACAGACAAGGCTTAAGCCTAGTCTCAGACTACAATGCCTGTTTGAGCGGTCTTAACTCAAAGCAACTTGCACAAATGGATCTTAAAATAGTTGTAGATTTATCCTGTTCTGGATTAAACAAAGCCTATTGCAAGAGGGAGGATTGGAGCTACTCTAGGACTAAATTGAAGTTTAAATGAATCCTTCAGAGGCAGGTTTAACTTCTGCTCAGTACTGTTTGAGGGAGCATGGACTATTTGGAATATCTAAATGAAGACCAACATGCACTACAGAGGCCAGCCAGATGAGTTCTTGTGGATAGGAGTAATCCTTTAAATGAAATAGCTTTGAGACCGCTTTCGTATGTATAAAGAAAATGCATTGCCGATACGATCTTTGTTTGAGCCTAGACTTTCCTCTCTGTCGCAAAGATGAAGGCCTTTACCCAATTCTCTCCAAGTTCTGATCACTTGGAGGTTTTTGGAATCTGTCATTGTGAAACTGGTGATTTGTGTGTTGCGCCAGTGAAGCAACTATGTGTAGAATAGTTCAAAGTCTGCAGGGCCATTTGTGAGTCTTTACATAAAGTTTCCTGATGCTGCTGGCCAAGCCAACTATGAATTGCATTTCGATGAATATGGGCACTTCCCAGGAGTGATTGGCTGTATTGTCGGATGTCATGTTCCCATCAAGTGTCCAACTCCTGATGCTGATGAGTACAGGAACTGTAAGAACTGATTTTCCATACATTTTCAAGGTGTATGCAATTCTAATTTAGAGTTTTCAAACTCACGATTCAATGATTCTCAACTCTTCATTGTGTGCTTAGGTTTCAGAGAGGACTACTACTTGGTGACAGTGGATATGGTCAGACTAACTTTTTATTCACTCCATACATAAATCCCACAATAGAGCTCATATCCGCACAAGAGGGGTGGTTGAGCGCATGTTTGGAGTATGTAAAAATACATTCCAGTGTTTACGCAATAAACTTAGTTTCAAGCCAAGATGCTGCTGCAAGGTGATCATTGCTACAGCTGTGCCTCCAATGGAAGATCAGGATCAAGCAGATGGCTGAGGCAGGCAATGACCAACGAGAACTAGCACACAGTTGCGTTCACATTGCAGTACTTCAATTAGATGAGATGCGTTTAAAATATGGAATGTATTCATTATGGCTTGTTTTGTACAAAATTCAAAGTGTGCACCAAAATTAAATGAGTGACTAAACCAAGGCTGGTTTAAAATGTAGTTTGTGGTTGTTACGGTCCCTCCCCTCGTTACTGGAGGGAAAGCAACTACCCGTTCTCACACACTGGTTGCAAGGAAGGGGAATGATGCAGGTGCGCCCCAATAGAAACGACACAACGGAAGTGGAGAATAACCTTTGCGGGCATTTAATTGTAAACATTAAATCTCAACAATTAACCAGTATAATTTTCAATACAAGTATCACAACACCAAACAGAACCTTGCGAGGGCGTCAAACCAAATAAACAGTATGCAAAGGCCCTGAACTTCCCTACACCTCTTACCTGCCTGACACACTCTACACTTGTCACTCTAACCCATCTGCTACAATATGCAAGGGTGACAGCCACTCGCAACTAACCGAATGAATAGAACTAATGGTAATCTACGGGTGAGAGTAAACCTCAGGATATCTTACCTAGCCCTTCTCCGGGAGAAAACAAAAACAGGTAGGATACAGTCTTTAGCATGAGTTAAACACAAAGCAGACAGCAACACAACACAGCACAGCACAGCAGATGTAGAGGGTACACACTCACTGTACACTGGCACTTCCAACCTGTTCAGATTCCTTTCCTCTGGAAAAAGAACACAGAAGCACAAATAAACTCATGGTCCTTAGAATGATAAAGTTTGACACAGACAGTGGAATATATTTAACAAAGGGAGTAACCAATTTACTTTCTTTGGTACATGTACCCTTTGTGCTCAGTTCTTCATCTGAACTGTCCAAATGGTCATCGTCTGATACACCATCCAGAGGTTGCTGGTGCTCTATTATTCCAGACAGCAAGTCACTCAATTCATCAGTCTTGTCTTTTTTCTCTTCGGATATCTGCATTCTCTCTTTTTAAAGCCAGTTTAAAGGTTATTCCACAGAGTGTATAGAAGACAGATATTCAATATGTGTCACAAAAATATGAATACAAGAAATGTGAAATACTGATAATAATAAAGATCTCACCTGAAGTTGTTATACTCTTCTTGTGGTTACATTTTCATTGAATTCACTGCAAATTGCAGCCCAACCACTCTCTTGATTTTGCTCAGTAGCAGTAGTATGGTTTTTACTTTCAAGAACTGGATGGTTTGACACAATTTGTTTCAGTAGCGTTTTTTCATACTCACTAAAGTTTTTTGAACAAATTATTTTTGTCTATGCCATTGTTTTGTCTCAAGATCCACACCCGTAATGGTGTTTTCAATTCCGTTCCGGGTTTTTATGAGCACCATTAGACCAACAGCATGTGCTCATACTTAACCTAAATCAGGCTTAACCCAGGTGTTCTCATTTAGGCTTACTTACCTTACTCCATAGTCTCTGAATAATTAAGCCAAATTTAAGCCACGTTCATGAAAGCTACTTAAATGTTCTAGTTTAACTATTATGCGTTAAGGCCTAGTCCTGGCTTAATCTAAGCCCTGTCTGTGAAACCGGCCCGTCATGTTCCCACTCCTACTAGGAGTATTACTGTTGACCGATCACAGACGAAGGGGTGTAGAATTCAGCTACCGAATTTCAACTTGCCTCAAGAAAAAATATTGTGTGCAAGAACCGCCCCAAAAATAACATTGTCATAATATATGCGTGAACTGTTTCGGCATACGGTAAGCTTAATGTAATCTGGTGCAAACTCCTCACACACTGAGTAACCAGGGCCAGATAATCAAATCCCTTCATTGATTGCACATTGATTAATGATTGTCAACACCTGTGCATTGCCAACCTGAAGCTAGAAATGGAGCCATCAGAGTCTTTAACACAGCTACAGTTCAAATTGGAGAGTGTAGCAAAGTATTTGGGGTTGGTATATTTGCTATTGCAAGATGGGAATAGTTGCAATAGTACTCCTGTGAATAGTGTTTGGCAAGTTCATGATTTCACCTTCTCAGTTGAAGGGGTGAATGACATCCCATATGACACCATCTTCAGTTCTTGGCTCACTGGAAAACTGAACTTCCACATGCTTGCAGAGCTACCTACCTACATACATTAATCTCCCCCGAATTCAGGTAATATGCAGTGGAACACAGCTAAATCTGCAGTTAGATAAGAGATTTAATAGTGTTGTGCTGAGCGGTGAGGAGTTAATGTTTGGTGAAGGCTGCCAGAGCAATGGAGCTCATGTGAATGAACATGTCGACACTTATGAACTCACCCAGTGTGGAACTAACCGATAGGTGAGTACCAAATGCCCTTAAAATACTTTCCAATTAAATGTTTCTCTCAAATTAGTTGAAGCTGTGTATAACATACTGTTGTTCTCCAGACACACAATGGATTTGAGACCTACTCCAATTTCCTCCACTTCAACCCTAAGAATACTCTTGTCACTTCGTGGCTGACTCCTTTTCTACTACCTATCTCCTGCATGCCACAGAGTTTTGTCTCAAAGGTCATGCATGAGTGTTTAAGTAATGTGTTGAATGCTGCTTAATTACAATATTGTCGTCTGAGGTGAGTGCAGTTCCTAACACCCATCTCAACACGAGCTCACAAGACATGGGGCTTTGCTGTGAATGTGATAAACTGTGAGTCATGATAAAGGGGACACTTTTTTTTTATTTTTTTATTTTTTTTTTTACTAACATTTTACAATTGTAATGTTCTTCTCATTAACTTTGCAGCATCCTGGACCAATGCATCTGAAATCAACATCTACAAAAGAGGGCAGATCATCTACCTCTAGGCATCTGTGTCCACCAGGCCTGCCCCCAACCAGCAGCTCTTCATTCAGTCCTGCTTTGTTTCTATGTCCCCCTGACCCAGCGACCAGAACAAGGCTTGGGGTCATATTAAATCAAGGGTTAGTAGTGGGTACAGGTGTGTATCAGTGCTTACCTGAGTGCATTGTAATAGTTATAATTTTCTATGTTCTCTGTAGATGTGTTGTGTCTGTGGCATCCCAACATGCTGTGGCAGAGTTTGTGGCCTAAAAGAGAGCAGATGCAGTTAATTCTATCCTCAACACATCTCTTTTGCCTTTACAGGTGGACCCTCGGTCCAAAATGATGACCTAGAGAAGACTCTATACTCTGAAGCCACTTAACAGAAGAGGGCCTTTGTTGAATTCTGCCGCAGATGGGATCCGGAGCCAGCCGACAGACTGTGATCAAACCGAAAGCAACAGACAATCAGTCCGACGGGTCTCAGACACTGAGTTATGAGGAAGAGTGGAGGAACCAGTGATCCGGATGAGGTTTGCCATGAGGACAGCATCCCAGAGAAGAGGCTGGGGACTGGGCAGATGTCATGCTCTGGCCATAGAAAAGCAAATAGGCTTCTCTATGTAGTTATGGTCAGAGTCTGACAGTGTCGTTCTTTTCTGTTTCTGTGTGGGGTTTGGGTTGGATCCCGAATTAGAGACAGCTGCACCGCATTGTCTCTAATTAGGATCCCATATATGTTGAGTCTGTCCTTCACTCTGGTGTGGGTCCTTATCAATGTATGTCACGGTGAAAGTTAAGTGTGCTCATTTGTTACGTCCGTTATTTTCGTGTTTCGGGTAACGTAACGTTGTGTCTATCGTGTTAGTTTTGTTTTGTTAAGTTCGTTCATTGTATCTTTTTTATACATAGTATAAGGAATAAACATGTCGAACTATAATCCCTGCGCTGCGTCTTGGTCTCTCCACACACACAACCGTGACAGCAGAGAAACTTAGTGTCACAGAGAAACTTAGATCTGCTGAGGTGATTTAACTATAGGGAAATTTGACTATGGATCTGTTTTTATTTCATTCCACTTTGATTCCATTACATTGGGTATGACTTGTTTCCACTGAATGTTTTTTATTAATTTGTTTCTCTTTAGGAGGCTAGACAAGGCAGAGTAGCCTAGTCCAATAAACAAGTCGGCGTAGTCAATTAAGATTATAAATGTTTAAACATTTATTTTTATCCAATTACTGTTATTGTACCATCTTTTTCAATTAATATATTGTATTACTTTTGGCTGAAAAACTGTTCTGATAATGCCCCCCTGCTCACAATAGTGGGCCCCATGCTATTAGGGGCCCAACTCTGCGGAAAATCTGTTTCCCCTCCAGCAGGTGTCGGTTTTGCCCTCCAAGCAAGGAGTATTTGCATGGCGGTCAATGAGTGTTTAATTTGGTCAACAAAGGCTTTTGATATAATAAATGCTTTATTCTTTGAGTGTGCTGATTTTATAAGTAGGACACGTGATGTTCTGGCAACTTTGAGGGGAAAAAGAACTATTGGAGATGGCTATGCATATTCATGGCATGAGGCTAGTAGCATATCTCCATGGAACACAGGTGGATGCTAACAACCCTCATCAAATATTCAAAATAGATTACAATAATGACACCAATCCAAAAAAGATGGATGGGAGCTAGACAGCCCTCCATACAGATTTGTGGAAAACTCCTGTTAGCGGCGAGACTTATCTTGTCAGTATATCATCACCTTCGGCTATAATAGACCCCAGAGTTGTCCTAAAGCCTAGTGGGGAAATGGTTGAAATTGTTTTCCACCATTCATTATTCCCATAGGGAATTTCAGGTAGGTACTTTATTGATCCCCGAGGGGAAATTTCTTTGTCAAGCTGCTACGAAACAAACACAGGGCAGGTGCAAAATGCCAGAATGAAAATACACAACACTGATACACTGAAAGTATCTAAATACAAGAAGTGTGGAGTGCAAAAAAGCTATAAAAAGACATTGCATGGTATGGGTGGATGGCTGAATATGTACACTATACATTGGTGGATGGTTTACTATACAGGTCGATGGCAGAGAAATACTTAAATAGCTAAAGGTGAGTATGATATGTGAGGGTAATAATAGGTTTCTTAATATACAGACTGGTTAAATTAACATGTAAGTGAATATTTTGCATGGTTAAATTAACTGTGCAGGTAAATGACAGGAAGAGATACTTAAATAGCTAAATGTGTATATAATTTATGGTAATAATAGTATCCTTAAAATACAGTCCTTAGTGAGCAGGATTTAATTACAGCTTAATGCACGTATTGTGCATTCGATATACTAAAAGCAATGAAAGATACAACTGACAGGATACTAATATGCATTCCTGAGTGAATAACTACTTAAGTTCAGTCCAAGAATTACTTACAATATTGCATGTGATATGATAACTGTACATGAATATGTATATACAGACCTAACTGAATAAATAAGTCCTGAGTGAATGAGTGATTACAGACCAGAGTTACTCACTGATGGATGCATATTTGTTAAACTAGGTCCTAAAATAAATAAGGTCTGTGTTTCGTGTAGGCTTTCCCTGGGGTGACGTTTTGACAACCATGTAAATCTCTCTCAGAAAAGGGGACTTATCACTATTCGGCTCTATTTACACTTAAGTTGTTACGTGTACTGCTATAAGTAGGATGTGATATCCTGGCAACTTTGAGGAAAAACACTATCAGCGGCGTGCTTGGTTGTCACTAGTTACCACAGTCCTAAACCCTGCCTATTTATAAAATTTCTCTTAATTTGATTTTTAAACCTTTTTTCTTTTAAAATCTTTTTAAAATAGTTTCTTTTTGTCTAGATTTTGACTTTGGCTGTGGTAATTAGTGGAAACCATTGTGCCTGTTTACATGTATCTGCCCATTCATTAGCTAGAAAGGTTCCACCTGATCTTGCCTCCCAACTGCCTTCCATTTTTCAAGACATTGTTTTTCATTAGCTATGTTTCCATTAACTTGTCCAGTGATTTTGTCAACATCTACAGTTCTAATTGAAAATAATGTGACAATTGCCTCCTAGGGTGTGTTTCCATGTGTACTAAAAACAGCTGGACGTAATGACGTCACACCCCAAAAATAAGTTGACTAAAAATGTATTGGTTGAAGTGTTTCCATTACCCGGAATGAGTTGTTGGTGCGTGATAAGTTTGGAAGTTTAACAGCCGAAATGACGGCGAGTAGTGTGGACGAAATCGAGACAAGGTTGGAGAAGCAGCAGCTGGAATGTGAACAATACAGTTGTCTGTTCTGATAAGGAGCGGGAGGATGAGGGTCAAGGATCGGAATGTTCTGTAGTGGAAAGACATAGGAAGAAGAGATGATACAGAAAGCAGTGGAGCGCCTAGTAAAGAAAGCATATAGGGCCAAGGTAGGAAGCAAGAGTAACGTGTCGGAGTGGAAAGTGGTGATGGTGTTTGAGACCACAGGGCCTCATTTACACCCTATCCAACTAACTAATGGTGTAGAGAAGGAGATAGGTGAAGTTAAATTAGCCCGGTTCATTGGAAATTGTAGATTGTTCATATTTTGTGGTAGCCAGGCTCTACAAGAGAAGATTCTGCAAATGGAAAAGCTTATTGGGAAGAATATTGAAAGCCATGTCCCTGGTGCTTATGCTAGGTTGAGGGGAGTCAAGGGTCCCAATCGATCTATGTCCATAGATTATATTAAAGAAAATCTGAAGGGAGGCAGTGATTGAGGCCAAATGGTAGGAAAAAAGTATGAACATGTATGCACTAACTGTCTGGTAAATGACAAATGTAGGAAAGTTTGTCAAAGAAGTGAAAGCTTATCATTGCTGTTGATGTTTGAGAAGGTTTTGCCTGGAAAAGTGCAGACAGGATTCCCTAGTTTCAATGTCAGAGAATTTGTCCCATCCCCATTAAGGTGTTTGAAATGCCAGAGCTGTTCAGTGTAAAGGCAAGAAAATATGTGCCAAGGTTGGAGTGGAACATGATTATGGTGAATGTGGAAGCAATGTGAAGGTTAAGTGCTGTAATTGTGGGAGGGAACATAGTGCAGCATTTGGTGGATGCCAGGTGCAGAGAGAGGTCATGATGTTTCGTATGCAGAGGCTGTAAAACAGATTGGTGGAACTACCGTGCACGATAGAGCTTCTGTGACTGCTTGTGGACCTAATGTCGAGGGTGGTTCTGCTGGTCCTGGCATGAACAGTAACTCATGTGTTGTCAAATTACACTTTTATAGTGAATAAAGTTATCAACACAAATCAGGTTGTGGAAAGCAGAAATGCCAGGTTGAAGGTTATTGTGGATATGGCAAAATATAGTTATTGGGGGTAACAGATGTTACTGGTGAAATGGATGTAGACATGCTGGATACCCCTAAGGGTGGATTGTTTCAGCATGATATATATTGAACAAAAATATAAACGCAATGATTTTACTGAGTTACAGTTCATATAAGTAAATCAGCTGGTTGGATGTACTGCCAAATTCTCTATAACGACGTTGGAGGCGGCTAATGGTAGAGAAATTAACATTCAATTATTTGGCAACAGCTCTGTTGGACATTTTTGCAGTCAGCATGCCAATTGCATGCTCCCTCAACTTGAGACTTCTGTGGCATTGTGTTGTGTGACAACTGCACATTTTAGACTGGCCTTTTATTGTCCCCAGTACAAGGTGCACCTATGTAATGATCATGCTGTTTAATTTGCTTCTTGATATGCCACACCTGTCAGGTGGATGGATTATCTTGGCAAAGGAGAAACGCTCACTAACAGGGATGTTAACCAATTTGTGAGAAGCTTTTTGTGCGTATGAAACATTTCTGGGATCTTTTATTCCAGCTCATGAAATATGGGACCAACAATTTACATGTTGCGTTTTATATATTTTTTTCAGTATAGATAAAGTTTAATGGGTTGGGGGGGCTTGAGATTTTTTATTTTTGTTTATTTTCTTATTTTCTTTTCTTAGTAGTACAGAATGATTGCACACACCAGAACAGTGGTTGGCGGCATGCACCTTAAACTTTTGTTTGCAGACCGCCATGATATCATAGTTTCCATTACCCATTTAGGCAAATTGCTCATTAATACATTGCCAACAGTTTTTATATGCCCTCTCACCTATCTGTTTAATGTATCAGGTAGCCTATAGCCCGATAAACCCAGCATGTAGCCTGTAGAATATTATAATTAACAAATATTTGCCATATTCTAATAATTCTCAGGTGCCAATGTATATGGTTCGTGCCATGGTGAAACTTGCACTCCTGTAGGCTAGATCTGCAATAATTGGATGGTGAAACTTGCCAGTCAAGCAGAAAAAGCAAAGTGATGCAGTTCAGGCATTCTAAGTCTTTGTCCTGCAAAGAAACGTTTTTATAGTTGGAAAAAAAAAAACATTGCAAGCAGTAGCCTAGCCATTTAGAATTAAATGTGGAGTGAGCATTATAGTTACATTATAGTAAATCATAGTCCACAGATATTGAGATGCAATAGTCTAGTGTCCCATTGTAGTTACATGGCACCTTAGACCACCATCTGCATGGGATGAACAGCCCGAACGCGCACCTCCCCACAATTCCCAACCAACGCATCTCCAGGTAAGCATCCTCTATTCATTTTAATGTGTTGACAGCTAGAAATTGCTTGATCTGCTCTGAAAATTTGTAGTATGAAAGCCTACGGTCCAATATTCTAGAAAAATACTGTGCATACACGTACAGTGCATTCGGAAAGTATTCAGACCCTTGACTTTTTCTACATTTTGTTACGTTACAGCCTTATTCTAAAATGGATTCAATCGTTTTTTTCCCTCATCAATCTACACACAATACTCCATAACGACAAAGCAAAAACAGGTTTAGACATTTTTGCTAATTTATATAAAAATAAAACTGAAATCACATTTACATAATTATTCAGACCCTTTACTCAGTACTTTGTTGAAGCACCTTTGGCAGCAATTACAGCCTTGAGTCTTCTTGGGTATGACGCTACAAGCTTGGCACACCTGTATTTGGGGAGTTTCTCCCATTCTTCTCTGCAGATCCTCTCAAGCTCTGTCAGGTTGGATGGGGTGCATCGTTGCACAGCTATTTTCAGGTCTCTTCAGAGATGTTCTATCGGGTTCAAGTCCAGGCTCTAGCTGGCCCACTCAAGGACATTCAGAGACTTGTCCCGATGCCACTCCTGTGTTGTCTTGGCTGTGTGCTTATGGTCATTGTCCTGTTGGAAGGTGAACCTTCGCCCCAGTCTGAGGTCCTGAGCGCTCTGGAGCAGGTTTTCATCAAGGATCTCTCTGTACTTTCCCTCGATCCTGACTAGTCCCCCTAACCCTGTCGCTGAAAAACATCATCACAGCATGCTGCTGCCACCACCATGCTTCACCGTAGGGATGGTGACAGGTTTCCTCCAGACGTGACGCTTGGTATTCAAGCCAAAGAGTTCTATCTTTGTTTCATCAGACCAGAGAATCTTGTTTCTCATGGTCTGAGAGTCTTTAAGTGCCTTTTGGCAAACTCCAAGCGGGCTGTCATGTGCCTTTTACTGAGGAGTGACTTCTGTCTGGCCACTCTCACTCTACCATAAAGGACTGATTGGTGGAGTGCTGCAGAGATGGTTGTCCTTCTGGAAGGTTCTCCAATCTCCACAGAGAAACTCTGACAGAGCTCTGTGCCTCAATGCGATCTTGTCTCGGAGCTCTACGGTCAATTCCTTCGACCTCATGGCTTGGTTTTTGCTCTGACATGTGCGGTCAACTGTAGGACCTTATATTGACAGGTGTGTGTGCCTTTCCAAATCATGTCCAATCAATTGAATTTACCAACGATCAATGGAAACACAATGCACCTGAGCTCAATTTCGAGTCTCATAGCAAAGGGTCTGAATACTTATGTAATCAAATCAAATCAAATTGTATTGGTCACATACACGTGTTTAGCAGATGCTATTGCGGGTCTAGTGAAATGCTTGTCTTTCTAGCTCCGACAGTGCAGTAAAGGAGGTATTTCTGATTTTCATTTTGTATAAATTTGCTAACATTTCTAATAACCTGTTTTTGCTTTGTCATTATTGGGTATTGTGTGTAGATTGAGAAGGAGAAAATAATTGAAGCAATCAAAAATCAACAGTGCCTCTGGCTGCAACTAGTCTTGATCAACTACAAAAGCCATTCCATCAAACCAATTTTGAGGTTAATGTATAAATTTTTTGGTCATTTAGAAAAAGTAGATATAATCACACTTGACCAAATAAATCATTGTCCTCAACTAATCAAATGCCCCTTTCCTAAAAATTACATTTTATTACATCAAAAAAAAATCAGCAATTTATTTTCCTTCATTTGCTATCAACCACCCCCAAAAAATGTATCTTAACTTTTTTTCAGCAATTAGACATTGATTTTAGGAAGGGGGGGGGGTCGTGTTACCCTACACATGTTGCAAGGATTCTTTTTTATTTTGTCAAATAAACCGGTCAATGCAAACAATCTGTGGTCACTCCCCAGATGTCGCTGTAGGGATCTGTGTTGGTTAGTTGTGACGAGACACCCGTCGCGCTCCCTTTTACACCGCATGCTCAGTTTTTTTTCTATCACAAGTTTGACCCTGTCTATTTCTTCTGCGCACTGCACTGTCTATAAAGTGCCCATGCTTTCCCCACACAGTCTCTTTCCCAGGACACAACTTAAAAAAAACAAAAAAATATAAAATATATAAAATCTTAAAAATATTATTCGGGGAAAAAACAGTAAAAAAACCCACTAAATATTATTTTTTGGGGTTAATAATAGTTCAAAATCGATTTTTCAGGAGAATACGCCGAAATTCCATTCTGTTTTAGCTGTCGCTTTACTTTTCTCGTCAGGGTGGAAAACTTATTTAGATCAAGTCACATTCTGGTGGCAAGAGCGTAGGCACAAATTACGCACAGATTCGGCCCCGGAGAAGAATTCTTATCAACAATTCTCGTGGCTAGCGTGAGGGAAGAATTCATACATTTTGTGCACTCCAAGAAATGAACGCAGCGAATGCGGGGAGTTATCCAATGGCTTCTCTATACGTTGGCGACCTGCACCCTGATATCACTGAAGCTATGCTGTATGAGAAATTCAGCCCAGCTGGACCAGTGCTGTCTATTCGAGTATGTCGTGATATGATCACCCGACGCTCTCTGGGTTATGCCTATGTGAATTTCTCGCAACCCACGGACGGTAAGAAATAAAGCATGCCTCAAAATCGGTGTCTTTTTGCATTACAGTAAAGAGTTGATTGGATCTTTGATTTGAGCATGTTGTCAACTGTGTTATTCAGTGCATTTGTCTAAAAGAGTATCCAATGTAAAGGACATCTTGATTTGAATGAGTATCAATTGTGATATTATTTCCTGTTATAAAGTACACTATATATACAAAAGTATGTGTACACCCCATCAAACATAGGAGTCGGCTATTTCAGCCACACCCATTGTTGAATGGTGTATACAATCGAGCACACTGCTGTGCAATCTCCATAGACAATAGACTGGCCTTACTGAAGGGCTCAGTGTCTTTCAACGTGTCACCGTCATAGGATGCCACCTTTCCAACAAGTCAGTTTGTCAAATTTCTGCCCAGCTGGAGCTGCCCCGGTCAACTGTAAGTGCTGTTATTGTGAAGTGGAAACGTCAAGGAGCAACAATGGCTCAAATGCGAAGTGGTAGGCCACACAAGCTCACAGAACGGGACCACTGAAGAGCGTAGTTTGTAAAAAATCGTTTGTCCTCGGTTGCAAAACTCACTACCGAGTTCCAAACTGCCTCTGGAAGCAACGTCAGCACAATAACTGTTAGTCGGGAGCTTCATGAAATGGGTTTCCATTGCCAAGCAGCCACACACAAGCCTAAGATCCCCATGCACAATGACAAGCGTTAGCTGGAGTGGTGTAAAGCTCGCTGCCATTGGACTCTGGAGCAGGGTAAACACGTTCTCTAGAGTGATGACTCATGCTTCACCATCTGGCAGTCTGATGGACAAATCTGGATTTGGCGGATGCCAGGATAACGCTACCTGCCCCAATGTATAGTGATAACTGTAAAGTTTGGTGGAGGAGCAATAATGGTCTGGGGCTGTTTTTCATGGTTCGGGCTAGGCCCCTTAGTTGGAGTGAAGGGAAATCTTAACATTCTAGACAATTCTGTGCTTCCAACTTTGTGGCAACAGTTTGGGGAAGACCCTTTCCTGTTTCAGCATGACAATGCCCCGGTGCACAAAGCGAGGTCCATACAGGTTTGTCGAGATCGTGTGGAAGAACTTGAATGGCCTTCACAGATCAACTGACCTCAACTCCATCAAACACCTTTGGGATGAATTGGAACACAGACTGCAAGCCAGGCCTAATTGCCCAACATCAGTGCCCAACATCACTAATGCTCTTGTGGCTGAATGGAAGCAAGTAGTACCCCATGTAGCTCAGTTGGTAGAGCATGGTGCTTGAAACACCAAGGTTGTGGTTTCGATTCCCATGGGGTACCAGTGTGGAAAAAAAAATTATGTACTCATTACTGTAAGTCACTCTGGATAAGAGTGTGCTAAATGACTAAAATGTAAATGTAAGTCCCCGCCACAATGTTCCAACATCTAGTGGAAAGCTTTCCCAGAAGAGTAGAGGCTGTTTATTGTAGCAAAAGGGGGGACCAACTCCATATTAATGCCCATGATTTTGGAAGGAGATTTTCAACAAGCAGGTGTACACACACTTTTAATCATTCACACCTACTTTTGATATCTACATCATTCACACCTATGTTACCTGTATAGAGCTCTGTGGTTACTTCCACAGACTCCACAACGTAGTGCAAACATACCAATACAAAGGCAATCTAGCGAGGTGTAGGCTAAGCCCCAACTCCGCAAGTAACATACAGTAATTCATCAAACTGTAATGGGAGAGGATAAATGTTTTCCCCTCACTTTGGACTCTCAAGTAAACCGGTTACTTAAGCATATTGTACAGACTCAAAACAATGTTTTGCCTTGCATAGGCTAACTCCAGTGAGTGGAGAAGTACACATTTGGAATAGTATCTCTTGACCCATATAGCCATGGTGGCCCACTTCTTCCGTCTGACAGTGTTGGAGGATTGACCAGAATCTGCTCCAAGACTCCAGCTTTGCCATGTACAAGACTCCTGCTTTGCCATGTACAAGACTCCTGCTTTGCCATGTACAAGACTCCTGCTTTGTACATGTTGTAGCCAGGCTACTGTATGTGTTCTACATCTACCTTTAAATAGATGGAGCTGCAGTTCTGCTCCAAAGTACTGCTCCACAGAGCCTAACCCAGGGTTTCCCAAACTCTGTCCTCGGGAACCCAAGGGTTACACGTTTTGGTTTTTGCCCTAGCACTACACAGCAGATTCAAATAACCAACTAACCATGAAGTTTTCAACTTTTGAATCAGCTGTGTAGTATTTGGGCAAAAACCAAAATGTACACCCTTTGGTGTCCCGAGGACCAGGTTTGGGAAATGCTGGAACCCAAAGTGACCCATTTCTGTTCCTATTTAAAGGGCCATCAGGGAACTGTTCTGAAGTGAAATTAATTCCCATTGCCTCCCCGGCTGCCTTACACACAGAGAGGAAGAAAGGGCACATCTGAACAATAACTCATGCATTTCTCTGCTTTCTGTGGATCATCAACTGACTGTTAAATGTGTACCTGTCAGGTATTTTAATTGTCTACTTGTTATTTGTTTGTAATGTCTTATTAATTGGTGTTGGACCCCGGGAAGATTAGCTAACGTTACGGCGTTAGCTAATGGGGATCCTAATAAAATTCACAAAATGTGATGTCATGCATTTGTGTGTCATCTGATCTGAAAAGAATACGTCTGAATAGATTGCTTTTGCAAATTTCTGCTGAAACTTTTCTCATGGATGTAACATATTTTTAAGGTTGGATTTCTTGAGTAATTGTTGAAGGGTCGTGTAATTCACAACATCGCCATGTTCTTCTCTACATGTGGATCTGTAATGTTTTGCTCAGGGTCTAGGGGCTTACAATGTATTTCCCAAATCCACTCCCAACTTACTCCATACAAGGGTACACACTTGAGGAATTTCCAACATTTGTATTGGGAGTCAGTCCAAGCCCCAATGGTTATTGTAAGAAGTCTGAAAAATAACATAATTTCATTCTTTGATTATACCAGTTGATTCAACAATCACTCTTCTCATTATTCAATGTAGAGTTCTCTACAGTAGAATACTTTATTTGTTGGCAGTGTGAACTGGCAGGATTGAGCTGCAGCATATGGTGTGCAGCAACTGTTTATACAGTGTGGGCCTTTTGGGCTGTTGTGTTTTCGTTTTGCACCTGCCATCACTTATCTGATTCAGTCTGAGCCTGTGTAGAGAGAACCCCATGGCAATATTACCTGGAGGTTGTATTTTGGTCACATAACACAATAATGTCTATGTCGAGAATAACATGTCTATGTCGAGAATATACAGGTTAAGACAACGTCGTCACAAACCTGGGACCAGCGCCATTCCATTGTCCCATTGTTGCAAAAAGTTATGGGATATTACAATCCCATTGTCTTAAAGGCTCTGCATGGTCAATTTGACGTCTGAAGAGGCTGTACAGAATTTACTGTGAATGACTTCAGACCTGTAGCGCTAACATTCCACATCATGAAGACCCTGGAAAGTTTAGTCCTCGCTCACCTCAGACCCCTGGTGTGTACATCACTGGACCCCCTGCAGTTCGCATACCAGCGCAACATTGGGGTGGATGATGAAATGGTTGTGTCATACAAGTTCCTGGGAGTCCATATGGACAACAGGCTGGAATGGGCTGGTAACACCGGGGCTCTGTACAAAAATGGCCAGAGCCGACTACTTTTAGAGGAGGCTCAGGCCCTTCAACGTGCGCAGTAAACTACTGCATACTTTCTACCTGTCTGGTGGCCAGTGCCATATTTTTTGCAGTGGTGTGCTGGGGTGCCAACATAAAGGCTGGTGATGCTTCTCGGGTAAATAAGCTGATCAGGAAGGCTAGCTCTGTTCTGGGGATTAGCCTTGACACTCTAGAGGAGGTGGCGGAGAGACGGATCCTGGCCAAACTGCTGGCCATCATGGACAACGTCACCCACCCTCTGCAGGCCATGGTTATGATGCAGAGGAGCACTTTCAGTCACAGACTGATCCCACCACGGTGTGCCAGAGAGCGCTACAGGAGGTTCTTCCTGCCGGGGGCTATTAGACTATTTAATGCCTCACCGGGGTGCCGTGCCGTCGGCAACATAGACCTGGAACTGTTGGGGTGTTAGGACCTAGTTTAACAATTAGGCATCCATCCGTGAGTACAGTTGATATCACGTACAATATTGTAAGTAATTCTTGGACTGAACTTACGTAGTCATTCACTCAGGAATGCATATTAGTATCCTGTCAGTTGTATCTTTTTTCATTGCTTTTAGTATATCAAATGTGCAATACGTGCATTTATCTGTAATTAAACCCTGCACTAAGGACTGTATTTTTAGGGAATTATTAGTACCCTAAATTATATCATATGCACATTTAGCTATTTAAGTATCTCTTCCTGTCATTTATCTGTACAGTTAATGTAACCATGCAAATATTCACTTACCTGTACATTTAACCAGACTGTATATTAAGTAAACTATTACCCTCACCTATATCATACGCACATGTAGCTATTTAAGTATTTCTCTGCCATCGACCTGTATAGTATAGTTAACCATGCAAATACTCCTTATTTATCTATATCAACTTGCAATATTCTTGTATTTTTATACTTTTTCATACTGCCGCACTATGTATCATGTGTCGTGTATCTGTCTTTTGTGTATTTTCGTTCTGGCATTTTGCAACTGCCCTGTGTTTTTTCGTAGCTGCTTGGCGAAGAAATTCCCCCACGGGGATCAATAAAGTATCTATCTATCTATGTGAACATTCTTGTTAAAATGTGTCTCCCTCTTGTTGAATGTGTCTCCCATCAATGGCAGGCAGAGAATGCTCAACTCACTCCACACCAGCACATACCTCTCAGGACCCCTATCTAAATATAGTCCCTCTCTCAGGCAGCCCAAATATTGCCTGCCTATAATATCTAAAACCATATAAAGTCCCCATTTAAGGGTAATGTTTGACAGAATCTATTAGGGTGGCTACCAGCCTCTCCTAGAATAAACTATCCAGTTTTCAGTTTTATGACAAAATACATTTATAGTATAATATCACACTGACATTAACTTCACCTCTTATTTGATTGCATCATGTGTTTATCTATCTCTGTTATTCATCCATTGAGCAATCCCAGCTCCACATGGTGCCCATGGTGCTCATGTTTTTTCATCAAGTTTGGCCTTGGGAACCTTCCATAACTAGACAGACACCGAGCAACAATTACACACCATCTCTGAGCTGGTTTGTGTGAAGTACAATTGCACAGCAAACTGCCGATGCCAGCAGACACAAAGGAGCTCCGTTTTGTTTACCGGACATTTTTAGCTCTAAAGCCCGGGTGTGTGTTGCTGTGGAGTGACGGGAACAAAGGGGAGGAGCTCTCTGGTTGGCACGTGTGCCCAGATGGACATGAGGGAGGTGGCAGGAAAATGAGAACTGGCAGACCATAAATCACGATGGGCAGATAGAGAAACTTAAATCAAAGTGGCGGCATATTCAGTTTGGACAAATAAAAAGAACACCGTGGTTGGTATTTATTAGAGAACCTCCTAATAGAGAGCCTGTAAGAGAATGTCAAGTTTTCAAGAGCCATTTGCCCCATTTGAATTATATCTGTACATGTACTGTATGTATCCCATGGTTTTATATTCATTATGAGAAAGTGAATAAACTATTATGACTTGTGGCCTGCAAGGCACTCCTGCCTAGCCAACTGGAGCTGCCCCTCCCCTCCCCTAACAGCTGGTCAGTGTGGTGGCAGGCAGGGGTCAGACTCCATAGCCACATGGTCTAGTTAGTAGTGGTTTCGTAAAAAACGTGCCTTAAACTAAGGCCAGTAGTTTTTTCTGACCACATGACTTGACCAGTAATAACTTCTAGTCCTATCCATCAAAATACAATGTGGTGGAGTGAATGATTGGGAGGCGTACATATGGTGTACCATGCAGCGTGGTGTGGTGTGCATGATTCGAAGTGGGCACTAGCATAAACAACATGGTGTGGTGGACCTAGGGGCTGAGATGTTTTTTGTGTTTTAAGTTAACACCCTGACTCTACCCTCTGACCTCTCCCCCTGCCCTCTAGCCGAGAGAGCCCTGGACACCATGAACTTTGATGTGGTGAAAGGGAAGCCAATCAGAATCATGTGGTCACAGAGAGATCCCTCCCTCAGGAAATCTGGGGTGGGCAATGTGTTCATCAAGAACCTGGACAAGACCATCGACAACAAGGCCCTCTATGACACCTTCTCTGCCTTTGGGAACATTCTGTCTTGCAAAGTAAGATGGAAGTGTTTCTGACCAGACAACTGTATGACCGTAGACATTATGTGTGTATATATACTGGGTAACATTTTTAAAACAGCATAAACTTGTCTCTCAAACAGGTTGTATGTGATGAGAATGGATCCAAGGGATACGCGTTTGTGCACTTTGAGACGCAGGACGCAGCCGACCGTGCCATCGAGAAGATGAACGGCATGCTTCTGAACGACCGCAAGGTGTGAGTGTCTGATTAACTTGAAGAGGGTGGTGAAGTGGCTGGACTGGAGTTATATCACTCTATCGAAAAGAAATGGCCAACTCGAGTCCTCTGGGGCCTGATTGGTGTCACACTTTTGCCCTGGCCCCAGCAAACACACCTGACTCCAATAATCAGCTAATTATGATCTTCAGTTTAGAATGCAATTAGTTTAACCTGCTGTGTTGCTAGGGATGGGGATAAAGTGTGACACCATGCTGGTCCCCCGAGGACTGGAGTTACCAATCCCTGGGGTAAAAAGTTGACAGTTCAGATCTTCCTGTAGGTTTCCCCTCCAATCCCAGTTGTAACTAACCTGATTCAGTTTATATCAACCTTCTAATTATTAGAATCAGGTGCGCTAGATTAAGGTTGGAGCGAAAACCTACAGGACGGTAGCTCTCCAGGAACAGGGTTGGAGACCCCTGGTTAAGATCAATCAAGGGCAGCTAGGATGTTGATAAGGATTGTACATGGTTGGAATCTCAAGTAGCAGCTCATCTGTTTGCCTATACTGTGACAAGGCTAAAGACAATTCAACTGGTTAAGGGGGAAGTTAAACATTTCTGTTGATAATGAAGGTGAGTGAGTACACTCCAAAAGGGTTCTTTGCCCGTCCCCATAGGAGAACCGTTTTTGGTTCCAGGTAGAACCTTTTTTGGTTCCATATATAACCCTTTCCACAGAGGGCTCTACATGGAACTCAAAGGGGTTCTACCTGGAACCAAAAAGGCCTGTATATAGATATAACAAGCCATATAACACCCCACACTCAGTCCCCATACACCCTGGATTTCTGTGTGGTTTGCATTAACTACACAACTAACAGTGAATTTTGCAGTGGGGAAATTAACCTACTCAACAAACAATGTCCACTCTCTGGTCACCTCACTTCCCCTGTGTCAGCTGAGCGTTCGTCTGTACGTTTGTCGACCCTGTCTGCCTGTGTGTCGTGTGTGTAACGACGCTTGTGTGTTTTAGTGATGGAGCAAGTGCAGGAATGCAATACTGGAGCACGGATTGGGAGAGGTCTGCATAGCAAGGTACAGTCTGGGTTGGGAGAGGTCTGCATAGCAAGGTACAGTCTGGGTTGGGAGAGGTCTGCATAGCAAGGTACAGTCTGGGTTGGGAGAGGTCTGCATAGCAAGGTACAGTCTGGGTTGGGAGAGGTCTGCATAGCAAGGTACAGTCTGGGTTGGGAGAGGTCTGCATAGCAAGGTACAGTCTGGGTTGGGAGAGCCACCAGGGGGCGACACTGGACAAAGTCTGGATTGGGAGAGGTCTGCATAGCAAGGTCAAGTCTGAGTAGAGGAAGATGATCTATCAACCTCGTTTGGTTCTCAGCTTTCCTCTTTATGGACGCCTGTCCCTCAAGTCTTGGACTAGGAAATGTAATTGTTTCTGTTCTGTGTTTTGGGTGTATAGCATGAATGCTCAGTTTTCCTGATTGTGGTGCAAGAAGAAGTTTGATCAATGTTGTTCCTGAGAGGTCCTTGACTGACTCACTGTGGTGCTGTCTTATACAAAGTGCTTCCTTCTATTTAGTAGTCATGTCTAGGCATCCTCAATGTCAGTGCTGTGAACACAAGCTTGAAGCCTGAAAGCATGTATCTCAGATGAAAAACATGAGAGATGGATCACAGTCCCTTTCTCTCTCCTGCTCAGGACTGTTTTTACAAGAGTTGTGTCGCTGCTCTCTCGCGATCTTTAGGTTTGTTGGACGTTTCAAGTCTCGGAAGGAGAGGGAAGCAGAACTGGGAGCCAAAGCAAAGGAGTTCACCAACATCTACATCAAGAATTTTGGAGATGACATGAATGACGACAAGCTTAAGGAAATGTTTGACCAATACGGTAAGCTGCGACAGACTCATACTGAGTTCTCATTAGTGGAGCCGTTTAGATTTTAATATATTAGTCTTGTAATCCACCCAAGGAACCTAGACATGCACATTAATTTCTCATTTATTTGACTCCCTGCAGGTAACACTCTCAGTGTGAGGGTTATGACTGACCCGAGTGGTAAATCCAGAGGTTTTGGCTTTGTGAGTTACGAGAAACACGAGGACGCTAACAAGGTAGGTACTATTATACCATCATAACAACAGTTGTGTCAACACAAGTCAGTGGGCTTTAATGTTTTTTTAATTAAAAAATACTAAGACTATGACACTCATCACATTGTATTAACTTATGGGTTTACTGCATATACACTGGTTGTAACAAATTCGTCTCTACTCAGGCATGTGAGGAGATGAATGGCCAAGAGTTCAACGGGAAGACAGTATTTGTGGGGCGCGCTCAGAAGAAGATGGAACGGCAGGCAGAGCTAAAGAGAAAGTTTGAGATCTTGAAACAGGAGAGGATCAGCCGTTACCAGGTCAATTATTCCCCTCTTTTGGCACCACTATGTCTAATAGAACACTGATAAGAACCAAATCATTCAACCTGACATTTTGTTTCATAGTACCCACCCAGGCCAGGCTGAGTATATGTGTGGGTCATGACTGTGTATTTCTGGTTTTAGGGCGTTAACCTTTACATTAAGAACTTGGACGACACCATTGACGACGAGAAACTGCGAAAGGAGTTTACCCCATTCGGGTCCATCACCAGTGCCAAGGTGAGAGAGTTCAGCAGAGGTCAATATGGTCCATCAACAATGACCACTTTTAGTGTATTTAGAGTGTTATCCAGATATAACACAGCTGACTTCTCTCAATGCAGGTGATGCTGGAGGAGGGACAGTCCAAGGGCTTTGGGTTCGTCTGCTTCTCCTCTCCTGAGGAGGCCACCAAGGCTGTGACTGAGATGAACGGGCGCATCGTGGGCTCCAAGCCACTCTACGTGGCCTTGGCTCAACGCAAAGACGAGCGCAAGGCCCACCTCACTAACCAGTATATGCAGCGCATCGCTGGCATGAGGGCCATGCCGGCCAACGCCATCATCAACCAGTTCCAGCCCGCCAGCGGATACTTTATGCCTGCAGTGCCACAGGTTAGTGTTGGAGGGAGAGAGGGTGAAAATGGGTTTGAGAGAAAGTTGTGTGTGCTTTACTGGAAATGCCCTTCACAATAGCCATGTCAGGGTTCTGAAAGTTGATATGATAAAGACTGCTGTACAAATGCCAGTAAGATGATTGGCAATGTAACAAGTGAGTTAGTTGTTTTCATAGAGT
This sequence comes from Thymallus thymallus, assembly GCA_023634145.1. Taxonomy (NCBI): domain Eukaryota; kingdom Metazoa; phylum Chordata; class Actinopteri; order Salmoniformes; family Salmonidae; genus Thymallus; species Thymallus thymallus. The sequence goes on from CM042406.1 coordinate 10,530,642, forward strand.
AAGATTGAGAACTTTAATGTTGTCCAACATTATTGCACACATGGTTACTTGTCTGTCATTGTGTGTGTGTGTGTGTGTCAGGCCCAGAACAGGACCACCTACTATGCACCCAATCAGCTGACCCAGATGAGGCCCAACCCCCGCTGGCAGCAGCAGGGTGGCAGAGGCCAAGGTGAGGGTTAGAGATGGCATTATACACAGACTGGGTTGTATATCCAGGCTATGTTTATTCAAATACTACAGTCGTGGTCAAAAGTATTGAGAATGACACAAGTATTGGTCTTAGATTTTTATGTCAGTAGTTACCATGGTACACTGAAGTATAATTACAAGTATTCCATAAGTGTCAAAGGCTTTCATTGACAATGACATTCAGTTTATGCAAAGAGTCAATATTTGCAGTGTTGACCCTTCTTTTTCAAGACCTCTGCAATCCGCCCTGAATGCTGTCAATTAACTTCTGGGCCACTTCCTGACTGATGGCAGGCCATTCTTGCATAATCAATGCTTGGAGTTTGTCAGAAGTTGTGGGTTTTTGTTTGTCCACCTGCCTCTTGAGGATCGACCACAAGTTCTCAATGGGATTAAGGTCTGGGGAGTTTCCTGGCCATGGACCCAAAATGTCGATGTTTTGTTCCCCGAGCCACTTAGTTATCACTATTGCCTTATGGCAAGGTGCTCCATCATGCTGGAAAAGGTATTGGTCGTCACCAAACTGTTCTTGGATGGTTGGGAGAAGTTGCTCTCTGAGGATGTGTTGGTACCATTCTTTATTCATAGCTGTGTTCTTAGGCAAAATTGTGAGTGAGCCCACTCCCTTGGCTGAGAAGCAACCCCACACATGAATGGTCTGAGGATGCTTTACTGTTGGCATGACACAGGACTGATGGTAGCGCTGACCTTTTCTTCGGACAAGGTGTTTTCCGGATGGCCCAAACAATCGGAAAGGGGATTCATCAGAGAAAATGACTCTACCCCAGTCCTCAGCAGTCCAATCCCTGTACCTTTTGCAGAATATCAGTCTGTCCCTGATGTTTTTCCTCGAGAGAAGTGGCTTCTTTGCTGCCCTTCTTGACACCAGGCCATCCTCCAAAAGTCTTTGCCTCACTGTGCGTGCAGATGCACTCACATGCACCTGCCTGCTGCCATTCCTGAGCAAGCTCTGCACTGATGGTGGCCCGATCCCGCAGCTGAATCAACTTTAGGAGACGGTCCTGGCGCTTGCTGGACTTTCTTGGGCGCCCTGACGCCTTCTTCACAACAATTGAACCTCTCCTTGAAGTTCTTGATGATCCGATAAATGGTTGATTTAGGTGCAATCTTACTAGCAGCAATATCCTTGCCTGTGAAGCCCTTTTTGTGCAAAGCAATGATGACGGCACGTGTTTCCTTGCAGGTAACCATGGTTGACAGAGGAAGAACAATGATTTCAAGCACCACCCTCCTTTTAAAGCTTCCAGTCTGTTATTCTGACTCAATCAGCATGACAGAGTGATCTCCAGCCTTGTCCTCGTCAACACTTCACCTGTGCTAACGAGACAATCACTGACATGATGGCAGCTGGTTCTTTTGTGGCAGGGCTGAAATGCAGTGGAAATGTTTTTGGGGGATTAAGTTAATTTTCATGGCAAATAGGGACTTTGCAATTAATTGCAATTCATCTGATCACTCTTCATGACATTCTAGGTGGGTTCCAGGGGATGCCCAATTCCCTGCGCCAGCCTGGTCCACGTGCCAACCTGAGACACCTGACTCCCAATGCCAGCGCCCAGGGCCCCCGAGGCATGGGGCCTTCTGGAGCTCAGAGAATTGGTAGGACTGGATTGCCTCAGTATATCTGATATTAACTGATTACAATTGATATGGTGGAAAATAATACTTCATATACTTGGCTCATACGTCCTTTATGTTTTAATCCCTACCATTAGGAAGTGCTGGCCAGGCCATGGGTCCTCGTCCCTCCATGGGAGTCCCTGCCCCTCGGGCCATGACACCCTACAAGTACGCCACCAGCGTACGCAACACTAACCCTCAGGTGGTGCACCCCATCCCCTTACATCAGGTAAAACTCACTAACCTGGCGGCAGGTAGCTTAGCGGTTAGAGCGTAGGGCCAGTAATCGAAAGGTTGCTTGTTCGAGTACCAGAGCCGACAAGGTGAAAAATCTGTGTCCTTGAGCAAGGCACTTAGCCTTAATTTTCTCTAGAGGCGCCGTACTACTATGGCTGACCCTGTAAAGCAACACATTTTACAGCACCTATCTGGTGTATGTGACAATAAAATATATATTATTCATCACTGCCCCGTTTTAAACTCTTCGTTGCCCGTCTTTCTCTTCTCAGGCTCAACCAGCTGTACATGTGCAAGGTCAGGAGCCTCTCACAGCCTCCATGCTGGCCGCTGCACCCCCTCAGGAGCAGAAGCAGATGCTGGGTGAGTGCTGGAACAGATTGGTGGTGTGTCATATTGGTCCTTGGAAGTTCAATGACAAATTCTAGAATCTAGACCCTTTGGAGGGATTTTGAACATCAATGCAGTAAGGTTCTCTCTCTCACGCACTCTTTCTTTTTCTTTCTCTCAGGGGAACGCTTGTTCCCTCTGATCCAGGCCATGCATCCCAGCTTGGCAGGGAAGATCACTGGGATGCTACTTGAGATCGACAACTCTGAGCTGCTGCACATGCTGGAGTCCAACGAATCCCTGCGCTCCAAGGTGCCAGCAACAGGATCATATCAGAATAAGATTATAAAAAGGGATCTAGAGTCATATATAGTTTTGTCCAAGGCTCTGACTCTGTCTCCTATTTCCATGTGTGTGTTTGTGCAGGTGGAGGAAGCTGTTGCCGTGCTCCAGGCCCACCAGGCAAAGAAGGATGCCACACAGAAAGTGGGAGTCATCACTACCACCGCTGCTGCCGCTACCTCCTGATGTGTAAAGACTGCTTACTAAATGTTTAAAAATAATTTATACTATAATAAAATTTCTCATCCAATGCTTGTTTTTCTTTCTAGTACACAGGCAACTGAGAAAAGATGGGGAATGATTACTACAATGAGCCATCTCTACAAAATCCTAATGCAAAAATACAAAAGGTTTAAAAAAATAACAATTATTTTTAAAACGTACTTGAGCATTTAAAAAAATTTACAGTACTTAATTTTTCTAGTTAACTAATAATAATAATAATACAATTTTTAACTTTACCAAAAGTAAGGGAATTATTCCAACTAAATAAGACCTTTATTTTGTGGCCAGGACAGACTCTTTAAAAGTTTTGTGTTTGATGATTTGAACAATTGGATTCCTCCATCCCATCATGTTATCATGGGTGGTGTGGTATATGGTATTCTCAATAAAGGGATTCATATATAAAGTTTACCACATTGTTTGTTTTACTTTTTCACTATGGTTTGCATACTACCGTAGCCCGATAGTGTGTACACATTGCATTGCTCAAGTAAAGCATTGAATAAATATTAGATTTTGGTCAAATTATTCATTAATTTCACCCCCAAAAAATGATGAAAAACAGAAAGGAAAAACACTGCACACTGATACTCATGCTCCCAGGTGATATTTATTAATAACAACGTTTCGACCCTTAGATCTTCATCAGGCATTCTGGTTGAAGACCTAAGGGTCGAAACATTGTTATTAATAAATATCACCTGGGAGCATGAGTAACAGTGTGCAGCGTTTTCCTTTCTGTTTTTCAAGTTTGCCTACAACTCCAGCACCTGCGGAAAGTACCTGGATGTGTGTGCGTTGAGAGCAGTAGGTCGGCGCTTTAGTCATTATGGAGACACCCTTTTCCCATAAAGCATATTAACGCTCTAGAACTGCAATAACGTTGACAAAGAATTGGAAAACTACTTTAGGCGCACTAGAGCTCTTTAGATAAATTAGATCAGAGTTGGTTTAAAGCAGTGGTTGGCCTATCCACAGGGGGTACTTGAGAAGACTCATAAGACCATAGGCCTATTGGTAAAATGCACATTAGGGGGTACTTCAGGGCTACTCCGGGCAGAGCAAAATTCTATTGGTGGTACAGTAACTGAAAAAGGTTGGGAACCACTAGTTTAAAGAAAACTGCATTCTAATGTCAACTTTTCTTACGGATAACCTTAAGTGAAGGGTTTGACTTATGCTCAGTTCTAGGGTCTGGAGCGCTGCACGAGTGGAAATTTGAAATGGAAGTTATAGAACTCCCTTGCATGCTTGTGTTATGGGGGAAAAGTCCACAATGAACATGACATTAAATGTGAAGAATGACAGGCAACATTTGCATCTGTTGGCCATCAAGTAAGCCATTCATTATATGCCATTGTAGGCTACTGTAGTTTACCATTTGATACAATAAATAAAATGCCTATTGAAATAACAAGTCAATCTCGCAAATATGCCATTTATAGCCGTTTGTAGTCTAAACATCTGGCCCATAATAAAGGCACAATTGCCATGAATAGCCTAACATTCGTTTTTGGATTTTGTTCGGCCGGGTGTTTGTTGCACAGAGATTGAGACATTTCGAGATCCTCTGTCCAACTTTCATAATTCAAACGCTCCTGTCAGATCTATAGTTATGCGCAAACAGGATGTATTTACAATTATAAACTGGGTGGTTTGAGCCCTGACTGCTGATTGGTTGAAAGCCATGGTATATCATATGTGTACCAAGGGAATGACAAAACACACTTTTTACTGTTTTAATTACATTAGTAACCAGTTTATAACAGCAATATGGCAATTCAGGGTTTTGTGGTATATTTCCAATATACCATGGCTACGGGCTGTTAATTATGGCCAATATACAGTACCACAACTAAGGACTATGTCCTAAGAACAGCCCTTAGCTAGTGGTGTATTGGCGATATACCACACCTCATCGGGCCTTATTGCTTAATCATAGCAGTCAAAACAAGTTCAATCGACATACATTTAAGGAAAATGATCTGGAGAGTTTAATAAGGGTGATTTATCTTTTCTCTTGTGATATATTGTTAAACTCGCAATAATTGTTATATTTTGGGGGAAACGATTTTTGCTTCTTAGCATACTTCGTTAAAAATGACGTCGATATTCTTTCTTAATTCGCTCGATAACGTTATGGAAAAAGGGTTTATTGGATCAATGTGTCAACTCTTTCTGCGAAAACATTTGTTATTTTTCGGGCCTTGTGGGAGGGTTTTCATGTTTAATTCGTCTAGAAATGTTAGCTAGATGTGGCAACCCTGCAAGGGTGAAAGGTTAGATACAAGATGGCTTCGACCAAACGAGTCCTTTATGTTGGTGAGTTGGATACGCCTCACTTTTTATATACTGTTGCTGTGTAGTTGAATGAAACCTATGTTAGACGTTACCTGGCAATTTAGCTTCACATAATTTACATTTAACGTCAGTGGACCAGTCTGTAAGATGGCTAGTGAGCTGGTTAGCTAGATAAAAGTTCGTTGTAACTTAGCTAGATACAGTAACTTACTAACGTTTATGAACGTATTGGTTGTTGTAGCTAATTTGATTGACTAGCTAGCTAACGTGACTATATGTTGACAGGTGGTCTCACAGAGGAGGTGGACGAAAAAGTACTGCATGCGGCTTTCATTCCATTCGGGGATATCACAGATATTCAGATTCCAATAGACTATGAAACGGGTGAGAATAAATACCTTTACCATTCATAGTTTTGCATAAACGTAAAGCGTAATCAGTGAAGAGAAGCTCATTCATCCTTCCTAGCTACTTAGCCAGCGTTAGCTGCTACTGGAGATTAAACCCTGAACGTTTAACGTTAAAGTAGAAGTTAATGTCTCATTATATTGTTTGCTTTGCAGAGAAGCACAGAGGATTCGCCTTCATTGAATTTGAATTGGCTGAGGTAAGTTTAAATCAACCTCTATGTAAGTGTGCCATATTATGTTGGATATGGCCAGTTAACAAATGTGTTTGTATTCCACCGGCTCAGGGTTCAGCATGGATCGCCATCTAGTGGTTTTGGTGGATGGTCATCGTGATGATTGTGCTGTAATGTATTGCTGCGATTCTTTCATCCCCCTCTTCATATTCTACAGGATGCTGCTGCTGCTATTGATAACATGGTGAGTGAAACACTGTCTGCGTCTAAAGTCAATTTGTTTTAATTAATGCAAAGAGCTATTATCCTGTTTTGGTAGTACACTGCTCAAAAAAATAAAGGGAACACTAAAATAACATCCTAGATCTGAATGAATTAAATCTTATTAAATACTTTTTTCTTTACAAAGTTGAATGTGCTGACAACAAAATCACACAAATGATCAATGGAAATCAAATTTATCAACCCATGGAGGTCTGGATTTGGAGTCACACTCAAAATTAAAGTGGAAAACCACACTACAGGCTGATCCAACTTTGATGTAATGTCCTTAAAACAAGTCAAAATGAGGCTCAGTAGTGTGTGTGGCCTCCACGTGCCTGTATGACCTCCCTACAACGCCTGGGCATGCTCCTGATGAGGTGGCGGATGGTCTCCTGAGGGATCTCCTCCCAGACCTGGACTAAAGCATCCACCAACTCCTGGACAGTCTGTGGTGCAACGTGGCGTTGGTGGATGGATCGAGACATGATGTCCCAGATGTGCTCAATTGGATTCAGGTCTGGGGAACGGGTGGTCCAGTCCATAGCATCAATGCCTTCCTCTTGCAGGAACTGCTGACACACTCCAGCCACATGAGGTCTAGCATTGTCTTGCATTAGGAGGAACCCAGGGCCAACCGCACCAGCATATGGTCTCACAAGGGGTCTGAGGATCTCATCTCGGTACCTAATGGCAGTCAGGCTACCTCTGGCGAGCACATGGAAGGCTGTGCGGCCCCCCAAAGAAATGCCACCCCACACCATGACTGACCCACCGCCAAACCGGTCATGCTGGAGGATGTTGCAGGCAGCAGAACGTTCTCCACGGCATCTCCAGACTCTGTCATTTGCTCAGTGTGAACCTGCTTTCATCTGTGAAGAGCACAGGGCGCCAGTGGCGAATTTTCCAATCTTGGTGTTCTCTGGCAAATGCCAAACGTCCTGCACGGTGTTGGGCTGTAAGCACAACCCCCACCTGTGGACGTCGGGCCCTCATACCACCCTCATGGAGTCTGTTTCTGACCGTTTGAGCAGACACATGCACATTTGTGGCCTGCTGGAGGTCATTTTGCAGGGCTCTGGCAGTGCTCCTCCTGCTCCTCCTTGCACAAAGGCGGAGGTAGCGGTCCTGCTGCTGGGTTGTTGCCCTCCTACGGCCTCCTCTACATCTCCTGATGTACTGGCCTGTCTCCTGGTAGCTCCTCCATGCACTGGACACTACACTGACAGACACAGCAAACCTTGCCACAGCTCGTATTGATGTGCCATCCTGGATGAGCTGCACTACCTGAGCCACTTGTGTGGGTTGTAGACTCAGTCTCATGCTACCACTAGAGTGAAAGCACCGCCAGCATTCAAGTGACCAAAACATCAGCCAGGAAGCATAGGAACTGAGAAGTGGTCTGTGGTCACCACCTGCAGAACCACTCATTTATTGGGGGTGTCTTGCTAATTGCCTATAATTTCCACCTGTTGTCTATTCCATTTGCACAACAGCATGTGAAATGTATTGTCAATCAGTGTTACTTCCTAAGTGGACAGTTTGATTTCACAGAAGTGTGATTGACTTGGAGTTACATTGTGTTGTTTAAGTGTTCCCTTAATTGTTTTGAGTAGTGTATGTACCCTGACTCACATTTTTTCAAAGCTGTGGTATTGAACCATTCCCATTGATGCACGTTTTCCCTCGTTTTATTGATAGAATGAGTCAGAGTTGTTTGGAAGAACCATCCGGGTCAACATCGCTAAACCTATGAGGATCAAAGAGGGCTCTTCTCGTCCAGGTGAGTGATATGCATTAGTCTCTCTATAAAGACTTAAACTGTCCCATGGCTTTGACCTATAATGAAACTCCATAGATGTGATAAAACTGTTACCTATATACCATTTTCTCAGTTTGGTCGGATGATGATTGGCTGAAAAAGTTCTCGGGAACGACCGCCGAAGAGGCTGAGGTGACAGAGTCCACTGGAGAATCAGCTAAATCAACAACGTCAGATGTAAGTTGTGTGTATGTTCCTTTCGGTCTCTATGTGTAGTACATTGTGTAGTAACATCTTATCTTGTAAAAGCCTGTCACAATAATATATTATCATTATCAGAGCGAGCCCCCAGCCAAGAAGGGCAGAACTAACCCCCAGGTTTACATGGACATCAAGATTGGCAACAAGCCAGCAGGGAGACTGCGCTTCCTGCTCCGAGCAGACATTGTTCCTATGACCGCAGGTATCCATGCTCCTCCTTGTTAAAGTACCAGGGACATTTCTGAAAATAGAACAGTCATTAAAGAGATATTTAGACAGTATGAAAAGCCAGATGTTAAGCTGGAAAGATTGAGCTAATTTAAGTTTCTCTAGTCTGCAGTATTTCATGCCTGTTAAATAGAAGCAGCATCCCCTAAAATCTACAACTCTCCTGCAGAGAACTTCCGCTGCTTGTGCACACATGAGAAGGGCTTTGGCTTCAAAGGCAGCAGTTTCCACCGCGTCATCCCACAGTTCATGTGTCAGGGAGGAGACTTCACCAACCACAATGGCACCGGGGGCAAGTCAATCTATGGGCGAAAGTTTGACGATGAGAACTTTGTCCTCAAACACACTGCTGCAGGTGAGACATCCCTGTCCAGGTGTAAATATCTGTCTGAATGAATATGTAGAGTGGTGAGGAAGTGCAGGATGAATTGCCATATGCAGATTTGAATGAGTACAGTTTCTGATCACGAGGATGACTTCCTAATGCGCCCCTCTTGTGTGTAATAGGTCAGCTCTCCATGGCTAACTCTGGAGCCAACAGCAACGGCTCTCAGTTCTTCATCACCTGTGACAAAACAGATTGGCTGGATAACAAACATGTGGTGTTTGGAGAGTTGATGGAGGGCATGGAGGTGGTGAAAGCCATGGAGGTAAGAGGGACATGCATGGGGAAGATCAATTGCAGACTCTGATTTTAATATTTGATTTGATCTTTGCGTCCTCTCCTCGTCTCCTTCTCAAACCCATTGGATGAGAAAGCCAGAGTTCCCTACTCTCTGACTTTCTCTTCCAATGGGTTTTGAGAAGGAGACAATGCGAGGAGTAGGCAATTGAGATTCTCCCATGGAGAATGGTCCTATAGGTGGTTACAGACTGTTGTTGTGTACCAAGACTCATGTCATGTTTCCTGTCCTCACAGGCACAAGGAACAAAAGAAGGCAAGCCCAAGCAGAAAGTGATAATTTCAGACTGTGGAGAGTATGTTTAACTTCAAGCATAGAATGTGTGATAAAGATGTGCAGTGTCAGACTGCAGAATGGTAAACTGCTCAGTTATCATGTACTGTCCATGACTCATCTGCTGTACATGGATTCTTCCTGTTGGTCCCACCTTCTCTGTAATGTAAATATTAAACTTTTTATAATGAACAGAGGCTATCAATTTCACACCAGATTTGACTGGGTCAGCACAGAGATGAGGCTGTGTGCAGCCGAAACCATGTCTGAATACTCTGCTGAACACAAAGTGAACATTAGGTAGATATAGGGGGGAAAGCATTAAGACTTGACCAAATTGAATATTTCTAGTCTAAATTTCCAGCTAGACCATATTGAACATATGCTTTCCATAAACCAAGTAGCTGTAAATAAAGGGCAAATGTGATTTCAATCTCATGATGTAAGAGTGTATTATTATTTATTTGTGTAATCCCTCTGGCTGTTCCGTTTTATACATGCAACGTTACCTACCTGGAGACAAGACATTCGTGATGGGTCTAAAATCACAATGTCCTATTTCGACGTGACTTGGTTTAATAAAAACCATACGGACAACCCTACGGCTGGCTGTGGCTTGCTACAGTCTGGCAACGATTCATTCCATTCGGCTATTCAGACAACTTAAGCCAGCCAACTAAACTAGCGTTACTTCATGTACTTCAAAATTGTAACGGGTCACTATATTTCAGGCAAGATTGAGTCTAAACTCCATGTATTGTTATGGGAAAAGTTATTTAGGGTTTTGTTTTATCTCTCACTCACCTTTTAATGCGGCTGGCAGTCTTGAGATTAATCTTGCTAGCTAGTCCAACACCAAAGCCAGCCAACTAAGCTAACGTCATTCACACTTGTTAGTCACGGGTAAATGATGACGTACGGATGTTAGACGCGTATCTATCTAATACGTTTAATGAAAATACTTACGTAAACGGAATTACCTGTTGCCCAAAGTTTGGCGCAGGTGTTGGTAAATGGTTCGCCATGTTCAGGGGGAGATTTGGCGCGTAGTGGTGACGTCAGACGATCTATTTAAGTAGCCAATAAAAAAAATCCTGTCTATCATGTTCATTGGTTGGGTTAAGATGAACCGTCACTCCAAAACTAGTGGACCAATGGAGACTCATTGTCTACACCTGATATTTTGATTTTTGTTTACAATTCTATAAATGTTGCTTTTAATTAACATCAATTTTTATTTCAACATCCATTATTTTACCCGTCCTCAAATATCATGTTTACATTCTCAACTTTATTTTTCATGTTCACAATTTATTTTATTTTAAATTACATATGGCGTGAAATTGAACCCATTGAAAACACACTGGTTTGATCACAAGACCTGCCGGATAAGAAAACATCGCTATGTGAGATGGCAGAAGCGGATGATGAAGTGGATTCTGAATACAATGGAGGTAGAATCAAGGAGAATTTGAGTATAGTTCAAAAGAATGGAAAACGGAGCAAAGTAGGGTACAGTGATGAGACTGACCCTAAGTATCTAGTAGGAGTACGGTTTGTTAGTGAAGAGCAGCTGAGCAGAGTACCAATCCTGAAGAAACCATTTGAGCTATCCAAACTGGTGGAGAAAGTCCTTGGCAAAGTGAAGGATGTGAGGGTCACGAGAGACAGGCTTGTTATGATTTTTTGTGATTCAGTGGAACACGTGCTTTGAATTGGATTGGATTGGCGCCGCCCTGAGTGGTCGCCTGTTAAGCAGCTCCCGTTCTTCGTGCATAAATTGTAGTTTTAGTTCGTTTTTTTCGTCTCTTTTCTTTAGTTTTTTTTTTGCTACAGTTGAACTATAATAGTTCAGGATTATGGATTTTCTCGCAGCTGAACGTCGACACGAGTCGTCAATTATTATTATTTACAACAGAGCCTTTTGTGTATTTTCGTTCTGGCATTTTGCACCTGCCCTATGTTTTGTTGTAGCTGCTTGACAAAGATATTTTCCCCTCGGGGATCAATAAAGCATCTATCTATCTATCTATCTATCTATCTATCTATCTATCTATCTATCTATCTATCTATCTACTACACCTACTCATTCAAGGGGTTTTCTTTATTTTTTACTATTTTCTATATTGTAGAATAATAGTTAAGATATCAAAACTATGAAATAAAACATTTGGAATCATGTAGTAAACAAAAAGAGTGTTAAACAAACCTAAATATATTTTATATTTGAAATTCTTCAAAGTAGCCAACCTTTGCCTTGATGACAGCTTTGCACACTCTTGGCATTCTCTCAACCAGCTTCATGGGGTAGTCACCTGGAATGCATTTCAATTAACAGGTGTGCCTTGTTAAAAGTTAATATGTGGAATTTCTTTCCTTCTTAATGCGTTTGAGCCAATCAGTTGTGTTGTGACAAGGTAGGGGTGGTATACAGAAGACAGCCCTATTTGGTAAAAGACCAAGTCCATATTATGTCAAGAACAAATAAACAAAGAGAAACGACAGTCCATCATTACTTTAAGACATGAAGGTCTACATGATGGTTTATGAAATTTCCCCCCCGGGGGATCAATAAAGTACCTATCTATCTATCTATCTATCTATCTATCTATCTATCTATCTATCTATCTATCTATCTATCTATCTATCTATCTATCTTGAGGCTTAAACAATTTGAAAAGTTGTGTTGTGTGTGTCGCTTCAGAACAGGGCTCCCCTCAAGGGAGTTATACCGAATACTCGAGCTGACAAGGTGAAAAACCTGTCGATGTGTCCTTGAGCAAGGCACTTAACCCTCATTTGCTCCAGGGGCTGACCCTGTAGGTAGGCCGTCATTGTAAATAAGAATTTGTTCTTAACTGACTTGCCTAGTTAAATAAAGGTTTAAAAAAAAAAAATATATATATATATATATATATATATATATATATATATATATATATATCTGGCGTTTCATGGGAAGTTGATTTGGAAGAGATGAAAAATATTCCTGGAGTGATTGAAGCACGTCTGATGAATTGTGTGGTAAATGGGAAAAAAGAGAAGAGTCTATCTGTTCTTTTTGTTTTTTTAAATGGAGTCTCTCCCTAATGAAGTGTGGTTAGGGAATATTAACTACAGAGTTAGAGCATTTATTCCAAGACCAATACAGTGTGAAAATTGTAAAGCATTTGGTCATGTAGAAAGTGGATGCAGAAGGGATAAGCCGAGATGTCCAAGTTGTGGAAAGGATCATATTATGTGTTATAAAAGTGAAGAAAATGTGATATGTTGTAATTGCGGTGGGAACCATGAAGCCACGTGAAAAGGGTTGAGAATTTGAATGTTGCACCAGAAGAGACCATGGTAGTGGATAGGCCTTCACTGCAGGCTGTAGTGGTTGTCTTACACCAAGAGGATCCTGACATTCTAAAGCTTAAAAAGGTGGATTTTGTGGCCTTTATTGCAATGGTGATTAATGGCACTGCCAAGGTGGAGAAAATATCAAGGAAGATAGAAATCATTGTGATTGCAGCAGAGTGGTTCCTGGGGCTGAACGATTTCACAGCAAAGGAGTTACATGGAATATTGGAAAAAGCTGTACCACCCTCTCAGGTACTAGAGCCTGAGAAGGGAGATATGGAGAACTGAAAGAAGGAAGAAGTGGGAGTTTTGTTTGTTTTGGCAATGTACTATTTTTATTAGGGTGAATTAAGTTAGTATCACTATTACATATGGATTTTTTATTTGTATATATATATATATTTTTCAAACCGTCCAGTTGGTTGCGGCAATGCACCTGTTTTGGGTGTAGTCCGCCATAAAATCCACAGAAGAAAAAGAACGTCGCTATGTGATTTCCCTTGGGAAATCTTCATAGATTTTCATCGGTGGGAGCGCAGTGAAAGCATGTTTCCCCATTACAATACGGACTGCAACTTTCCCGAGTTTATGGTCATTTTGAAGTGTAAGTACATTATTTGTTTAGATGTCTACCTGGGAATCAGTAGCTGTACTGTAAGGTTATTAGGTAAAGATTGCGAGAGATCAAGTTTGGATTCTTTTTCGAATGATTGCAGAGATTGCATTTTGGACAATGTTTCTCTCCAGCACACAGACTAGAATAGAGAATTAGTTAATAATGTTTAGGTCTACTACTCTAAATGCAATAGTTAGTGCCTTCAGAAAGTATTCATACCCCTTGACTTTTTCCACATTTTGTGTTACAGCCTGAATTTAAAATTGAATAAATTGAGATGTTTTCTCACTGGCCTACACACAGTACCCCGTAATGTCAAAATGGAATTATGTTTTTAGGAATGTTTACAAATTAATACAAATTGAAAAGCTGAAATGTCTTGAGTCGATAAGTATTCTACCCCTTTGTTATGGCAAGCCTAAAATAAGTTTGTGTAACAAGTCACATAATAAATAGCATGGACTCTGTGTATAATAATAGTTAAATCTACTTGAAAATCTATGGCAAGACCTGAAAATGGCTTGAAGAATTTTGAAAAGAATAATGGGAAAATGTTCCACAATCCAGGTGTGGAAAGGTCTTAAAGATTTACCCAGAAAGACTCACAGTTGTAATTGCTGCCAAAGGTGATTCTAACATGTAGTGACTCAGGGTTGAATACTACAAGATATATTTTTATTTTTATTTATTTTTTACAAATGTTAGAATTTTCCACATTGACGTTACAGCGTATTTTGTGTTGATCGTTGTCAAAAGATTACAATTAAATACATTTTAATCCCACTTTGTAACACAACACAAAAAGTCAAGGGGTGTGAATACTTTCTGAAGGCACACCCCACTGTCCTGAATGACTTCAGACCTGTAGCGCTAACATCCCACATCATGAAGACCCTGGAAAGGTTAGTCCTCGCTCACCCCCTGCAGTTTGCATACCAGCGCAACATCGGGGTGGATGATGCAATCATCTACCTTCTGCAGAGGGCCTACTCTCACCTGGACAACACAGGTTGCACTGTGAGGGTTATGTTTTTTGACTTTTCCAGTGCCTTCAATACCATTCAGCCCCTGCTACTGGGTGAGAAGATGAGGAGGATGAAAGTGGAAGCACCCTTAGTCTCCTGGGTCACGGACTACCTGATCGGTAGGCCACAATTTGTGCGACTACAGAGCTGTGTGTCAGAACGGGCAGTTAGCAACACAGGGGCCCCCCAGGGTACGGTCCTGTCCCCCTTCCTGTTCACCCTCTACACCTCAAACTTCAGATATAACTCTGAAACATGCCACCTACAGAAGTTCTCGGATGACTCTGCTATTGTAGGGTGCATCAGGGGTGGGCAGGAGGAGGAGTACAGGAGCACAATCAGTGACTTTGTGTTGTGGTGTGAGCAGAACCACCTTCAGCTCAACATCAGCAAAACAAAGGAGATGGTGGTGGACTTCAGGAGAACCAAGGCACAACTGACTGCAGTCCCTATACAGGGGATGGATGTGGAAATGGTTGGGTCATACAAGTTCCTGGGAGTCCATATGGACAACAGGCTGGAATGGGACGGTAACACCGGGGCCCTGTACAAAAAGGGCCAGAGCCGACTCTACTTTCTGAGGAGGCTCAGGTCCTTCAACGTGTGCAGTAAACTACTGCATACCTTCTACCAGTCTGTGGTGGCCAGTTTTTTACAAATGCAAATCTTTTTTGCAGTGGTGTGCTGGGGAGCAAACATCAAAGCCGGTGATGCTTCTCGGGTAAATAAGCTGATCAGGAAGGCTAGCTCTGTCCTGGGGATGAGCCTTGACACTCTAGAGGAGGTGGCGGAGAGACGGATCCTGGCCAAACTGCTGGCCATCATGGACAACGTCACCCACCCGCACGCTATGGTTATGACGCAGAGGAGCACTTTCAGTCACAGACTGATCCCACCACGGTGTGCCAGAGAGCGCTACAGGAGGTCCTTCCTGCCGGCGGCTATTAGACTATATAATGCCTCACCGGGGTGCCGTGCCGTCGGCAACATAGATCTGGAACTGTTGGGGTGCTAGGACATAGTTTAACAATTAGGCATCCATCCGTGAGTAACTCTGATCCGTCAGCACTCATCCACTCAGGACCTATTTATTCATACAGGTCTGTATATACATACTCATGTACAGTTGTTATATTATATCACATGCAATATTGTAAGTAATTATTGGACTTAACCTACGTCGGCATTCACTCAGGAATGCATATTAGTATCCTGCCACTTGCACCTTTTCTCATTGCTTTTAGTATATTGAATGTGCAATACGTGCAGTTGTCTGTAATTAAACCCTGCGCACTAAGGACTGTATTTTAAGGGAATTACTATTATTACCCCAAATGATATCATACACACATTTAGCTATTAAAATATCTCTTCCTGTCATTTACCTGTACAGTTTGTGTAGACATGCAAGTATTCACTTATCTGTAAATATAACTGTATACCTAACTGTACAGCTAATTTAACCATGCATAATTTTCACTTACCTGTTCACTTACCCAGTCTGTCTATTAACTAAACTATTATTACCCTCGCTCATATCATTCACATTTTTAGCTACTGAAGTATTTCTCTGCCATCGACCTGTATAGTATAGTTAACCATCCAACATCCACCAATGTATAGTGTACATATTCAGCCAACCACTCATACTATGCAATGTCTTTTTATAGCTTTTTTTTTGCACTCCAGATATCTTGTATTTCTACACTTTTTCATACTGCCGCTCTATGTATCATGTACCGTGTATCTGTCTTTTGTGTACTTTCATTGTGGCATTTTGCACCTGCCCTGTGTTTTGGGCAGGGCAGGTGGGATCAATAAAGTACCTATCTATCTATCTATCTATCTATCTATCTATCTATCTATCTATCTATCTATCTATCTATCTATCTGTCTGTCTGTCTGTCTGTCTGTCTGTCTGTCTGTCTGTCTGTCTGTCTGTCTGTCTGTCTGTCTGTCTGTCTGTCTGTCTGTCTGTCTGTCTGTCTGTCTGTCTGTCTGTCTGTCTGTCTGTCTGTCTGTCTGTCTGTCTGTCTGTCTGTCTGTCTGTCTGTCTGTCTGTCTGTCTGTCTGTCTGTCTGTCTGTCTGTCTGTCTGTCTGTCTGTCTGTCTGTCTGTCTGTCTGTCTGTCTGTCTGTCTGTCTGTCTGTCTGTCTGTCTGTCTGTCTGTCTGTCTGTCTGTCTGTCTGTCTGTCTGTCTGTCTGTCTGTCTGTCTGTCTGTCTGTCTGTCTGTCTGTCTGTCTGTCTGTCTGTCTGTCTGTCTGTCTGTCTGTCTGTCTGTCTGTCTGTCTGTCTGTCTGTCTGTCTGTCTGTCTGTCTGTCTGTCTGTCTGTCTGTCTGTCTGTCTGTCTGTCTGTCTGTCTGTCTATCTATCTATCTATCTATCTATCTATCTAACATCCTGTATGCATCCTTGTTCACTTGAGATTGAAATGTGTAAAAATGTATCACGGGCTGCTGTGAGGTCTAAAGCATTTTATGATGTGGGTGCATAAGCAGCCTTCCTTTTAAATGCTAGCTCAAGTGTCTGTGTCACAACTGTAGATGAGGAGGGGCATCACTGGGTTTGCCTGCTGCACACCCACTCTGTAAACAAGGGAATAGCAAATGTATTACTATTATTGGTGTTACATTATATTAATTAGTATAAACTCTCTCTCACACACACACACAATCTATCTTCTGTGTTGCATTTGAGTATATGCAATGACCCCATGCACAATTTACAAAAATACAAATGAGTCTTAAGAAGACAGTGATAGTAATTGCAATGAGCCAAACAATTGACATAAATACAGGAGTCTTGTATAGGAGTATATAGTGTTTCTCCTGTTAGAACACTTCTACAGCCAAGTCGACGACTGCCGGATTTTAAATGAACAAAATATGTTTGTTTGGTGACTAAACTACATAATGTGTTATCGTGTGCAATGGGCGAATAGTCTGCAGACACGACGCATACAGCCGCAGAACAACGTGTAGTGTTTTTACAAGAGTAGGTAACACTGAAAGCTTCAGTTCACATTATTGACAAGCTATTAGTAAGTTAGACAGACATTTATTTAGTTGCATGTTCTGCAGACAGGGTGACCATCTTCGATCAAGTTTCCCTCAGCACTCTTGTAAACCCCAAAATACGACCACACTTCAGATTTGGTCCTCTTAGAAGGCTGAAAAATCGTGGATAAATTGTTTACCTACCATTGTGTCATTGACTGTTTTTTTTTGTTTTTGTTTTTTCAGAAAACGTGAAATTCTTGACTATAAACAAATGGGTTTGGGAAATACACCTTTTATTTCCTCTTCGTTTTGAAAGTTTGTTGTTTACGGGTTAAATTGTTTTATCCTAAACAACTATGGCGAAACCAAGCTGATGTAAATTCTGAGGAAACTTTTGTCTTACAGTTTGATTACAACATAAACAAATCAATGAGTCACTTTAAAGAAAACATGTATCATTTAGAGAGGAAAGTTTCACACTAGGGCTGGGAAATTTTATTTATTTTTATGTTATTTGTTTGCTGTCTTCCACACCTCACAACTTTACCATTGCTATTTTTATGAAAGGACTCAATGCCACACTGTGCCCATACCATTGCTGTTCTTATTCAGAAGTTGTTTTCCCTGTCTCTTCCTCCATTACGAATGGTAGAGACTGCATCAGGCTTTGTTGTAAAAAGATGGAGCAAAGATCAATGTATTTTCAGACAATTAAAAATATTTAATTTATTCTATGGACTTTGAGGGAGTATTTTTCTGGTCACCATGATGTTGTTAGTCCATAAATTATGCACTAACATGGCTTTAAAAATGAGGATGACTATTCTGTGTTTGTTTATTATACAGTATATTCTAAAATACATACACTCTGCATAAAGCCAGTAGAGATGTTGATTCTAGTGTGTTTCTGTAAGCTGTTGAGGAAACTGTATATCTCAGAATACATGGATTTAAACATACAGTATTTGGGGATATTTACACTGTCTTCAGAAAGAGTTCATCAACTTTTACGTAGTTCATATTTAGAGTTACAGCCTGAATCCAAAATGTATTAAATATTTGTTGTCTGTCACCCATCTACACACAATATCCTAAAATGACAAAGTGAAAACATGTTTTTTTGAAATTTTTGCAAATTTATTGAAGATGAAGAACAGAAATATCAAATTTACATAAGTATTCACACCCCTGAGTCAATACTTTGCAGAAGCACCTTTGGCAGTGAGTCTTTCTGGGTAAGTCTCTTAAGAGCTTTTCACACCTTGATTGTGCAACATTTGTCCATTATTCTTTTCAAAATTCTTCAAGCTCTGTCAAATTAGACATTGATCATTGCTAAACAAACCATTTTCTGGTCTTGCCATAGATTTTCAAGTAGATTTTAAGTCAAAACTGTAACTAGGCCACAGGAACATTCACTGTCTTCTTGGTAAGCAACTTAAGTGTAGATTTGGCTTTGTGTTTTAGGTTATTGTCCTGCTGAAAGGTGAATTTATCTCCCAGTGTCTGGTGGAAAGCAGACTGAACCAGGTTTTCCTCTAGGATTTTGCCTGCGTTTAGTTCCATTCCATTCATTTTTTATTCTGAAAAATTCCCCAGTTCATTAAGCATACCCATAACATGATGCAGCCACCACTATGCTTGAAAGTACGGAGAGTGGTACTCAGTAGTGTTGCATTGGATTTACCCCAAACATAACACTTTGTATTGAGGACAAAAAGTGAATTGCTTTGCCACATTTTTTGCAGTATTACTTTAGTATCTTTGTGTGAACGGGATGCATGTTTTGGAATATTTTTAACGTACAAACAAGAGAGCATACTCATTGTGAGAGTAATGCCCCTATACAGTAAAATGTTCTATGGGAGCACCAGGTTAATTCGTTACAGACAGTATTGTTCTTGGGTCAGAGATTCTTCGATCAAGACCATGAATAGTCCCTGAGCATTGAATTTCCCATTCATATAGAATCAGTCCCATTTTACTCTCTTCTGACAGCCTTAGCTGATTTGGTTCTGGGTGTTGCGATTAGTCCCATATCAGCACCAGTGCATTGGTCAAATGTTAGTGACAATCATTCTATATGTGGACCAGAACATACAGTGGGGAGAACAAGTATTTGATACACTGCCGATTTTGCAGGTTTTCCTACTTACAAAGCATGTAGAGGACTGTAATTTTTATCATAGGTACACTTCAACTGTGAGAGACGGAATCTAAAACAAAAATCCAGAAAATCACATTGTATGATTTTTTTATAATTAATTTGCATTTTATTGCATGACATAAGTATTTGATCACCTACCAACCAGTAAGAATTCCGGCTCTCACAGACCTGTTAGTTTTTCTTTAAGAAGCCCTCCTGTTCTCCACTCATTACCTATATTAACTGCACCTGTTTGAACTCGTTACCTGTATAAAAGACACCTGTCCACACACTAAATCAAACAGACTCCAAACTCTCCACAATGGCCAAGACCAGAGAGCTGTGTAAGGACATCAGGGATAAAATTGTAGACCTGCACAAGGCTGGGATGGGCTACTTGACAATAGGCAAGCAGCTTGGTGAGAAGGCAACAACTGTTGGCGCAATTATTAAAAAATGGAAGACGTTCAAGATGACGGTCAATCTCCCTCAGGCTGGGGCACCATGCAAGATCTCACCTCATGGGGCATCAATGATCATGAGGAAGGTGAAGGATCAGGCCAGAACTACACGGCAGGACCTGGTCAATGACCTGAAGAGAGCTGGGACCACAGTCTCAAAGAAAACCATTAGTAACACACTACGCCGTCATGGATTAAAATCCTGCAGCGCACGCAAGGTCCCCCTGCTCAAGCCGGCGCATGTCCAGGCCCGTCTGAAGTTTGCCAATGACCATCTGGATGATCCAGAGGAGGAATGGGAGAAGGTCATGTGGTCTGATGAGACAAAATTTGAGCTTTTTGGTCTAAACTCCACTCGCCGTGTTTGGAGGAAGAAGAAGGATGAGTACAACCCCAAGAACACCATCCCAACCGTGAAGCATGGAGGTGGAAACATCATTCTTTGGGGATGCTTTTCTGCAAAGGGGACAGGACGACTGCACCGTATTGAGGGGGAGGATGGATGGGGCCATGTATCGCTAGATCTTGGCCAACAACCTCCTTCCCTCAGTAAGAGCATTGAAGATGGGTCGTGGCTGGGTCTTCCAGCATGACAACGACCTGAAACACAGCCAGGGCAACTAAGGAGTGGCTCCGTAAGAAGCATCTCAAGGTCCTGGAGTGGCCTAGCCAGTCTCCAGACCTGAACCCAATAGAAAATCTTTGGAGGGAGCTGAAAGTCCGTATTGCCCAGCGACAGCCCCGAAACCTGAAGGATCTGGAGAAGGTCTGTATGGAGGAGTGGGCCAAAATCCCTGCTGCAGTGTGTGCAAACCTGGTCAAGAACTACAGGAAACGTATGATCTCTGTAATTGCAAACAAAGGTTTCTGTACCAAATATTAAGTTCTGCTTTTCTGATGTATCAAATACTTATGTCATGCAATAAAATGCTAATTAATTACTTAAAAATCATACAATGTGATTTTCTGGATTTTTGTTTTAGATTCCGTCACTCACAGTTGAAGAGTACTACCTATGATAAAAATTACAGACTTCTACATGCTTTGTAAGTGGGAAAACCTGCAAAATCGGCAGTGTATCAAATACTTGTTCTCCCCACTGTATGAGCAACACTCTTAATTGTATACTTCAGACTGGGTGGTTGACAATCGAGGAATTGGACAGGTTCTGAACAGGTGACTCCTCTGTTTACATGGGTATGTGGAGTAAAGGTGAACACAGCTGTGAGGTGAAATTGAACAAGTTGCCTCTGCGGTTTTCATTGACTAATAGAGCGGTGTACAGACAGACACAGAACATTTTTCCTGTTCTCTTCTCTCAGCGTGTGGAGACACGTTGTGCATTCTGTCAGGTGCACCCAGCAAACTGCCTTGGCCAGTTCTCAAACTGGAGCAAAAAAGGAACTCCCTGTCTCCTAAAGTGCATAAAATACAGCAAGTGTTGCCAAGGCAGATGTTGACGTGTCTTATACACTGAACAAATATATAAATGCAACATGCAACAATTTCAAAGATTTTACTGAGTTACAGTTAATTAAATTAAATTAATTAGGCTCTAATCTATGGATTTCACATGACTGGGAATACAGATATACATCTGTTGGTCACAGATACCTTTTAAAAAAGGAAGGGCTTGGATCAGAAAACCAGTCAGTATCTGGTGTGACCATCATTTGTCTCATACAGCGCAACACATCTCCTTCGCATAGAGCTGATCAGGCTGTTGATTGTGGCCTTTGGAATGTTATCCCACTCTTCTTCAATGGCTGTGCGAAGTTGCTGGATATTGGCAGAAACTGGAACATTCTGTCGTACACATTGATCCAGAGCATCTCAAACATGCTCAATGTCTGGTGAGTATGCAGGCCATGGAAGAACTGGGACATTTTCAGTTTCCAGGAATTGTGTACAGATCCTTGCAACATGGGGCAATGCATTATCATGCTGAAACATGAGGTGATGGCGGCGGATGAATGGCACGACAATGGGCCTCAGGATCTCGTCACGGTATCTTTGTGCATTCAAATTGCCATCGATAAAATGCAATTGTGTTCGTTGTCTGTAGCTTATGCCTGCCCATACCATAACCCCTCCGCCACCATGGGGCACTCGGTTTACGTTGATATCAGAAAAACCGCTTGCCCACACAATGCCAGACATGCTGTCTGCCATCTGCCTGATACAGTTGAAAGAGTGAAGAGCAAACTTCTCCAGCGTGCCAGTGGCCATTGAAGGTGAGCATTTGCCCACTGAAGTCGGTTACGACGCCGAACTGTCAGGTCAAGACCCTGGTAAGGACAACGAGCATACAGATTAGCTTTCCTGAGGCGGTTTCTGACAGTTTGTGCAGAAATTATTTGGTTGCGCAAACCCACAGTTTCATCAGCAGTCCGGGTGGCTGGTCTCAGACGATCCCGCAGGGGAAGATGCCGGATGTAGAGGTCCTGGAGGTACTGCTAGATTCTCTAAAACAACATTGGAGTAGGCTTATGGTAGAGAAATTAACATTAAATTCTCTGCCAACAGCTCTGGTGGAGCCTCCCGAGTGGTGCAGTGGTATCAGGCACTGTATCGCAGTGCAAGCTGCCCCGTCTGTGTCGCAGCCGACTGCTACCAGGAGACCCATGATACAACGCACAATTGGCCCAGCGTTGTCCGGGTTAGGGGAGGGTTTTGCCAGCCGGGTTGTCCTTGTCCCATTGCACTGTAGCGACTCCAGGTGTACAGTGTTTCCTCCGACACATTGGTGCGGCTGGCTTCCGGGTTAAGCGTGCATTGTGTCAAGAAACTGTACGGCTTGCCTTTCGGAGGACGCACGGCTCTCGACCTTCACCTCTCCCGAGTCCATACGGGAGTTGCAGCGATGGGACAAAACTCTAAATTGGGGAGAAAAAGGGGTAAAAACAAAAAATCAGCTCTGGTGGACATTCCTGCAGTCAGCATGACAGCACGCTCACTCAAAACTTGAGACAGCCGTGGCACATTTTACAGTGACCTTTTATTGTCCCCAGCACAAGGTGCACCTGTGTAATGATCATTTTGTATAATTAGCTTCTTGATATGCCACACCTGTCAGGTGGATGGATTATCTTGAAATGAGAAATGCTCACTAACAGCGATGTAAGAGAAATAAGCTTTTTGTGGATATGGAACAGTTCTGGGATCTTTTATTTCAGCTCATGAAACATTGGACCAGCACTTTACATATTGCTTTTATATTTTTGTTTGTTGTGTAATAAGAGGACTAACGTTTCCTGAAGTGTGACATCTGGGAGGATCTTCTCTAACAATACCTGATGATTTTTAAACTGTGGAATGTGAATAGAGGTGTAGAAAGTACTTGTCCTTGGTGGATGAGAACACAAGACAGAAAAATAGATAAACGTTCAAGGACAGGAATGTGGGGGAGATTGACAATGCACTGAGCTGAAGCCTGATGCTTGGGCAATGTGGATAAACGGTAACACAGATCCACTTGAGACATACTTGTGGTCTCAGTGTGTTATTATTCTAAATTAACACGTATCAGCCTGTATGAAATGTAAAATATGTCAATAGCTCAGGGCGTCTGCTATGCATAACAGGATTTATGTATGTACGGGTGTGTCTGTCTGAGAGCATGTAAGCTCAAATACATACTAGACACATATGATAACGTTGAATGTACAAATAGGAGCCTTTTTGCCTTTGTTGATGTGTCATATGTGAGGACATACCATACTTGATAGCGTTGAATAGAGGCAATCCTCCAAACAGAGCTATCATTTTATGGGACATTAGATGTTCTTTTCCATTCATGTTTGTGGTTGCCCAACCCCTGGCCTCTCAATGCCCATTAAGAATGTGTGTGGTTGCCCAACCCCTGGTCTCTCAATGCCCATTAAGAATGTTTGTGGTTGCCCAACCACTGGCCTAACAAACAAAAGTAAAAATAATGTTTGTTAAATTAATTGAGGGTAAAGAAACACACAGAAAACTTAAAGGTCAAATGCAGATGTTTTTATCTCAATATCAAATAATTTCTGGGTAACAATAAAGTACCTTACTGTAATTTTTTATAAAAATTATATATATATATATATTATAAAATAGCTTCTTAGCAAAAAGCAATTTCTCGAAGTGGGGAGGGGAAAACCGAAAACTATCTGTTATTGGCAGAGAGGTTTGGAACTCTTTCTTATTTGTCTATTAACTAACTAAAAACAAAAATAATGTTTTAAGTGAGAAGAAGTCATTGGTCTATAACCGAAAAAGAAAGGGAATTCACACGCACCACAATGCCTACTCCACCAATGATCTACCAAGGTTTTCCAGCACACAGCTTTGACCTACTACAGTAGTTATGTTGGTCTATTGTTCTTCAAACAATGTGTATGCAGGTTGCTTAGGATTCACACCTTCTAAAACAGCCTAATTCATGCTATTAGAGGAGGTGCTCCCACAATTGTCACCCCTACTCCTGCTCCCTCCCTCCGGTGCCGGTCGACTAAGCACCGGTCCTGGCAACCCACATTGCACACACCTGGCAACCATCTTAAATGTAATTAAATGTAGTCTACATAAACCCCAAAAGTAATGATTTATTATGAGAGGGCCATAAACAATAACTAGTAATGCTGCCTACTCCAAGAAAGGTTCAAATCTGACTTTTCTGGTAAAAACAGTTTTACTGTTTCTGAGGTGTAGTCACTTTTGAGGACACAAGCTCAAGTACACAGTACAAATTTGATACAAATATTTTGTATGAAGTACAGTGCATTCGGAATTTTTACAGACCCCTTGACTTTTTCCACATTTCGTTTTACGTTACAGCCTTATTCTAAAATGGATAATCAAATAAAACATTCTCATCAATCTACACACAATACCCCATAATGACAAAGCAAAAACATGTTTATAGAAATGTTTGCAAATGTATTAAAAATTAAAAACGGAAATATTACATTTACATAATTATTCAGACCCTTTACTCAGTACTTTGTTGAAGCACCTTTGGCAGCAATTACAGCCTCAAGCCTTATTTCGTATGACGCTACAAGCTTGGAACACCTGTATTTGGGGAGTTTCTCCCATTCTTCTCTGCAGATCCTCTCAAGCTATGTCAGGTTAGATGGGAAGCATCACTGCACAGCTATTTTCAGGTCTTTCCAGAAATGTTCGGTCGAGCTCAAGTCCGGGCTCTGGCTGTGCCACTCAAGGACATAAAGAGACTTGTCCCAAAGCCACTCCTGCGTTGTCTTGGCTGTGTGCTTAGGGTCATTGTTCTGTTGGAAGGTGAACCTTCGCCCCAGTCTGAGGTCCTGAGCACTCTGGAGCAGGTTTGTACTTTTCTCCGTTCATCTTTCCCTTGAAAGGAAAAACATCTCCACAGCATGATGCTGCCACCACCATGCTTCACCGTAGGGATGTTGCCAGGTTTCCTCCAGATGTGACGCTTGGTATTCAGGCCAAAGAGTTCAATCTTGGTTTCATCAGAAATGAGAGTCTTGTAATTAAGGTATTTCTGTTTTTTATTAGTAATACATTTGCAAACATTTCTAAAATTATTGGGTATTGTTGTAGATTGATGAGTAAAAAAAATAATTTCATAAATTTTAGAATAAGGCTGTAATGTAACAACAATTGGAATAAGGGAAGGGTCTGAATACTTTCCGAATGCACTGTATTTCCTATTCAACAAAACTGTATGAATAAGAATTGAAATGACTTATATTTTTTCTGAATATAGTATTTATATTCAATTTATAAAATGACTAACTATAAGATTTCACCTTCCCTATAACTGTAAAATACGTATTTGTATATTGATTGCTAGAGAAAATGTGTCTGTAAATGGATCTCTGTATGTGCTACAGCGAAACCACTCTCTCCTGCTGCGTTATGATGTAAGGATTCCAGGCATAGCGTTATTAGTGGCTGTGATGTACGGTTCAACCAGGAGTTGATGGACAGTGGTGTCAGATTTCCCATCCTGCTTCACAAAGGCAGAAGATACAGTAAGTAACAGGTAATATCATATGTAATTGTTTTGCCTTTATGGAAAAAGCTGAAAGGATGAATTCTCTTGCTGATTTGAGTGCCCCCCTCCCTGCCCTCACCCACTGCAGTGCCCCACCTCTTCATCCCACAATAGAGAGTTACCTTGCACCCGGTAAACCTTTTATGCTTTCCACCAATCAGGTGTGAGGAATATCAGAAGAACAATAACTGTTATTCACCTCTGGGTGTGGTGGTCTGTTACATTAGTGGAGGGCTGGAGGCCTTCTGGAACAAGTTTTAACTGGAATAAAAGACTGTGCATGGAAACAGGAAATGTACATTAACACCTAAACTATTTCTTGTGTTATTATTTTTTATTTTATTTAACTAGGCAAGTCAGTTAAGAACAAATTCTTATTTACAACGACGGCCTACACCGGCCAAACCTGGACGACGCTGGGCCAATTGTGCACTGCCCTATGGGACTCCCAATCACGTCCGGTTGTTATACAGTCTGGATTCGAACCAGGCTGTCTGTAGTGATGCCTATAGCACTGAGATGCAGTGTCTTATACCACTGCTCCACTTGGAAGCCCCAACGTAACATTTTTAAGTTCGAGTATTTCATTTTGTAGTAATGTTGTAGTTCTTGCACAAAAACATTATTAGGTTAATTCATTGTTGTCACTAAGAATCACATGACATTAATCATAATATCTGAGTTGATGGACACAGTAGACTATATCAAATAGGTATATTTGCTTTTGTGCTACCAAGGGATGAACACTGGATAGTTTGATAATTACCCAAACCAGATGTGCTTTTATTTTAATTTACATATAACATATGAATGACAAAATCGCAATTGTGTCATTGCTTCAGTGCAGTCTGGACTGTCAGGAGGCAGAAATCTATCAAACTAGTGTGATTAGTGGATGAATCAGACCGATTATAAAAGAGCGAAGAGTGGTTTATTCCAGAAAAAAAAAATGTAAAGCGTTAGGCTACGAGGTTGTTTGTTTTTACCCCACCCACAGGCACCATCCAAAGACCCATAACTCAAGACGACGTTCTACCTGTACATCGGGTTAAATCGATGAAAAAACGAATTAACCCAAGAGAAAACTACAGAAAAAGGATAATGAAAAAAACCACAAACAACGGATTGACATTTATTAAGTAAGCGTTTCTGTTTAATCTCTTAACGTTACTTACTTTTGGTGTGAATGGGGTGTAGGCATTGCTACCTTTTGACATTCGTCAACTGTTAACAATGTAAATGGAATAGGCTATGACAAAAGTGTGAGATATAACGTACATTGTTCCAACATATCATAAAAGTTTAGATTTAGTTTATACTAAAAATGCGTAATAGAAGATGAACAGGATATGAGTCAGTTATTTTGACGAAGAACCATGGTGTTTGTACGTTCAACTGTATCCATTCCTTTTTGAGGGATAATGTTTGAACAGTTCACATTGGCTTTATACCAACATGTTAAAGGTATAAGCAGGCATGAGCAATTAGGGTAACAAATAAAAAAATGGAGAAAGCTGATGTGCACTGATGTCCTTCCCTGTACAGCCAAACAGTAAAAATAATAATATCACAGACATCCCAACTGTTATAGCTAGGTCAGTGTGTGGTAAAGTGAGTCAAACCAAGATCTTCTATAGCAGAATATACTTTAATTTGCATGCTCACCTTGCATAAATAATTCATAAATAAAACTATCTACACACAATACCCCATAATGACAAAGCGGGGTTTTAGAAATGTTTGCAAATTTATTAAAAATTAAAAACAGAAATACCTTATTTACATACAGTTGAAGTCGGAAGTTTACATACACCTTAGCCAAATACATTTAAACTACATTTTTCACAATTCCTGACATTTAATCCTAGTAAAAATTCCTTGTATTAGGTCAGTTAGGATCACCACTTTATTTTAAGAATGTGAAATGTCATAATAAGAGTAGAGAGAATTATTTATTTCAGCTTTTATTTCATTCATCACATTCCCAGTGGGTCAGAAGTTTACATACACTCAATCAGTATTTGGTAGCGTTGCCTTTAAATTGTTTAACTTGGGTCAAACGTTTCGGGTAGCCTTCCACAAGCTTCCCACAATAAGTTGGGTGAATTTTGGCCCATTCCTCCTGACAGAACTGGTGTAACTGAGTCAGGTTTGTAGGCCTCCTTGCTCGCACACGCTTTTTCAGTTCTGCCCACACATTTTCTATAGGATTGAGGTCAGGGCTTTGGGATGGCCCCTCCAATACCTTTACTTTGTTGTCCTTACGCCATTTTTCCACAACTTTGGAAGTATGCTTGTCAATTTGGAAGACTCATTTGCGTCCAAGCTTTAATTTCCTGACTGATGTCTTGAGATGTTGCTTCAATATATCCACATAATTTTCTTTCCCCATCGATTGTTCTTCCGCTTGCAAGCCTCACCCTTTTTCCTCCAAACATAAGTTCTATTTTTGTTTCATCAGACCAGAGGACATTTTTCCAAAAAGTACGATCTTTGTCCCCATGTGCAGTTGCAAACCGTAGTCTGGCTTTTTTATGGCGGTTTTGGAGCAGTGGCTTCTTCCTTGCTGAGCGGCCTTTCAGGTTGTGTCGATATAGGAATCGTTTTACTGTGGATATAGATACCTTTGTACCTGTTTCCTCCAGCATCTTCACAAGGTCCTTTGCTGTTGTTCTGGGATTGATTTGCACTTTTTGCACCAAAGTTCGTTAATCTCCTTCCTGAGCGGTATGACGGCTGGTGGTCCGATGGTGTTTATACTTGCGTACTAGTTTGTACAGATGAATGTGGTACCTTCAGGCATTTGGAAATTGCTCCCAAGGATGAACCAGACTTGTGGAGGTCTACAAATGTTTTTCTGAGGTCGTGGCTGATTTATTTTTATTTTCCCATGATGTCGAGCAAAGAGGCGCTGAGTTTGAAATACATCCACAGGAACACTTCCAATTGACTCAAATTATGTCAAGTAGCCTATCAGAAGCTTCTAAAGCCATAATTTCCTGGATTTTTCCAAGCTTTTAAAGGCCCAGTCAATTTAGTGTATGTAAACTTGAAATAATCTGTCTGTAAACAATTGTTGGAAGAATTACTTGTGTCATGCACAAAGTAGATGTCCTAACCGACTTGCCAAAACTATAGTTTGTTAACATGAAATCTGTGGAGTGGTTGAAAAATGAGTTTTAATGACCTAATTGTATGTAAACTTCCGACTTCAATTGTATATGAATGTCAATATGTGGGATATGTGTAAGTAAACAAATGACAAATCTATTGAAAAGGGGAAACAAAATGCCAGAGCATTCAAGTCTATTTCTTAAATAAGAGATATTGTACTTCTGGTTCCTATAAAAGGCACATCAAAGTAATAGCCCTACACCCAACAATCTTCACTTGTATGTGAAGATTGTGTCATACAATTGGCCATTGTGCAATTCATTAATATCATGATCCAGGTTATATTGATGCCTCTCTCACCCATATTCTCTTTTTTCTATTCAGGTTGCTCCAGTAATCCATAGTAATCAAACAAAAGAAAGCAAATTCTAACATCCAGCCCCAATCATGGATTGGAAGACCTTCCAAGCCCTCCTGAGTGGTGTGAATAAGTACTCCACTGCGTTTGGTCGTATCTGGCTCTCTGTGGTGTTTGTGTTCAGGGTGATGGTGTACGTGGTGGCAGCTGAACGCGTGTGGGGCGATGAGCAGAAGGACTTTGACTGCAACACCAAGCAGCCCGGCTGTGCCAACGTCTGCTACGACCACTACTTCCCCATCTCCCACATCCGCCTGTGGGCCCTGCAGCTCATCTTTGTCACCTGCCCCTCTTTAATGGTGGTGATGCACGTGGCATATCGCAATGAACGCGAGCGGAAGTACCACGCCAGGCACGGCAGCAAGGCCAAGCTGTACGAGAACACAGGGAAAAAGCACGGCGGCCTCTGGTGGACCTACCTGCTCAGCCTCTTCATCAAGACGGGCATCGAGATCTCCTTCCTCTACATCCTCCACAAAATCTATGACAGCTTCTACCTGCCCAGGCTGGTCAAGTGTGAGGTCAGCCCCTGCCCCAATCAGGTGGACTGCTACATCGGCCATCCCACAGAGAAGAAGGTCTTCACCTACTTCATGGTGGGCGCCTCGGCTCTCTGCATCGTGATCAACATCTGTGAGATCATCTACCTCGTCTCCAAGCGCGTCGCCGCTCGCATCCCACAAAAGATGAAGAGAAGACACAAAGTGACCCTGCATGAAGGATACAGTGATTGCAGCACTCTGCCTATGTCTCAGCTGGAGAAACAATCCTTAAAGCCCCAGTTTTCAGGCCACCTACAAGCCACCTTACCAGCTCACACGCGTGCATCTGCCCCTAACTTGTCCACTCTATCCAAAGACTGAACCACAACATGGATGCCTATAGAGCCAGGCCCCACCTCATTGGTCAAACCTGTTCAAGCTGGTTCTCCTGTAAGACTGTGTATGAGACAGATTTTTCTCAAAGACTCTACTGCAATATACATTTACATTTTAGCCATTTAGAAGAAGCTCTTATCCAGAACGACTTACGGTTAGTTAGAGCATACATGTTCATACTTTTTTTCCTCTTAAGCTGCGAGCGTGCACTGGCGCGCAGCACCCGGGATTGCCTCTCAGAAGAAATATCCGCCCATGCAGAGAAGCACGAGATTGAACTTCACTCAACTTTCTAGAGTGTTCCCCTTTAGTTAACAATATGAAAGTTTCCCTCTGTGGGAATTGTGATCAAATCAATGCAATATTAGCCGCTTTCAATGCAACATACTGAAACAAAATGAACTATGCAAGACTTAGTATGCAAAATTACTGTAACTATGCAAGACATTTTTTGGCAGAACGCATCGGAGTAGGATTCTATTGCATTGACACGCACGACTCAGACCGTACTCTACACAGACCGGTGCGGCATAACCAATCAGAGCTGCAGTAGGCCTATTTAAGCAATTAGGCCCGAAGGGGTGTGGTATGGCCAATATACCACGGCTAAGGGCTGTTCTCCTGCACGACGCAACGTGGAGTGCCTGGACACAGCCCTTAGCCGTGGTATATTTGCCATATACCACAAACCACCGAAGTGCCTTATTGCTATTATAAACTGGTTACCAATGTAATTAGAACGGTCTGATATACCACAGCTTTCAGCCAGTCAGCATTCAGGGGTCGAACCACCCAGTTAATAAATGCAAATAGACCATTGCCATATATGGGTCTGTGCCATTCACTTTGAACCGGACAGTGTTTACAACATGAGCGGTCATGAGTTGATGCACTTTAAAAAAAAAATCAAAGCGAGAGCTGTATGTAGCAATGTGCTATGGTAGAATAATTACAAGATTACGTTGTAATACTGTTCATGCATCAAATAAGGTTTGATGAGGGTTCTTCTCATTTGGGTCTGGGTTGAGTTGGGACCTGGGGCTTGAGCTGATAGTTGACTTGGTGATAAAACCTACAGCTGGCATTCCATAGATAGGATGTGGATTGGTTGCATCTGGGAAATTAAGCCAGGGTTGGGGGTTAGAACAACACCATGTGTTGTTAACGACAGGATGAACCCAAAGTGATGCTCTTTGATCTGAATTCTTAGTGTCCTATATAAGATGACTGTTTTTCATTGTTGGTTAAGCTCTCGGCAACACAACTTAGTGTGCAGTCAACGGTTTCATTATTGCAATAATTAATCCATATGGAATAAAGATTGTTTGAAGAAATGACAAAGTCTCTCTCACTTGAATAGAATATTCCACCACAGTCCACATTTGTTCATATCCTTTGCTAGTTAGTGAGGTATTAGTCCAGTTATAGATCATTTGTAGTCAGCAATAGGGGAGTGATTGCTTCATACAAGAGCACAAAACGTGTACATTTCTTTGAAAAGCAAGTCGGGTATGCGTTTTTTTTTGTCTTAAAGGGGCAGTGTTGGGGTAGCATAATTGTCTGATTCTCTGTAATAATGTTTTGGGAATAATAATGCATGTTATTTTGTAAAGTGGTTTCTTGCATCAAACAACACGATATCATTATTTTTTTCAAGACTCATGGAATGGAGGCCTACATTGAACACCACACATTGGCTGTTAATGTAGGCTGAATGATAGAACAGCTATTTGCCATGTTAAAATGTTATGGGGTGCATTTTCTCCATTGTTTTACATGGTAGGCCACTCTGGTAGGCCTACATTATGATCAAATAGCCACAGTAGCCTACTTGACCACCGTCGGAAACTGTAACTTAAAGTGGGTACAGCCTCAGTGTTCACAGTAAATGTGCGTTGAAGGCTGAACATTTTCACAACGTTCAAGTTTGCGCTCAACAGACCTGAAATTTGCTCAGTGCCAAAAAATATTTTATGGAACATTGAGTAAGAGGTGGGAGTGGAATGTTCATAGGGAACTATTTTGTCAGAGTGAAAAGCATGTATTCAAGACACACCTGGCTGAGTTATTCACCCACATCACAAATAGGAGATGTGCTAAGGCTCTCTAGAAAACAGGTACTACTAGAAAGAAAATGCATTTCAGAGATTTGCTTATTAAACTACAGAAATGTGTTGTTACTTGCCTTGTTTTATGACTTCAATATGAGACAACAGAATGATAAGAATTTGTTCTTAACTGACTTGCCTAGCTAAATAAAATCAAATAAAATCTCTTTGCTTTTACAGCGTTGATGCAAGATTAGTCTAAACTGGACAGTGGCTTACCACTACTTGGTGATGGTGCACCAACATAATTAATCATATATTTTGTTTTATTTAAACCATTTATTCTAATAGAGGCTTCTCCATCATTTAATCACTTTATAATTGTTTTACTCTATTACAAGACTACATCTGCATGGTTCCTCTTAAGATTTATGTTGTAATGCCACAACAGATTGCCTGTGTTTGTACATGCTTGTAAACAAACGTTCCTTATCCAAGGCCTATGTTGATTCAAATGAGAGACAAGGAATGCTGCTGTTTAATTTATCAAGTCCACATACGCAAGTAAACACTGGCATCTTGGAAAGCTGGAGCACAAAATCTGACTACAGAGAAAAGTGGATAAAACAATGTTAAGTGAACAGTGATATTGACACCTGACGCCTTACATTGTCAGTAGCAGAACCATCACAATCAGCTTCAAACTTCCATTTTGTACATTATTTTTATGAATAAAATGTTAACATTTAATTTACTTTGATGTCATTTTACATATTACTGTAGTTGACTTAATTCCTGTTCCCGTTTACTCTTCAGGTAACTCAGTGTTCACAGTAATATTAGATAGTTGGCCTAATTTCTGTCTGATTTAGTGACTTAGGTCAGAACATACCTAGCCAGGACCTTAAAACAGCCCCACGTGACATACAGGGCAAAGATGTCATGTTATACCAGATGTTTAATTAATTAATGTACACACATGCACAGATAGTGAATGGATGTTCCCAACACAAAGTCTTGGTTGTCAGAAGTTCTCTGATGTTTATATCCAAGTCATTATTGGCTAATACGTATCTACCAGGTAAGGACAAAATCTATTTTAATGTTTCTTTGGGACTCTGAAGTGTAAGTAAGCTAAAGGAATCTCAGCATAGCAGGTCCAGCTTCTCAATCAGGTTTCCTCCGTCGCCTACTACTAGGTGAAGAAGACAAAACACTGTTTGTTCTGCATCACTTGCTTTCCATTAAAAGTGCTAAATCCCAACCTCTCGGAATATATGACTCAACCATTACCTCCCACCACTGATGACGGTTAGGGCTCCATTCAATCTCTTTCGTTTAAGCGTTATGTTCGAAATGTTCATACGCAGCGCTTACCGTGAACGCAGTCTCCACTAACGCAGGAACATTGCCTTTACATTTCAATCCCGTTATCACACTGAACTTCAGTGATACAGATTAAATCCAGCCCTTAGCTTAGTCTATAGAAGACTCAGATAGGACGGACTGTACAGGAATCCAATGGTTTACAAGTATCTCAATGGTACTGCCTATGATTGGTTTTGGAGTGCCATGAATGAATGTGGAGTCTTCAACTAGTCTAGTGCTAGAAACTCACCAGATCCTTAGGTGATTCATCTCTTTGTCCTAGTTGGGTAGGTAGCGTTATGCTGGTAGACAGCTGTGTCACAGACACTGGCTGTGTTAATGCCCAAGGTTATGCCATCTGTTCGATTAAATATGCATAACACATTCATTAAAGATATAAAAGTATTTATCTTTTTCAAATACAGCAAAGAATTTAGCTTCATTCGATTTGCGACAAACTTTTCTAACAGGATCAATTCAGAAGTGCAAATATTTACATTCCCAATGAGACACACCAAAACCAAGAATTAAACAGACAAACGAAAAACATTACAATTCTATTCCAACTGCAGGAATGGCGGACTTTACTACCCTAATATGGTAAATTTGCAAATCCCAAGTGGTTTTCAAGGATAGATTAACAACACAATGACTAAATCCTGTGACACTCCCGGTCCCATAATATAAATAAATTTGTTGATTCTTATAAATAGATGTATTTTCTATTCCACAAAGCAAACATCAAGGTATGTTTTAGATACCTACTGCAATATACTGGCATTACCCATCCCTTAACCACTGTTACAACAACTGGCTGAACATGAAGATTGACAAATAAGGACAAGGCTGTTTGTACACCCAAATGGTCAATACAACAATGGAAATACAAGTCATTTTACTTTCTGCTGATTTATGTTCGGTATGAGATACATATTCAACAGCATTATTTACTCTGAATAAACCGTTTGTGCAATTTGCAATGATCATGTAACACAGAGGGAGAGGACAACAAGGAACCAGGTGCATGGAGGACATGAGAAGAATGAAGAGTCATCACTTGAGCAAGGCATTCTAACTATTTTGATGTTTTCATTTATAAGAAAGGTACTTGACTTATATCAAATAACGGAACACACACAGTTCTTACAACCGTTTTTCCCCTACAGCTAAATCAAAGTATATTCTAAGTGGCACAGGTGTGTGTGTGTGTGCCTTGCCTTGGTAATGCCTTCCGGCCATGTCTGTAGGTAATGTTTGTGACATCCCTCTTATAGGCCTTCGTGGAACAAGGTTCAGAGTTCAGAGCCAGGTTCAGAGTTTGCAGGTTGCCTGGGAAACTTTAGAGCTCGTCTTTCTGTTCAGGAAACTACAGATGAACGCTCCAGCATCCATCAGCTTTGGCAGGTCCACTCCCTGAGACGGAGGGAGGAGGAGGACAACAGAGTCACGTACCGAAACAGGGAACTCTTACATTTTTTAAAAGAGAACTGGGACTCCTACAGATCAAAGGGGTTGTGTTAAGGTAAACACTGATTACAATACATTTTTCAATACACAGGAAGTAGAACACTTTCTCGTAACAGTTTGCCAGACTCTATTGTACTGAGGGAGAAAGTGAAAGAAGGAGACGGATAAAGAAAGAGGGAAGAGGTGAATTCTCACTGTCTGAATGCCGAGTCCATGCAGCATGTACACCACATCCTCTGTAGCCACATTCCCAGACGCCCCTTGTGCATACGGACACCCGCCCAGGCCAGCCACTGACGAGTCCACAACACTGATGCCCATCTGCAGAAACAAACAGCATCTTCATCAAATGTATGCCAGTAGTCTTCCAGTACTTTTTACACACCAAATCAGAGAAGTCCTCTATATTGCACTCAGTTTCAGGTCTTACTATACAGTACCTGCAGGGCGATGAGGATGTTAGCCAGAGCCTGACCATAGGTGTCATGGCAGTGGACTGCCAGGGCTTCAACAGGCACCTCCCTGCTCACTGCCTCCAGCATCTCAGTCATGCCACCCGGTGTGCCCACGCCTATGGTGTCGCCCAGAGAGATCTCATAGCAACCCATGGAGTACAGACACTTGGCTACCTGCATTCAGAGAAAGCAACAGGTTAAATCCTCAACCAGGTTTAACACTCTATGACACCGTCTATTTGGAGTATAATGACATTTACAAGGGAAGATGGAGAGACAGTTTTCTCAGTGACAATGCTGGGCTTGGTCTGATTCAGAGGAACTCACCTGAGCCACTTTGTCTGGTGACACCTGGCCCTCATATGGGCATCCAAGCACACATGACACATACCTGAGGGAACAGAGCAAGGAGGTGAGACTGATGCCCTGGAGACAAACAACCTGACGTATTAGAGAAATGTAAACAACCCTACAGCATTTTACAGACTTTCCCATTAAAAATCAAAATATCTGCCTCTCCCTATGCCTGTCTGTCAGTCAGTCTTACCCTCGGACTCGCACACCGGCCTCTATGGCTGCTTTGGTGACCTCCTCAAAGCGCTGCAAGCTCTCATCCACAGAGCAGTTGATGTTCTTCTTACTAAACAGCTCAGAGGCAGCGCCAAATATGGCCACCTCTGCTGCTCCTGCCTTCACCTGAGAAAATAACCAGCAACATACTTGCTCAATGCCTAAGTCTAAAAAAAACACATTGCTTACAATGGTTTAATAATTAGCTTTGATGGAATTATGGAATTCACAGAACATAAGTTACTCAAACATCTCTGTGCTTCTGTTATGTGTCTATGTGATGTTGAGTTGACACAGTAAGCACAGTAACGTGCATGGAGCCAATCAGAGGTACGTACAGCTGCCTGGAAGCCCTTGAGGTTGGGGGTCAGTACGGGATAGGACACACCAGACCTTCTGTTGATCCCCTTCATCACCTCCACCTGGTCGGCCATCTGTCAATCAAGGGGGGCAGGACGCGTCACAAACTATGCAATTGCAACTATTCTCATAATTGAATGCATTCAGTATACATGATAAAACATCTGTAAAGCATACTATGGTAGTCACATTCAGTGATGATCTGGAATATACAATGTGAGAGGACACTGGTAAGCTCACCTGGGGGACCCATTTTGGAGAGACAAAGCTTGTGGCTTCAATGACAGGAAGACCCGCCTCTGAGAGCATGTCAATCAGGTGAATCTTAACTTCAGTAGGGACGAGAGTCTGACAGTGACAGCAGGAGAGAGACATAAGTAATGACAATAACATCTGTATGTAATTCACTGGTGGACTTAACAAAAAAAGCATCAAATCCTAATAAAGTGGAATATTACCTTTTCATTCTGAAGGCCATCCCTGGGTCCAACCTCCACTATCTTTACCCTCTCTGGGAGAGCCTTCCCTGCAGATGCACCAACCTGGGGTAGGTGTGAGACAGTACATGTAGATAACTACAATCAAAAACACACACACACACACACACACACACACACACACACACACACACACACACACACACACACACACACACACACACACACACACACACACACACACACACACACACACACACACACACACACACACACACACACTCAAACCCCATTATGGCTATGCCATTGCTTGCTATACCAAAATAGAGTATTTCACACACATTTTAAAAAGGGGTATTTAGCATTAATGCTAACCAAATGCTAGCTAGTACTGTAGTAAACTTAGCTTTATTTAACTAGGAAGAAGAACAAATTCTTATTTACAATGACGACCTGCCTACAGGTTCAGCCCCTGGAGCAAATTAGGGTTAATTGCCTTGCTTAGGACACATCGACAGGTTTTTTTCACCTTGTTCGGTCGGGTATTCAAACCAGCGACCTTTCAGTTACTGGCCCAACGCTCTAACCGCTATGCTAACTACTAAGTTAGGCAAATAACAGGCACTTGTGTTTGATCAAATGTACCAAAAAATATAAGCCATTGCACTGGGGTGACGTTGAAGAAAGAAAACACACTGACTTACTGATTTCGCCACTGCTGCTGAACAACTCAAGGATAAACATTGATGACCCATTCTAGAACCAAAGGTGCTTAGTTATGTTGACAAATCTCATGACAGCAGCCATGTTCGTTCAGCCTTAGCAGTGACGTAAATGGTCTTCTTCTTCTTCTTTGGGATTGGGTTGGCAGATCTCATCCAACTTTCAGGTGCATACACCGCCACCTACTGTACTGAAGTGTGAGGCCAGTCACGGCCTACCTACATTAAATTATCTTCATTATTCCCGTTCCAAAAAGGAAAAATTGCACCACCAGCTAACCCTACACCTAAATAGCATTATTTCTTAAAAATTCAAATCACCACCCCATTAAGTCTTCTGCAGTAACATCTCGTACACCCAGATTATTCTCTGCAGTTTCCACCTACACTCATTAAAAACCCAATACCCTTAAGAAACCAACCTTAAGCAATATGGCATGAGGGGGTGTGGTATATGGCCAATATACCATGGCTAAGGGCTGTTCTTATGCACGACGCAACGCGGAGTGCCTGGACACAGCCCTTAGCCGTGGTATAATGGCCATATATCACAAACCCTGAGGTGCCTTATTGCTATTATAAACTGGTTACCAATGTAATTAGAGCCGTAAAAATACATATTTTGTCATATCCGTCAGACAATCAGCATTCAGGGCTCGAACCACCCAGTTTATAATTTAGCATAAATCACTCATTGCCCTATCCTGACACCACCACTCAACACACCCTGTAATCTCGTATACCCAAATACTTCTCTGCAGCTGCCACCACAACATATATTTTCTGTGATTTACATTCCATTTCTGCAGTCCAGTTGATTTTTTAAAATGTTATTTAACTAGGCAAGTCACTTAAGAACAAATTCTTCTTTACAATGACTGCCTACCCCGGGAAAACCCAGACGACGCTGGGCCAATTGTGTGCCACCCTGTCGGACTCCCAATAACAGCAGGATGTGATTCAGCCTGGAATCGAACCAGGGTCTGTAGTGACACCTCTAGCAAAGATGCAGTGCCTTATACCCCTGCGCCACTTGGGAGTTGATGACCATTGCTATGAACGCTAAGAAGCCAACATTACTGAAGCATAAACCACTTTTTGCCCTATCCCTCTGTGCTGGCACAAATCTACTACTCACTGGAATCTTCTCAGGATCCCTCACCCTTGACCCATCCTTCTCTACTTTCTTCACTGCCTCAGTGTACAACAATTTCTTCTCTTGGTCCTCTACTCCACTAAAAAAGAAGTACATTACTGCCACCTACTGACCAACCCAGATATAGCCTACATTTGCCCCAGGTGTAAAGTTGATTTGAAACACCTCAAATTGTTTTGAAAAAAGGTTATTCGAAAGCAAAGTTACATCATGAACGTGAGTGACAGTAGTGTCTTTAACTTTAATGTTTTATTCTATCTCATAACCTTTATTTTGACTTTGGTTCAAATGGTTTACAACATTATAAACCATCTCTGAGCAAAGAACAGCCGCAATATGGCCCTAGACCATAGATAATCTAACTGAAATTGAGATTTCCTGATGAATCAATAAAACAAAGTCAACTTGGAATTCTTATAAAAATATAAATTTTATGTGTGTAAAATAAGTAGAAAAGATAATAAATAAACAAAGATAAATCAATAATAATCATGGTCAAAATAATGTGTAGTAATTCATCTGTAAATAAAAGCAAACAATTAATAGTAAACAAATAACAGGGGCAACACAAAAACGTGCAAACACTGTCCACTGTAGGTGAGTTAACATGAAAGGCATTGGCAACGTGTATATATATATAAACACTATTGACTTCCCTTCAACATCCCTTAAAATCCTCACTAACATCAAAGGTGTGAGGAGTATTTGGCTGGAAATAAGTGTGATATTCTTGATACAAAGAAATATGAAAACTGACAAACAAAATGGTAACATTATACATTGTATATTGAATATCAAACACTTTTTCTTTTCATATTAAACTGAAAATACAAGCTTGAAAATGTATTGTTTAGAATAAAAGCAGTCTATTATATTACAAATTCAAATATTTTACAGTTATAAACAATTATTATAAACAAATTATTATTCAATATAACTTTTTTCTCCAATGAATAGTAATTCAAAATGTGGATGCGTATATATAATCACTGACAATAAATGTTGAGAAATATAGCAGACACTCATACACAAAAGTGCCCAGTCAAGCAAACACACACACACACACACACACACACACATACACACACGTGGCACATTTTCACTGAAGCTCCTCATCGCTATCTTCCACTTCCTGGATGATGAGGTCAGCTCCTGAGTCTTCTGCCAGGTCGTCATCATCGGTTACCAGCCAGCTCCTCTGTGTGTCTCCATCCTCCTCCTCCCCGTCCACCCCCAGCAGCAGGGCAGGTTCCTCGCTAGCGCCCTCCAGGCTATCTATAGGCAGATCCTCACAGCCCGTCTCTTGGATGCACTCAGTACACATTCGGTAGCGCCGCAAGCCCTCACATACCACCCGCCCACTCTGCTCTGTCACCTGACGCTTACACTTCCTGCACACCAGCTTCCTCGCCTGATGGATCTGTAGAGCATCAATCAGTTGACACAAATGGAGACATTACACAGAAAAAACACTAATAGAATGTCTACACCTGTAAATCTGCCCACCATGTTTTAGCCCTAAATGACTCACCGTCTCGAAGTGGCTGCGGAGGTGCTCCAGGCGCGTGAAGCGTTTGTTGCAGGCCTGGCAGGGATACGGACGCTCGCCCGTGTGACAGCGCAGGTGCCTCTTCAGGTCTGCCTTCCTCTTGACCGTGTGAGTGCAGAACGGGCACTTGAAGCGCATGGAGGGATTATGGTCTAAGGGGAGATTAGGGGGACATTAATTAGAACCCGTGTTTACCCTAAGAACCTAATAATTAATAAAGGTCAATAATAATAACACCCCACTCACCTTTGTTGAAGACTCCCACAACACCCACAATGGTAGGTAGAGTGGCATACAGTTCGTCTGCCTTCTGTGCTGTTTGTAACCGGGCCTCTTGGATGGCCAGGTCCTCATCTGTTGAGGAGAGCATGCAGTAGGGTTTCCTCTTGCCAGCCCCTCTCCGTCTGCGTTCCGCACGAGGCCGGGCAAACTGTGGCTCCTCTGCATCTGGCAGCACCTCCACCTCAGGGCTGTGCTGCTGGCTGGGCTGAGGGGAGCTGAGATCCTGCTTCAGGACTGCAGCATCCAGGTCCGACTCCTTCACCAGGTACCTGGAGGACTGGGGCCTGGAGCTGTCGTGGGTCCAGAGGGCAGAGGGAGGGCTGATGGAGCCGGCTGCGTGGTGGTCTATGGCGTTTTCCTCCCTACCCCCCTGGGGGTAGCTGTTCTCAGACAAGCTGAGGTAGCGGACGTCATCCTCTTTGGCACTGATCTCCAGGGAGGACTTGATGAAGTCCTTGCAGTAGCTGATGACGTTGTTCATCTGCAGGTAGCTGGCAGCAGACATCACCTCGATCACATTGTGGCTGGAGAGGTCCAGCTGTCCAGAGTAGATGAAGTCCAGGATGACGGTGAACGTGTCAGGGCTAAAGACCTCAAAGGAGGTGCTGACCGGCTCAGCGTTGTCATCGGCCCCATGGGAGAGCAGCATACGGAAGTAGCCGCTGCTGCCGAAAAGTACATTGCGGTGGGCCTTGAAAAGCTGGCCCTCCACCAGAACGTTGCAGTCACAGAACAGCTCCTGACGCCTCTGATCATCCAACTGCTTCAGCAGATAGCTCTGGTGGTCGGCTGTGATGTCTGTATGGTACCACCGCTGGGCCTGTCTGCAACACACAACACAGACATATGTGTCAGGTGATCACATGATCTGAATTGTAACTCATTCAACATACAAATATGAATTCACACCACCAAGATAAACTTAAATAAAAGTGAATTCAATGATTTATTTATGAAAACAATTATACACCCCAAAATGTGCAATTCTCATCCTCTTGGGTAATCATTGACTGACTGCCTTTTGTTTTCTAGGTGGAGCCAATCCAACTCAATGATTTATATATACACTAGATGACTAATATGGGGCGCTGTGTTGAAGCCACCATGCCTCCTTCTTGGCACTCCCCCACGTTGTAAAAAATATTTTGAAGCTATAGAAATGCATTTATTCATGTCTGCATTCATTTTTGCCACATGTGTTCTCTTACAGACACCTTAATACATACGTTTTCATTATGTGAGCTAAACATACAAATCAAATGTATTTAAGTATTATATTTTTTTAGATTACTAATGTTACTATCACCACTACAAAAAAAAAAAAAAAAGATGGACTACGCCTTCTAGGGAGTGACAATATGGCCGACCGCAGCTTCAAAGACTCTCAATGGCCATACATAGAACATCAATCCAGGGTTTATATACATTATTGATCTAACTCCTCAGAGAGTCAGCCTACTAGTCCCCATCCTGCACCGTGAGTGGTTGCCTCAGCCGTCAATCAAGCGCCTTTTCATCTGAGGGGCTACACCCGATTCACTGACACCATCGGGTAACAAAACCCTGCAATCATCCCATACGAGAGTATAAACGCTCACCAGAAAACTCTTCAAACATAGAAAATGACAGCAATGACAGATTAGATGAATGTGTGCTGCTTTCATACACAGAGAGGGGTTATTAGCTTTGTGGATTTATTTGAGATTTTGGTTGTTTAAAACCATTTCTAAATGTTCTTGTTTAGCCATGTATTTATATCTAATTAGATGATAACGTTTAAAAAAATATCAGCATTTAGTAACAAGCAAATGGAACACACGAAGAGCTGCATGCAGCACTGCGCCCACTTAACGCCCGGTTGGAGCGGATACCCTATTAATAAAACAACGAACTAATTCCCCAAAAATATATATAAATCAATATACAATTTAATTAAATTGCATCTACGTATCAATATCTTACAATTACTGTGAACAATAATAGACTATTACAGCGCGTCGAAATAAAATCGGGTAGCTGCTGTGCC
This sequence comes from Thymallus thymallus, assembly GCA_023634145.1. Taxonomy (NCBI): domain Eukaryota; kingdom Metazoa; phylum Chordata; class Actinopteri; order Salmoniformes; family Salmonidae; genus Thymallus; species Thymallus thymallus. The sequence continues at coordinate 10,573,421 of CM042406.1, forward strand.
TGTGCTCGAGTGCAGGAGAGACGCCCACTTGCAGCTCCCGCACAATGGAATTACAGTAAAACAGATATATTAAGGTAGACTCCAATCGATCAAACACAAACAAATACGAATCATAGTTATATCACGGGTGCCAATAGACCGCATCACCTTCACACCCGATTTTGGATCCATTGATCACCCCTTTCATGCCCAAAATCCAGAGCTCAGTAGACTATGAGCAGCGAGGAGAGAATTTCCGTGCTGCGGAACCCAGTGCATTTTTCTCAGGCGAGCGATGTCCGCAGGACCCGCTTACGCCCTATAGGCTAGCCTGCTTACCCGCGCTCCCTGCTTCTGCCAATGCTCTACCCACGACAAAGGTATCGATACTCACAGGTGACTTGGTTCGCCTGTTGCCCGACATGCTATATTCGCCCCCATCTCTGTCACCATTGACATTTTAAAATATTTTGTTGGCAATTTAACTCCTTCTTTTACTGGTTCGGGGTACACATTCGCTCCACTTCCTGCTCAGCCCTAAAGACCGAAACCCGTTTGTAGACCGAGAAAAAACGGCAGTGCTGACGTGGGTGTTTAACTGAGCGCCCGAGGGCCAAGGAGCCACTTAAAGTACAAGTGCCCCTTTTAGAGACTATACTCACCTATTTCGGGCTTGAAATGGGAGAGTATTGAAATAGTAACATTCCTGAAATATCAGATCGTCCTAATTTTTGTTTAAAACACAATTTGAACAGATTATTTGTTTAAAAAACATAGCCTATCCCATAGCCGCAGGAAGTAGGGGTGCTGAGGGTGCTGAATCGCCCTCTGCTAAATCGAAATTTAAAACAAATTATAATAAATAACAAATACAAATAGTTCAACAAAAGTTTTACTAGGTCTTTATTACTCATGTATTAGCTCCCCCTCCAATTAAGCGCCACATCAACTCTTACCAGGGTACCAGGGACACAATACAATTTCTTTATTTCCCCATTTTATGGCTAGACTCAACTATTAAATAATTACAGAACATGTCTATGACAATACATATAAATGACAAGACAAACAGAGATAAGACATGGTATTTTTTTGTCTAAGCATTAGAGAATAGCCTTAGTGAAAATAGCTGTATGGAATCAACAACATAATATTAAATCATTATGAAATATAAATCATTCATTTTGTCTTGAGGTCTCTTCATGTGTGAATGGTGAATGTGAACTATTTGATTTGCTTTGGCCCAGTAACTTAGGAGGAAGTGAAAAGACTCAATGAGATGAGCATTGAGTGACATCTCATGAAGACGGGCCGTTATTGGTGAATCCGGTTGGGTTTTTGGACTGCCAGTGCCACAGGTCCTTACCTTGGAAGACATAACCAGAGGCATGACATTATTACATTTTAGTCATTTAGCAGAAGATAATTAATCTTATCCAGAGTGATTTACAGGAGCAATTAGGGTTAAGTGTCTTGCGCAAGGGCACATCGGCAGTTTTTCACCTTAGTCGGCTCAGGGATTCAAACCAGCAACCTTTCGGTTACTGGCCCAATGCTCTAAACCTCTAGGCTACCTGCCGACTTGTATTATTATACATTATGAGAATAAACATTTGCTCTATGGAATCAATGTTGTGTATTGTGCTGAGGACTGGAGCTGTCGTGATGTGTTGACAAATAATGTATATACTCAGAGTAACAGTAAGAGTAAGTTCAATTTACACATTCTCTCCAGGTCCAAGTCAGCTTTCCAGCCCAGCTCTTTCTCAGCCAGACGGGGGTCAGCATAGCAGGACGCTACATCTCCTCCTCGTCGGGGGGCGATCAGGTACATGATCTGTGGCAAACAATCATAACAGTACAACCACCCCCACGTGAAAAGGTTTGGTCTGAAATTAGCAGTCAGACAGGTATTGCTTGAAGTAGCTGTTTTCTACACATGAAGATCTAAAAAGGATTCCATTCCCTGTAATTAAGAGGTAATAAATATAAAATATATGAATACTGACGGCTGAAGGCTCAGAAGTTTTTAAAAAGAGGGTCAAGTCACTGACCTCTCTCCCTGAGGCCTTTTCCATAGCCTTTACCATCTGGAGCACAGAGTAACCAGTTCCTGTTCCTAAATTATACACCTAGAGAGAGAGAGAAGGGGAAAATATCACGTTTTGATACGACAATGGATGAGACAAGCAATTGTGAATGAATGAGGAAAGACCGGAGACATGAAACATGTTAAAGTGGGGTCAGGTAAGCCAGCCTGTATACTGTACTTTGCATCCACAATTATCCTTCAGTTTCTTGAGGGCAGCAATGTGTCCTTTGGCCAAATCCACAACATGGATGTAATCTCGCACCCCTAAAGAGAAGAAGGATTATTCACAATTGGATGCATTTCTGTAAAAAAATATGATTTGACATTTACCATCAGACAAGGTTATGATTGATTGAATTCTATTCAGTTCTGTTTTCAATCAATGTCAATCAACCCTCTTTTTACTTCAAGCATAAAGTCAGTCATCATTACCAGTTCCATCAATAGTGTCGTAGTCATTCCCAAACACATTGAGGTGTTTTCTCCTCCCAATGGCCACCTGGTTTAGAGAAGAAAGAGCCACAGCACCTAAAGTAAAGTTAATTATACTGAACAAATATATAAAATTCAACATGCAACAATTTAAAAGATTTGACTGAGTTACAGTTCATATGAAGTAATCATTCAATTGAAATAAATAAATTAGGCCCTAATCTATGGATTTCACATGACTGGGAATACAGATATGCATCGTTTGGTCACCGATACCTTAAAAGAAATGGGCCTCAGGATCTCGTCATGGTATTTCTGTGCATTTAAATTGCCATTGATAAATTGCAATTGTGTTTGTTGTCCGTAGCTTATGTCTGCCCATACCATAACACCACTGCCACCACCACGGGGCACTCCAACAAAACGCCATACATGTGGTCTGCGGTTGTGAGGCCGGTTGGATGTACTGCCAAATTCTCTAAAACGATGTTGGATGCGGCTTATGGTAGAGAAATTAACATGAAATTATCTGGCAACAGCTCTGGTGGACACTCTTGCAGTCAGCATGACAATTTCACACTCCCTCAAAACTTGAGACATCTGTGGCATTGCGTTGTGTGACAAAACTGCACATTTTATTGTCCCCAAGGTGCACCTGTGTAATGATCATGCTGTTTAATCAACTTCTTCATATGCCACACCTGTCAGGTGGATGGAATATCATGGCAAAGGAGAAATGTTCACTAACAGGGATATAAACAAATTTGTACACAACATTTGAGAGAAATATGCTTCTTTGTGTGTATGTAAAAGTTCTGGGGTCTTTTATTTCAGCTCATGAAACATGGGACCAACTCATATACATATATATACACACACACACACACACACACACACACACACACACACACACACACACACACACACACACACACAGTGGGGAGAACAAGTATTTGATACACTGCAGATTTAGCAGGTTTTCCCACTTATGTATGTAGAAGTCTGTAATTTTTATCATAGGTACTCTTCAACTGTGAGTGACGGAATCTAAAATAAAAATCCAGAAAATCACATTGTATGATTTTTAAGTAATTCATTTGCATTTTATTGCACGACATAAGTATTTGATACATCAGAAAAGCAGAACTTAATATTTGGTACAGAAACCTTTGTTTGCAATTACAGAGATCATACGTTTCCTGTAGTTCTTGACCAGGTTTGCACACACTGCAGCAGGGATTTTGGCCCACTCCTCCATACAGACCTTCTCCAGCTCCTTCAGGTTTCGGGGCTGTCGCTGGGCAATACGGACTTTCAGCTCCCTCCAAAGATTTTCTATTGGGTTCAGGTCTGGAGACTGGCTAGGCCACTCCAGGACCTTGAGATGCTTCTTACGGAGCCACTCCTTAGTTGCCCTGGCTGTGTGTTTCAGGTCGTTGTCATGCTGGAAGACCCAGCCACGACCCATCTTCAATGCACTTACTGAGGGAAGGAGGTTGTTGGCCAAGATCTCGCGATACATGGCCCCATCCATCCTCCCCTCAATACGGTGCAGTCGTCCTGTCCCCTTTGCAGAAAAGCATCCCCAAAGAATGATGTTTCCACCTCCATGCTTCACGGTTGGGATGGTGTTCTTGGGGTTGTACTCATCCTTCTTCTTCCTCCAAACACGGCGAGTGGAGTTTAGACCAAAAAGCTCTATTTTTGTCTCATCAGACCACATGACCTTCTCCCATTCCTCCTCTGGATCATCATTGGCAAACTTCAGACGGGCCTGGACATGCGCTGGCTTGAGCAGGGGGACCTTGCGTGCGCTGCAGGATTTTAATCCATGACGGCGTAGTGTGTTACTAATGGTTTTCTTTGAGACTGTGGTCCCAGCTCTCTTCAGGTCATTGACCAGGTCCTGCCGTGTAGTTCTGGCCTGATCCCTCACCTTCCTCATGATCATTGATGCCCCACGAGGTGAGATCTTGCATGGTGCCCCAGACCGAGGGAGATTGACCGTCATCTTGAACTTCTTCCATTTTCTAATAATTGCGCCAACAGTTGTTGCCTTCTCACCAAGCTGCTTGCCTATTGTCCTGTAGCCCATCCCAGCCTTGTGCAGGTCTACAATTTTATCCCTGATGTCCTTACACAGCTCTCTGGTCTTGGCCATTGTGGAGAGGTTGGAGTCTGTTTGATTGAGTGTGTGGACAAGTGTCTTTTATACAGGTAACGAGTTCAAACAGGTGCAGTTAATACAGGTAATGAGTGGAGAACAGGAGGGCTTCTTAAAGAAAAACTAACAGGTCTGTGAGAGCCAGAATTCTTACTGGTTGGTAGGTGATCAAATACTTATGTCATGCAATAAAATGCAAATTAATTATTTAAAAATCATACAATGTGATTTTCTGGATTTTTGTTTTAGATTCCGTCTCTCACAGTTAAAGTGTACCTATGATAAAAATTACAGACCTCTACATGCTTTGTAAGTAGGAAAACCTGCAAAATCGGCAGTGTATCAAATACTTGTTCTCCCCACTGTATATATATTTTTTTACCCCAATTTCGATCTTGTATCATTACTCCCCAACTTGCTCGGGAGAGGCGAAGGTGGAGTTATGACCCGCATAACCGCGCTCCTTAACACCCGCCAGCTTAACCCGGAAGCCAGCCGCACCAATGTGTCAGAGGAATCACCATTCAACTGGCGACCGGGTTAGCCTGCAGGCACCCGGCCCGCCACAAGGAGAACCCCCCCACCAAACCCTCCCCAATTATGCACAGTCCTATGGAACTCCCGGCCACGGCCGGTTGTGGCACAGCCCAGGAATGAACCCGGGTCTGTAGTAACGCCTCTAGCACTGCAATGCCTTAGACTGCTGGGCCACTCGGGAGGCCCGCGTTTATATTTTTGTTAAGTGTACAAACTACATCCCGGTGAAAAGAACAGAAATTAGAAGAGGAATAACTCAAAGTGGGATACCTCATCAATCGAATTGGATAAACATTATTTGTGGTTACCTGGGCGACATAGGGCAGCAGGTTGTTGGGGATGCCCTGAGGGTCTTCTCCGATGAGCCCAGAGGAGTGAGCTCCGATGGGGTTGAAATACCGCAGCAGCACAGCGTTCCAGTCCTGGGAATACATGCAGTAGTATGGGCATTATTATCATTATACAGTGCCTTCAGAAAGTATTCAGACCCCTTGACTTTTTCCAAATTTTGTTAGGTTACACCCTTATTCTAAAATTGATTACATAGTTTTTTCCCCTCAGCCTACCCCATAGCCGCAGGGAAACAGATATAGACATTTTGCTCCGTTCATCTTTGACACTATCCTGACTAGTCTCCCAGTCCTTACCTCTGAACAACATCTCCACAGCATGATGCTTCCACGACCATGCTTGACCGTAGGGATGGTGCCAGACGCGACGCTTGGCATTCAGGCCAAAAAGTTCAATCTTGGTTTCATCAGACCAGAGAATCTTGTTTCTCATAGTCAGAGTCTTTAGGTGCCTTTTGGCAAACTCCAAGAGGGCTGTCATACTGAGGAGTGGCTTCCGTCTGGTCACTCTACCATAAAGGCCTGATTGGTGGAGTGCTGCAGAGATAGTTGTCCTTCTGGAATGTTCTCCACTCTGTCAGAGTGACCATTGGGTTCTTGGTCCCCTTCCTGACCAAGAGCCTTCTCCCCCGATTGTGCAGTTTGGCCGGGCGGCCAGCTCTAGGAAGAGTCTTGGTGGTTCCAAGCTTCTTCCATTTAAAAATGATGGAGGCCACTTTGTTCTTGGGGACCTTCAATGCTGCAGAAATGTCTCGGAGCTCTAAGGACAATTCCTTCGACCTCATGGCTTGGTTTTTGCACTGACATGCACTGACAATTGTGGGACCTTTTATAGACAGGTGTGTGCCTTTCCAAATCATGTCCAATCAATTTAATCTACCAATCAAGTTGTAGAAACATATCAAGGATGATCAATAGAAACAAGATGCACCTGAGCTCAATTTTGAGTCTCATAGCAAAGGGTCTGAATACTTATGTAAATAAGGTAGTACTGTTTTTTATTTTTAATAAATGTGCAGAAATTAAAATAAAAACTGTTTTCGCTTTGTAATTATGTGGTATTGTGTTTAGGTTACTGAGGATTTTTATTTTTTAAATCAATTTTAGAATAACATAACAAAATGAGGAAAAAGTAAAAGGGGTCTGAATACTTCCCGAAGGCACTGTACACATTGTTATACAAACTAGGGTGTGTGGTGAGGAATAGAGAGCCTGGGGTAGGTAGGTTATAGTACCTTTTCTGCCTTACACTGGTCCATAATCATCTCCTCTATGAAGTACTTGGTCTTGCCGTAGGGGTTGGTGCACCCCCCAACAGAGTGCTGTTCATCTATGGGAAGCCGCTGAGGATCTCCATACACCGTGGCCGAGCTGCTGAAGACCAGATTGCGCACGCCATGAGTCTGCATCACCTGAGAGACATGCAGATGCACACACACAACACACACGGCAGCAGACGTTGAGACAGCAATCTAAAGCACACACGCTTAGGCATACAGACTAGCATCACAAGGTTGGTTGAGATTATTGCAAGCAACACATAAACATTGGTAGTCAAAGTAAAAGACAAGAACAGTGCTACAAAGTTATCAAATCAATACACACAGGCACCCATGCATTTACAGAATAGGTCACTTCAAATAAATGCAAGGAAAGCTGAGATTAAGGTGTTCTAATTTACCTCAAGCAAGTTCATGGTTGCAGTGAGGTTGACCTGATAGTACCTCAATGGCTGCTCAACTGACTCACCCACCGCTTTCAGACCAGCAAAATGTATTACAGCACTGAATGAATGCTGTTAAGACAGAGACAAACAAGTAAACACTTAATAAAGACAAAGGTAAGTGATGTCTTGAGCAAAACTCATAATAAGGCCAGGAGTTGTCCCGGACCACATGACCTGAAGAGGACAAACTCTGGGGCCTTGTTAAAGCAAATGCATAGGAACACTGTTCAGCAGGTATGAGTGTAGTTTCTAACCAGTTTGAAAAGCTTCTCCAGGCCTGGGCGGTCCAGCAGGTCCAGCTCATGAAACTCAATGCCGGTGTCCAGGATCTTCTCTATCCGTCGCAGGCTCTCAGGGACATCTCCTTCTCCTACACAAAACATCAGGATGCATCCACACACACACAGCAACACCTTTACTGTAACTCTTGTCACCTAAAACAAACAGTAACTGTCAAACAGACAACGTGTCTTACGTCACTATCACTCTCAAAGTTACGCTGGGCAAACTAAGGACACTTACCTCGGACAGCATTGCTGAAGTTATCTATGACCACAGGGCAAAATCCTGACTCAATCAGTTCCACCACACAGTGGCTGCCGATGTAGCCTCCTCCCCCAGTCACCAGGACCTTCTGTGCCATCCTGAATGCCTGCCTTACAAAGACAGAACACATCACACAACAGCAACACACATGAGAACACCATTAGTGGACACAGCAACATACTAAAGATGTGTTCAGATCTACCTTATTCTAAATGACTACCGACCCTTAGCACTCACGTCTATAGCCATGAAGTGCTTTGAAAGGCTGGTCATGGCTCACATAAACACCATTATCGCAGAAACCCTAGACCCAATCCACACTGCCCTTTCCCACCTGGACAAAAGGAACACCTATGTGAGAATGCTATTCAAGGACTACAGCTCAGCTTTCAACACCATAGTGCCGACAAAGCTCATCACTAAGCTAAGGACCCTGGGACTAAACACTGCCCTCTGCAACTGGATCCTGGACTTCCTGACGGGCCGCCCCCAGGTGGTAAGGTTAGGTAACAACACATTTGCCAATCTGATCCTCAACACTGGGGCCCCTCAGGGGTGCGTGCTCTCAGTCCCCTCCTGTACTCCCTGTTCACCCATGACTACATGGCCAGGCACGACTCAAACACCCTCATTAAGTTTGCCGACGACACAACAGTGGTAGGACTGATCACCGACAACGATGAGACAGCCTATAGGGAGGAGGTCAGAGACCTGGCCGTGTGGTGCCAGGATAACAACCTCTCCCTCAACGTGATCAAGACAAAGGAGATGATTGTGGACTACAGGAAAAAGAGGACTGAGCACGCTCCCATTCTCATCGACAGGGCTGTAGTGGAGCAGGTTGAGAGCTTCAAGTTCCCTGGTGTCCACATCACCAACAAACTACCATGGTCCAAACACACCAAGACAGTCGTGAAATGGGCACGACAAAGCTATTCCCCTCAGGAGACTGAAAATATTTGGCATGGGTCCTCAGATCCTCAAAAAGCTCTACAGCTGGACCATCAAGAGCATCCTGTCTGGTTGCATCACTGCCTGGTATGGCAACTGCTCGGCCTCCGACCGCAAGGCACTACAGAGGGTAGTGCGTATGGCCCAGTACATCACTGGGGCCAAGCTTCCAGCCATCTAGGACCTCTATACCGGGCGGTGTCAGAAGAAGGCCCTAAAGAATTGTCAAAGACTCCAGCCACCCTAGTCATAGACTGTTCTCTCTGCTACCGCACGGCAAGCGGCTTCTTAACAGCTTCTACCCCCAAGCCATAAGACTCCTGAACAGCTAATCAAATGGCTACCCGGACTATTTGCATTGTTGAATTCCTAAAGATCAATGTCTGACTAGAGCTTTGCAAGACAAACAAAGGCGGAGGGTTATGTTTTATGATGAACAACTCATGTTGTCTCAAGTTAAAGACGCATACAATTGGCATGTTGACTGCAGAAATGTCCACCGAAGAAGTTGCCAGAGAATTGAATGTTAATTTCGCTACCGAGTGCTGAGGAGTATTTCTGTCTGTAATAAAGCACTTTCAAACTCATTCTGATTGGCTGGGCCTGGCTCCCGAGTGGGTTGGCCTGGCTGCCAAGTGGGTGGGCCTATGCCCTCCAATGCCCGCCTATGGTGGAACCCCTGCTCAGTCATGTGAAATCCATAGATTAGGGCCTAATTAATTCATTTCAATTGACTGATTTCCTTATATGAACTGTAACCCAGTAAAATCTTTGAAATTGTTGCATGTTGTGTTCATATTTTTGTTCAGTATAGTAACATAAGTATTGCACCTGCTAAAACAGCTGATAAACAGTGTACACAACTAATACACTTTGATTTAACAGTCATAGTATTTCAGGAACAGCCCAGGTTACCTTTTATCTAAAACAGCCACCCATAAAACCTGGAGAGCTTGTCAAGCTAGACATTTTTTAAAGAGGTATGTGGTTCAACTATTCAATTTCAGTGCCCCACCCCACCCAGACCCACGTCACCATTCAGTGCACCTGTACCACCAGGATATAGAGAATGAAAAGATAATCATGGGTAAATTGTGACTAACTGACTGATATGCAAACCTAGGTATAACCCTACATCATAAATAACTACTCATTATTATTTGTAGATCAGTCAGTCAAATTTACCCATGATACATTACAGGTTTGAACTTCTCGAACACGGCCACTATCCCTAATTTCACATTATACTGCAGTTGCATTGAACTACGTAACATGATCTGGATGGATGGATGGATGGATAGATAGATAAGAGGTACTTTATTGATCCCTGGAGGGGGGGGGGGGGGGGGGGGGGGGTTTGTCAAGCAGTTACGCAAAACACAGGGCAGGTGCAAAATGCAGGAACGAAATACACAAAAGAGAGATACACGATAACCTATTTATTTTGCTTTTCCTGACATCAAGGAGACATCAGCATAATCAGTCAGTTATAAAATGTAATTCAACTGCTACGTTATTTTTGACTCTCTCAATCCTGTCTGTAATAAGTCATCAGCCACTAATGTCTGAAGTCCATTATACAGATTATAGCGACAGTAAACAAAAACCTTAATGATATCGTAACTTTAGCTAAACATTCATTGAACTCTTCTGATTTTAGTTATTGCTAAACTGTCATCATTGGATAAATCCTACCACTGTCATTCATCAAGACAATCATACATGAATGAAAATACTTACTTACGTCCTTTACACCAAATGAATTGTCTTCGCGAAAAGGAAGACGGCCGAAGAGTATAGGACTGTGTAAAAGACTGCTAAGACAGAATGAAGCTGTCACCTGAAATAAGGGACGTCTCCCTGTCCTGTTTGGACATATCTTGCTTCCTGTTCAGCGAGAGACGTGGAGCTGTGTTAAGTCAGGACAACCAGATACTACATCCAGTAGCGTATGTCCGTATTTCTTTTTTTCAAACTAAAAGCCATGTTTTGAGTAATGAATAATATCCACTTTTTGTGCCTCCTCCTATCTTTTTAAGCAGATGTCCCTGCAGTAGAGCTTACTCTTCCGGGAGACTTAAGATGTTATAATTGTATTATCAGAAATTATCATATATGACTTACAGAAATACTCTCTATTTCCTATTTATCAGAGAGGACTTTTATGTTTAGAACGTCATCCCGTTCATTTAGAAAATCTACGGACTACTTGCGCTAACTTCCTGGTACTGATACGTGGACGGCGTCAAACAAGGAAGCCTCACATGCTCCGACGTCAGAAATCGATGGAAACCACGCCTTTTACTTTTTAGACAGTAAAGTAATTGTGGTGGCAGAGAGCTTTCTCGCAGAGCACTCTCTCGCTCTCTCTCTCAATTCAATTTCAATTTAAGGGGCTTGTAAACATATGTTTACATTGCCAACGCAAGTGAAATAGATAATAAACAAAAGTGAAATAAACAACAACAAAACATTTACAGTAAACATTACACTCATAAAAGTTCCAAAGGCTTTCCTTATGTCTATATACAGTGTTGTAACGATGTGCAAATAGTTAAAGTACAAATGGGAAAATAAATAAACATAAATATGGGTTGTATTACTAGTAGGACACTAGTATGACTTTTCTTGTGTCAACGGGAAAATATTGCTGCTGTGATTGCACACTGTTGTATTTCACCCAACAGATATGGGAGTTTATGGTGATTCTCATGATTTGGTGGGGTCTAATTGTGTTGCTGTCCTAGGGCTCTGTTTGGGTTTGTGAGCAGAGCCCCAGGACCAGCTTGCTTAGGGGACTCTTCTCCAGGTTAATCTCTCTGTAGGTGATGGCTTTGTTATGGAAGGTTGGGGACTTTGTAGACTTTAACAGCTCTTTTCTGGATTTTGATAATAAGTGGGTATCGATCCTATTCTACTCAGCATATTTTTGCTGAATTCTGCATGCATAGTCTCAATTTGGTGTTTGTCCCATTTTGTGAATTCTTGGTTGGTGAGCGGACCCCAGACCTCACAAACATAAAGCAGTGGTGGAAAAAATACCCAATTGTCATATTTGAGTAAAAGTTAAGATACATTAATAGAAAATGGCTTAAGTAAACGTGAAAGTCACCCAGTAAAATTCTACTTGAGTAAAAGTAAATATACTTAAGTATGAAAAGGAAATGGAATTGCTAAAATATGCTTAAGTATCAAAAGTAAAATTAAAAGTATATCACTTCAAATTCCTTACATTAAGCAAACCAGAAGGCACAATTTTCTTGTTTTTTATTTATTTATGGATTGCCAGGGGCACACTCCAACACTCAGACATAATTTACAAACAAAGCATTTGTGTTTAGTGAGTCCGCCAGATCAGATGCTGTAGGGATGACCAGGGATTTCCTCTTTAAGTGTGTGAATTAGACAATTTTCCTGTCCTGCTAAGCATTCAAAATATAACGAGTACTTTTGGGTGTCTGGTCTCTCAGATCGTTCACAGCTTTGTGGAAGTCTCTCTCTCTCCCTTTCTCTCTCTCTCCCTCACACACACACCACCGTACATTTATACGCTTGTTGATGCTCTCCCCACTGGGCACACACTGATAGAATCAATGTTGTTTCCACGTAATTTACATGAAAACCAATGTGGAATAAACATTGAATTGACGTCTGTGCCCAGTGGGTCCTCGCTAATGAAACACGAAGCCTCAAGGCAGAACAATGTCTCTTTTGTAGGACTAAAACAATTTCTTTACCAAATAAGAATAAAAAACATGTGTTTCAAAATTGCACAGTACAACTGATATTAAATAACATTCTTTCATGTGTATTCACAAAATGCAAACAGATTCACTGATGGACACAAAGTGTTGCCAGACCCAGCAATGTCACACTGCCCCACTAGAGAGTGTGGCTCTGAGACAAAGTGAGAGAGAGGGATGATACAACTTAAAGGAGTTCCTAATAAAATCAAAATGTACATGCCATGTTATTGTAGATGCATGTTTCAGTGTGTCATCTGTAAGGTCCTTATGGTCTGTGCAGTTGACAGATATAATGGAGTGGAGGCATCCCCACATCAATGCCTATATTAAATAAAACTTTGAGTAGCATTCTTTTATTTGTTGTGCTGTTTTAGAAACCCTTGCGCCAGTCCTGCCTTGTCGAGTAACACTGGCACCTGAAGAAAGGCAGACACTGTGACGGAGGAGGGAAAAGGGAGAAAAGAAGAATATTTGAGGGGTACAACTTCCTCACACCTCCTTGAATTGCTTTCTCTACAACTGAGGAAACACGAACGGAGGGGAAATATTTGAGAAAGGTAAACAAAATACTTTTGGAACAAGCACAGATAAACAGAAATAGAAATCCAACAATCCAGGAGGCCCAACCCAAGCGTGGCACTGAATACAGAAGGGAGCATTATTATTTCAGCTCAGAGAAGAACAACACATGAACCACAGGCTTTCACAGAACAACAGAATATCAGGGGTTTGGACTTCTGCAGTTTGGTGCTGGATACAGTACAGTGTCTCCTTTCTCTGCAAGTTTCTAGTAAGAAATTGCTCTGTCTGTCTTTGACTCAAGAGAGCGTGTGTGTGTGTGTGTGTGTGTTTGTTGTGGGGCGCAGGTGCTATGGCCTGGGCTGGGATGTGGTTGTGTGTGGAGAGGACGGAGGGGGAGGGGCCATGGGAGGGTAGAACCAGATCCTAAGTGTGTGTATGAAGCACATGGTCCCGTGTGTCACTCTGATGGACATACCTACCCCAACCTGTGTCAGCTGAGAGAGGCAGCCAGCTGGAAAGGGACCACTCTGAGGCTCACTGGACAGGGGCCATGCTACTCTGGTGACTATAATCAATTCCTATTATAGCATCAGTCAAGTAAATAGGTATTTTAACTTAGTGCTTAACTATAGATAATATTTTTTAGATTCACTACATTATTAAATTTCTGAAAAGCCATGTGGATATGTTCTGTCAAAACAGCCAGAATGTAAGCTCACATTTTAATTTTTTTATTGAACCTTTATTTAACTAGGTAAGTCAGTTAAGAACAAATTCTTATTTACCTACAGGGTCAGCTCCTGGAGCAAATTAGGTTAAAGTGCCTTGCTCAAGGACACATCGAAAGGTTTTTCACCTTGTCGTTACTGGCCCAACGCTCTAACCACTAGGCTACCTCTAGGCTACCTGCCGCCCTAAATGCCCTACATGTCTATATGGTGTTCCTCTCTCACTCAGCCCCTCGTATCTCCAGAGCCCCCAGAGTCCTGTCCAACTACACTGGGAACGACATCGTGTTTGGCTGTGAGGACTCTGCCTCATACTATAGCACAAGGTATCATGGCACAAAGAGAATAAAACACAGTTGTTCACTTTTTGTATTTTTTTATGTCATTATAGGCAACATGCTATTGAATTGCAAAATGTTCAATTTGCTTGCACTCTGCATGTTGTTCCAAATCACAGCAGCAGAGGGGGCAATGCCGACAGGGAGTGTGTAAATACGTGCATGGTCCAAAAGCAATCACTGGTCCTTTCCCATAGAGAGAGAAAAAGAGAGCGAGAGAGAGAGAGTCTATCTGAAAGACTGAAATATGTGACCATCCAGAGGGACTGTCTGTGTGTGTATGTGTATATGTGTGCCTCTCCCTGCCCAAGTGCTTGTTAATCCTCTCCTCTCTTCAGCTCATCCACTGGTCCCTGCTGGATACAGAGGCTCCATATGAATGGAAGCCTGCATTAGCTTTCACAGCAGTCTGTGTTAGTCAATGCTGATTAGAGATTAGAAACCTGTGGCGAGACAGTCCATCCAATCTTAACTCTCTCTCTATCCCTCCATCTCTCCTTCCTTTCTCTCTCTCTTCCCCTTTATTCCTCACCCATGTATTCCTCCCTCTCTTTGTCTTCCCATTACCTCCTCCATTCTCCCAAACTTTATTGACACTCTCAACTAACCAGAACAAAAAGTTCCTTTCATTTGGCATGCTAAGTGATGACGTCATGAGACGTTTCATCATGGTGTTTAGGCTTCCCTTCCTCTGCTAATTACCTACAAACTAGAATCTGATAAAACGGATATGAGTCACAATGCAATTATTATTGGTTAACAAAGATAGATTGAGATGCAGAGGAAGAGTGACAGAATGATAGCAAGAAAGAAACAGAGAGAGAGAGAGCGAGAGAGATACATGAAGAAAGATAGTTGTCAATTTACTGTAATTCAATGCAGGAAAAAAAACACGTGCACACACATACACGACCACACGCACACACACACACACACACACACACACACACACACACACACACACACACACACACACACACACACACACACACACACACACACACACACACACACACACACACACACACACACACACACACACACACTCCATTCCCTCAGATACGGTAATGTCATTACTGTGGTAATTATCCTCATTAGTGGCAGTAGAGAGCTCTGTGTGGCTAGTCCTTCAGACCCCACCCCAACCATCTCTCTCATTAGGTCTCCCCTGACTGATGTACAACAATACTCATCTGTGCCATTTAACTTATAGTAATACACTTGGCCAGCAGAATAGCATATTATGGGATAAATATATTTGAATTGAACTGGTATATCAACATCCAACAATTGAAATATTTGTATGGCATTTGCCACTCTGCCTGAATGCCCATCTGTTTAATGAGGCCTAGTGGAACAGGAGTGGTCTGAGAGCGAGCAGGGGTCGTAGAAGGGGATGTGGTGTAGTGTGTACAGTGGATACATTTTTTTTTATCACTGTGGTACTATTTTCACAAGTATGTGGTACATTTTCACAACTCTTAGTACAAATCTCCAAACTGGTCACATTTGTAATGCAGCAAGTCTTTCATTCAAAACCTGTCAATGTGCATTCGTTTGGATTGTAAACATCTCTTAAAACACAACCATTGATTCAAAATATACGTCTATTGTGAAATGTAATGAGAACATTGGTTTAATCACCAAAACACATCATATATTTTCAATTTAGTCGTTTTAACGACCAGTTAATCCAATAGCAAACAATGCAAGATACGTGTTTCAAATAACACTTAGAAGTGCTGACAGTACTGTAAATTACAATAGATTACACAGTTTTCACATTAGGCAATACACTTACATTACCCAGCAAAATTGATAGAAAATGTATAATTTCCATAATATCTATCCAATGTGTAATCAAAGGTGTGATCAATGAAGAGTCCTCTACAATCATTCATGCAAAACAAAATAATTGCAACATAGGTGTACTGTTTGTAATCAAATGTAAGAAATGAAATGAAACAAATTAAATGAATGAAAATAAAAGTTTAGCACGCTGTCACGCTCGGGTGTGTATATAGACCAAGGCGCAGCGCAGCGATAGTTCGACATCATTTATTTAAACAATTAAACTAAACTTATTATCGAACTATACAAAATAACAATGAATACAATTACAAGGGAAAATACAATTACAAGGGAAAATACAATTACAAGGGAAAATACAATTACATTGAACACGGGACTTAAGACAATGAACCACGCCTATGGAGTGGGACATACACATACTGTATAAGTAGGATCCCTAATTAGAGACAATGCAATGCAGCTGCTAATTAGGGATCCCACACACAACACCACACAGACGTAGCAATAGGCTTCTCTATGGCCAGAGCCTGACACACGCATTACAGTTTAGCACGCATTAAAGTTTTCTTTATCGCTTTGGTACTATTTTCACAAGTATGTGGTAAAATGTCACAACCCTTAGTACAAAAATCTAAACAGATCATCAAAAAGGCTGTTTTTTCCAAACTTTAAGCACATTTTCAACAGACTAAGTACAACACACAAAATCAGACAGTAACGTTTTTACCATACTTAGTGTTTCATCTAGAAATACCTTTCATATAAAATAATTGCCTTTCACAATGCAATGCTCACAATTCTTTTCATATGATTCTCTTCTCATTTCTTTAAATGCATTTGACCAACACTTAATCCAACTGCGCTTAATGGTTAATCACATAACCGTTTGGTAAACCTATAGATTTTAAACTGGTTTGTCTACTATATATGGATTTAAAGAAGTACAACAATAAAATGTTTGTCAAGTATAAACATCTAAATTACATGTATGATACATGATAACCATACATAATGAATATTCGTTATTGCTAATTGATATCAAATAGTGGGAACCACAATTGGTCACCATTTAAAAGGGTGTGTGTGAACACTTGCAATTTCTTTCAACATGGAACAGGACAGACAGCAAGGGAGAGATCAAAGACGTGGTCATGGGCCCAGTCAAAGAGATCAAAGAGGTGGGCATGGGCCCTGTCAAATAGGTCAAAGACGTGGGCATCAGAGAGAGGGAGGCAGACGGCAGGTAGCTGTTGCGTCTAATGAAGTCCGGGCCATTGTCGTTGACCATGTGGTAAAGGCTGCCATGGCAGAGGCTGCCAGATTAGTTCACCCCAATCTGAAAAGATCAACTGTCAATTCAATCATGAGAAAAACGTCTGCAGGCCATGCTTTACCAATACATTAAAAGTAAATGACATATTATAAGGCATGAAAATTCACAAAATTACATTATTCTTACAGTATGATCTATTGACAGTATACTCTGTTCTACTCTCAGAACTGACAGAAGACCCCATGGTGGTGGCCATTGCCGTGTGCTGACCGACCAGCAGGAGTGGGAAGTGGTGGAAATGGTGAGGGCCAGGTATGACATACGGCTGTCTGAAGTAAAGCAGGCCATTAAGGAGAGCGATGACACCTTTGCCAATGAGGTATCCATCAGCCTACTAAGAGGCATCAGGCACCAGCTATCTATGAAACACATTTACCTTCGCCTTTTGAGAGAAAAAATAACCGGGTGATGAAACAACTGCAGGCCGAGTATGTTCAGGTACAGCACTATATACTGTTACTATTTGATGCACATGCTACTGAAAAACATCCCCATAGCATGATACTGCCACCCCCATGCTTCACCATAGGGATTGTGCAAGGTTTCTTTGAAATGTGACACTTGGCATTCAGGCCAAATAGTTCAATCTTGGTTTCATCAGACCAGAGAATCTTGTTTCTCATGGTTTGAGTCCTTTAGGTGCCTTTTAGCAAACTCCAAGCGGGCTGTCATGTGCCTTTTACTGAGGAGTGGCTTCAGTCTGGCCACTCTACCATAAAGACCTGATTGTTGGAGTGCTGCAGAGATGGTTGTCCTTCTGGAAGGTTCTCCCATCTCCACAGAGTAACTCTGGAGCTCTGTCAGAGTGACCATCGGGTTCTTGGTCACCTACCTGACAAAGGCCCTTCTCCCCCGACTGTTCAGTTTGGCCGGGCGGCCAGCTCTAGGAAGAGTCTTGGTGGTGTATCTTTGTTTATGAAGCTGGCTTCAACCAGGCCAATACTCTGCACCTTGGGCGGAACCTCATCGGCCAATGGGCGATTGTTCAAGTACCTGGACACATCCGTGTGCGCAGCTATCTCTGAAGATGGTGTGGTAGGACGTACGCCATTACTTAGATCCTACAACACTGCACACCTCATTGTGTTTCTCAATGAAATTGACCAGGTCTGTCAAGGGGAAGGTTTCACCTATGTCATTGTGTGGGACAATGTCAGGTTCCACCATGCAGAGGTGGTTCAGGCATGGTTACGGGCTCATCCCCGATTCGTGACCCTATACCTGCCCCCAAACGCTCCTTTTCAGCATGGAGGTGGAAGTTGTACGATCGCCGTCCCCATGAGTATGCCACCCTTCTCCTGACAATGGATGAGGCATGTGACAACATCAATACAGACCAATGTCAAGCTTGGATTCGCCATGCCAAAATATTTTTCCCACGGTGCATGAACAATCAGGACATTCACTGTGATGTGGATGAGAATTTATGGCCAAATGCTCAAGACAGGCTTGATGCAAATGAACGCGTGCTAAACATTGTTTTATTTTCATTAATTTAATTTGTTGCATTTCATTTCTGAATTTGATTACAGACAGTAAACCTAATTTACAGTACTGTAGCATATTACCTTCGGCACTTCTAAGGGCGATTTGAAACATGTATCTCGCCTGCGTCCTTTGACGCTGCTCCACCTCCTGCAGGCGGACCGGCGGCGGAGCGAGGCTCCAGTTTACCGTCCAGGGGACAAGGTCTGGCTGTCCACAGGGGACCTCCAGCTCCGCCTGCCCTGTTGTAAGTTGGAGCCCCGGTATGCGGGCCGTTCATTATCCTTTGGAGAGTTAATGAGGTCACCTACAGACTGAGATTAAGCCCACCTTATACTAATCTCTCTCCATCTTTCCATGTCTCTCTCCTCAGACCGGTGGTTCCTGGTCCGCTGGGGAAATCCGTCCCTGCAGTGGCGCCTCCACCCCCAACAGAGGTAGCCAGGGGTCTGGCTTACCGGGTGGAGAAAGTACTGGACTCTCGGCTACGGCGAGGTCGGGTCCAGTACCTAGTGGACTGGGCGGGGTACGGCCCTGAGGAGCATAGCTGGGTTCGGGCGGTGGACATATGCGACCCCTCCATCACCGCAGAGTTCCACGAACACCGTCCGGACCGGCCAGCTCCTCGTCCTCGGGGTTGCCTGAGGCGCCGGCGAGAGGCGACGTCAGTAGGTGTGCCTAGGGACAGGGGTACTGTACACGAATGCCCCGCGTTGAGCTGCGGGACCTCCTCCTCTCTGGCGCTCCTCCTCGCTGGTGTTCTAACTGTCGGCAGTAGGACGATGGCAGCAACACCCTTCACCTCCGCACCTGTTTTGTGTTATGTCATTATGTCCTCTTTAAGTATCCTGTGTATTTGCTTTACCTCTCACAGGTTATTTTTTCTCCATGTTTCGTGCAGTTGAGGTGCTGGTTCTCGTTTTTTCATTAAAATTTAAGGTACGTTATTTTCATTTCGCTATTTTTGCCTCCTTTTTCTGTCACCACCACTCTCATCCTCACAATTTTTACTCCTGAACTTATTTAGGCTTGCCATAACAAAGGGGTTGAATACTTAGTGACTCAAGGCATTTAAACTTTTCATTTTTTATTAATTAAAACTTCACAAAACATAATTCCACTTTGACATTATAGGACGTTTTGAAACTTTTGAGTGAGGTGACCATGTATTGAGTGATCAGTTCGCACACGACCAATTACAAATTTGTATCAAATTATCAAATAAGCATTTCCGACAATGGGCTGCCATTGTAATCCATTCTATACCAGGCAGTCACACGAGAGTAAACTACTATGTAATCTCCCACTTCTACATGCAGAAAACTGGAGATCCTGGATAAAAATGTGTTTTAAACGCTTATTTGACAGCAAAGGACAAATTCAGCACACCAAATCGTAAGTATTGTTCCTGTAAATATTGGATATGCCTCTGTTGACTAAAAACTTTATTTTGGTGAAACAGAATAGTTTAGATTTGATTGATCAAGGACGCCAGGCTATGGAATCTTCCTCAACGAGACGTCTGTAAACAATGGCTCGCTTCAGGGACAAAGCCTTATTTGCATCAATGATTTGTTGCCGCATATTGCAAATAACAATGAAAAGATCTCAATCTCTGCAAAAACTCTTGTTCAGTCCACTTACTAGTAAGATTTTAGTCACAGAAATAATTTAGTCTCGTCTCGTTTTCGTCAACTCAAATCAGAAATCATTTTAGTTTAGTTATAGTTTATCTGTATCTATTTAGTCAATTATCGTCTTGTCAATTGCCACTGAAAAAGAGCTGCTTGAAGAATATTTGTCACTATTTCCGTTGACAAAATGAACACTGACGCACACACTTTACACTTTATTACTCACTCAGCTCAAACATAAGCCTGTGTCTCTCTTTAGTCAGGTTTTTGTAACTGATCTGTAGCTGGTTTTTCTCTTTAGTCAGGTTGTTATAACTGGTCTCTAATCATTTTATCTGTTCCTCCAAGAGGTTAGCTGAAATAAAACAGAGAAGCAGTGGTTGAGTTTGATGAAAGAAGGTGTGGGTTTCTTATTTCATCAGTGGACAGAACACATGCTTATCATTTGAGAACTTCGGAATGGTTCAATTCCACATTACATTACATTGCAAAATAGGTTTTTAACCTCAATGGGTCTTACCTGGTTAAGTAAAGGTTTAAAGAATAAAAATAAACTGTCCTGCTTAATGAATCTGTATCTTTGAATGTCTTAATTTTTCTATATAGCTATGTAGTATATAATTCAAAAAGCGCACTATAAGCAGAAGTAATTAAACTCACCGTGGGCAAGACGCAAGGAGATGTTCAGAGTGACTTGCACAACACACATCAGCCCAAATCTGACACCAACCAGTATGTAGAGTATTTTACCTGCAGGACCTGAGGACCAACACATATTTAACCTGGTTGCGCTCCAAATGGCACTGTATTCTCTATGTAGTGCACTACTTTTTACCAGGGCCCACTTGGGGATACAGCCCCTGCATCAGTGAACATGGTTGGAGTGGAGTTACTGACTTCAAAAACTCATAGGTCCGGTTTACCGGACACAGATTATGCCTAGTATTTCCCATAAAAAACATACGATATTCTATTTTTAAGTCCAGGACTTTTAATCTGTGTCTGGGCAACCAGCCCATGGTTTTCCGACTTATTTATTTTTGTGACAATGAAAACAAAACTGACTTCACAAATACAAGGAAAAGAAGAGATAACAGCGATGTATTGGAGAATATTGCAACACACATCCATTCCAATGCTAGGGAATCTGGACCTTCTATAGCAAGAAAGCTTTGGAATATCTCTGTTTCTTTTGCTGTGTTTGTCTTCATATTGACTTAGTTTCAACCTCAATGACAGACATGGCCATCTCTGTTATCTTGGTTTGTTTGTATCTTAATGTTACAGCGTTTTTCTACACCAAAATGTACCTCTGTGTGTGTGTGAGTTTTAACCCATCTAAATACAGGAAGCTATCATATAGGACAGGGGTGAAACTAAGTGGACATGGGTGACTAAGCCTATGTGCAAAGGTTTAGGATTAGATTTACCATGAGATGAGGCTGAAATGAGTCGTGTGATATTTCCAACTTTAGAATTTGATTGTACATTGTACACTGACCGAACAGTGATCATTATTTTGTCCAACAGCTAAACACATTGAACCTTTTCTTCTTTTGAAAAAAAATCTAACACAAAAGGACACAGTTCTGCAATGGCAACATCTTGACAAGTCTTTGGTACAATTCTATTTGACACAAAGGGCGCTATTTTCGGCTGGTGTTAAGCCAGCGCAATTGTCAAACGCATGCAAGTTTTCAATTTCGAACTGTTAAAGGTGCAATATGTAACTTTTTGGGTGACATGACCAAAATCACCTAGAAATACGTATATCTGTCATTCTCATTGAAAGCAAGTCTAAGAAGTGGTAGATCTGTTCTATGTGCGCTATTTTTATGATTCCCATTCTTAAGTTGTTGTTTTTTTACTTTCGGTTTTGTACACCAGCTTCCAACAGCTGAAAAGACAATATGTTTGGTTATTGAAAATATATTTCACAGCGGTTTAGATGGTACAATGATTCTCTACAATATTGCTTGCTTATTTTGTCACATAAACTGAAATTAGGCAGAATTTAGAATTTTTGCAACGAGGAAATGGCGGAGCAATTTCTGCATATTGCACCTTTAAAGCCGGCACTCTTTTATTCTCAAACCCTAGTGCCAAGTTTGGTAAATTACTTGTCTTTAATGAGCTTGCTTATGCTGAGGTGGAAGAGGTGGCAATATCTGACGTTTGTTCTTAAAATGTGTTTTGTTACGTTACAGCCTTTGTCACGGTGCGTAGGATATATGGGACGATATACGGAGCGCTGGTGAAGTGTCATCCTTTTTATTGAAAATGAGATGTTCTCACGAAGCATTAACAATAAACAAGGAGAGTGAAAACAAAAACAGGATTCAAACAAAACACGGTGACTTACGTTGTATGTTGCAGGCAGTGCAGACAGACAAACGAACAATGATCCACACACAGGTGGAAGTGTGTGGGTCCTATATACTATCCCCAATCAGAGACAACGCTAGACAGCTGTCTCTGATTGGGGATGATAATCACCCTAGTTAGGGTGTGATGACTTGGTTGTGTGCCTCTCTCCTCCCCTAGGTGGGAGTAAGAGGCCTTACCACAACCAAGCCATCACAGTACCCCCCCCCAAGGTGCGGACTCCCGATCGCACCATAAATCCCCCCTCTCCTGAAAAGTAAAAGAAAATTGTCCAAAAAACTAGGGGGGACATGGCGGGGTACTGAGATGGTTGCTGGTGGAGGCTCCGGTTCTGGTTCCGGGCGTGGCGCAAGCTCTGAGAGTAGCTTCTCTCCTACCTCTCTGTTGCACGCCCGGTCCAGTCCGGACCCCAGCGCGATGGTTCCCCTCTCAGTACTCCCGCCAGTTACCAAGTCCTGTCTGGACCCTGGTGTGGGAGCCCTCGACCCTGGAGAGGGGCTGACCACCGGCCCCGGACTGGGCACCGGTGGAGCTGACTGCTCCGTCACTGGAGCTACGTAGATGACCGGCCCCGGACTGGGCACCGGTGGAGCGGACTGCTCCGGCACTGGAGCTACGTAGATGACCGGCCCCGGACTGGGCACCGGTGGAGCGGGCTGCTCCGGCACTGGAGCGACGTAGACGACCGGCCCCGGACTGGGCACCGGTGGAGCGGACTGCTCCGGCACTGGAGCTACGTAGATGACCGGCCCCGGACTGGGCACCGGTGGAGCGGACTGCTCCGGCACTGGAGCGACGTTCGCTGGAGGTGGCGGAACGCTGACCTTCGCTGGAGGTGGCGTGGCGCTGACCCTCGCTGGAGGTGGCGTGGCGCTGACCTTCGCTGGAGGTGGCGTGGCGCTGACCCTCGCTGGAGGTGGCGTGGCGCTGACCTTCGCTGGAGGTGGCGTGGCGCTGACCTTCGCTGGAGGTGGCGTGGCGCTGACCTTCGCTGGAGGTGGCGTGGCGCTGACCTTCGCTGGAGGTGGCGTGGCGCTGACCTTCGCTGGAGGTGGCGTGGCGCTGACCTTCGCTGGAGGTGGCGGGGCGCTGACCTTCGCCGGGGACCTCGGGGCGCTGACCGTCGCCGGGGACCTCGGGCTGCTGACCGTCGCCGGGGACCTCGGGCTGCTGACCGTCACCGGGGACCTCGGACTGCTGACCGTCACCGGGGACCTCGGGCTGCTGACCGTCACCGGGGACCTCGGGCTGCTGACCGTCACCGGGGACCTCGGGCTGCTGACCGTCACCGGGGACCTCGGGCTGCTGACCGTCACCGGGGACCTCGGGCTGCTGACCGTCACCGGGGACCTCGGGCTGCTGACCGTCACCGGGGACCTCGGGCTGCTGACCGTCACCGGGGACCTCGGGCTGCTGACCGTCACCGGGGACCTCGGGCTGCTGACCGTCACCGGGGACCTCGGGCTGCTGACCTTCTCCGGAGGTCTCGGGCTGATGACCTTCACAGGAGGCCTCAGGCTGCTGACCTTTACAGAAGACCTCAGGCTACTGACCGTCACAGGAGGCCTCGGGCTGCTGACCTTCTCCGGAGACCTCAGGCTGGATGCCGTGCCCACCCTGGGCACCGACGCAGAGGTGGTCTTCAGCCCTGCAGCTGGTCTGGCTGTCGGCCCCAGACTGGGCACCGACACGCTATGGAGCTCCTGCTCCACAGCGGGACTGAACGTCGTGCCCACCCTGGGCACCGACGCAGAGATGGTTCCCAACCCTCTGGTGGGGCTGAACGTCGTGCCCACCCTGGGCACCGACGCAGAGATGGTTTCCAGCCCTCTGGTTGGGCTGGCTGTCGGCCCCAGACTGGGCACCGACGCGCTATGGAGCTCCTGCTCCACAGCGGGACTGAACGTCGTGCCCACCCTGGGCACCGACGCAGAGATGGTTTCCAGCCCTGTGGTTGGGCTGGCTGTCGGCCCCACACTGGGCACCGACGTGCTATGGAGCTCCTGCTCCACAGCGGGGCTGAACGTCGTGCCCACCCTGGGCACCGACGCAGAGAGGGTTTCCAGCCCTCTGGTTGGGCTGGCTGTCGGCCCCACACTGGGCACCGACGTGCTATGGAGCTCCTGCTCCACAGCGGGGCTGAACGTCGTGCCCACCCTGGGCACCGACGCAGAGAGGGTTTCCAGCCCTGTGGTTGGGCTGGCTGTCGGCCCCAGACTGGACACCGACGCGCTATGGAGCTCCTGCTCCACAGCGGGGCTGAACGTCGTGCCCACCCTGGGCACCGACGCAGAGAGGGTTTCCAGCCCTGTGGTTGGGCTGGCTGTCGGCCCCAGACTGGGCACCGACGCGCTATGGAGCTCCAGCTCCACAGCGGGACTGAACGTCGTGCCCACTCTGGGCACCGACGCAGAGATGGTTTCCAAACCCAGAGCTGCGCTGTCGACCCTCGCAGTAGGCTCCATGTGAGGAATGGGTGAGCGCGCCACTGCTCTGCTGCGAGGCGCAGGCACGGGCCGTACCGGGCTGGGGAAACGCACCGTTGGGCTGGTTCGTCTAGCTGGCACGGGTCGCTCCGGGCTGGAGACACGCACCATGGGGCTGGTGCGTGGAGCAGGCGCGGGCCGTACCGGGCTGGGGAAACGCACCGTTGGGTTGGTGCGTTTAGCTGGTACGGGACTCACCGGGCTAGCGTTGCGCACCGATGGTTTTGTGCGCTGAGTCGGTCTCCTCCTCCTCCGACTCTGGACCGGCGCTGGAGGCACCGGACTGGGAACTGGCGCTGGATCACGACTGTCCCTGTCGTGCCTATTCCACCGCCAATCCCCATCCTGTGAGGGTTCCTCCGGGAACCCCCACGAGTGAGGGAACAGAAGCACATCGTCGTCGTCTTCCTCCGACTCCTCTCTGTACTCCCGTTCCCACGGCTGTAGGGGCTCCTCCTGGAACCCCCACGAGTGCAGTGGTCGGGGCTCTTCTCCTTCGATCCCCGACCACCCCCATAGCCCCCCCCCAAAATCAGTTTGGGGGTTTTTCTGGGCTCCAGGCTGGTCCTTCGCTTTCGCCCGGTGACGTTTCCCCCGTCTTCGGCGCCTCTGCTCCGGACCCCAGCCTTCCTCCACCGAGCGATAATAAGAGTGTTCCTCCTCGGTAATTTTCCCCATACCGAGGAGGATATCTCCTAAAGTAATCCCCCGTTGCGTCCCAGGGTGGTGGATCATTCTGTCACGGTGCGTAGGATATATGGGACGATATACGGAGCGCTGGTGAAGTGTCATCCTTTTTATTGAAAATGAGATGTTCTCACGAAGCATTAACAATAAACAAGGAGAGTGAAAACAAAAACAGGATTCAAACAAAACACGGTGACTTACGTTGTATGTTGCAGGCAGTGCAGACAGACAAACGAACAATGATCCACACACAGGTGGAAGTGTGTGGGTCCTATATACTATCCCCAATCAGAGACAACGCTAGACAGCTGTCTCTGATTGGGGATGATAATCACCCTAGTTAGGGTGTGATGACTTGGTTGTGTGCCTCTCTCCTCCCCTAGGTGGGAGTAAGAGGCCTTACCACAACCAAGCCATCACAGCCTTATTCTAAAATGGATAGAATTTTATTTTTTCCTCATCAATCTACATACAATACCCATAATGACAAAACAAAAACAGGTTTAAAAAAAACTGAAATATCACATTTACATAAGGATTCAGACCCTTTACTCAGTACTTTGTTGAAGCCCCATTGGCAGTGATTACAGCCTCAAGTCTTCTTGTGTATGACGCTACAAGCTTGGCACACCTGTATTTGGGGAGTTTCTCCCATTCTTCTCTGCAGATCCTCTCAAGCTCTGTCAGGTTGTGTAAGGGCCTGACTGAGGCCAGGTCTCTGACTCCCACTAGAGGGAGTGGGATGGCCACAGTCAGGTCCTGACATTCACAGGGTTGGTGTTGGGTTTTGGGTGATCCCCAATTAGAGGCGGCTGTCTGGAGTTGTCTCTAATTGGGGAGTCTATTTATGTGCACTTCACATCCACCTGCATGTGGATCATTGTGTGTGTTCACGTGCCTCTGTGTTTGCACTGAACACCAGCGCACAGTATTGTAGGTTTGTTCATTGAATCAGTATTAATAAATATGTTTGCACCGACCTCTCGCTCTACGCCTCGTTCCACTTCCATGCACCGTGACAGGTTGGATGGGGAGCGTCGTTGCACAGCTATTTTTGGGTCTCTCCAGAGATGTTAAATCGGGTTCAAGTCCGGGCTCTGGCTGGGCCACTCAAGGACATTCAGAGACTTGTCCCAAAGCCACTGCTGCGTTATCTTGGCTGTGTGCTTAGGGTCATTGTCCTGTTGGAAGGTGATCCTTTGCCCCAGTCTGCGGTCCTGAGCACTCTGGAGCAGGTTTTCATCAAGGATCTCTCTGTACTTTGCTCCGTTCATCTTTCCCTCGATCCTGACTAGTCTCCCAGTCCCTGCCGCTGATTAACATCCCCATAGCATGATGCTGCTACCGCCATGCTTCACCATTTCTCATGGTCAGAGTCCTTTAGGTGCCTTTTGGCAAACTCCAAGAGGGCTGTCATGTGCCTTTTACTGAGGAGTGGCTTCGTCTGGCCACTCTACCATAAAGGCCTGACTGGTTTAGTGCTGCAGAGATGGTTGTCCTTCAGAAAGGTTCTCCCATCACCACAGAGGAACTCTATCAGATTGACCATCGGGTTCTTGGTCACCTCCCTGATCAAGGCCCTTCTCCCCCGATTGCTCAGCTTGTCTGGGTGGCCATCTTTAGGAAGAGTCTTGGTGGTTCCAAACTTCTTCCATTTAAGAATGATTTTTTTTATTTAACCTTTATTTTACTAAGTCAGTTAAGAACAAATTCTTATTTACAATGACGGCCTAGGAACAGTGGGTTAACTGCCTTGTTCAGGGGCAGAACAACAGATTATTTACCTTGTCAGCTCAGGGATTCAATCCAGCAACCTTTTGGTTACAGGCCCTACACTCTAACCACTCGGCTACCACTATGGAGGCCATTGTGTTATTTAAAAAAATAAAAAATCCAGGCAAGTCAGTTAAGAACAAATTCTTATTTACAATGACAGCCTACCTACATGGACAGCCATGGTAGTACGGCGCCCCTGGAGCAAATTAGGGTTAAGTGCCTTGCTCAAGGACACATCGACAGGTTTTCACCTTGTCGGCTCGGGAATTCGATCCAGCAACTTTTCGGTTACTGGCCCAACGCTCTGACCACTAGGCTACCTGCCACGTTCTTGGGGACCTTCAATGCTGCAGAAATGTTTTGGTACCTACACAATCCTGTCTCGTAGCTCCAAGGACAATTCCATTGACCTCATGGCTTGGTTTTTGCTCTGACATGCACTGTCAACTGTGAGACCTTATAAAGACAGGTGTGTGCCTTTCCAAATCATGTCCAATCAATTGAATTTACCACAGGTGGACTCCAATCAAGTTGTAGAAACATCTCAAGGATGATCAATGGAAACAGGATGCACCTGAGCTTGATGAGGGAAAAAAACGATTTGATAAATTTTAGGATAAGGCTGTAACGTAACAATTTATAGAAAAAGTCAAGGGGTCTGAATACTTTCTGAATGCACTGTACTTAGCATGTTAGCTAACCCTTCCCTTAACCCTATCCTTAACTCTAACCTTAACCCCTAACTCTAGCCTATGCTAGCGAGGTAGATAATGTTAGCCACCTAGCTAGAATTTGTAACATCATAGGTTTATCAACATTTTTAAATATTGTACGTTTTTGAAATTCCTAAAATATAATACGAATTGTAAATCGTAAAGTAACATACATTTTGTATGTTACTTTACGATTTACAATTCATATTATATTTTAGGAATTTCAAAAACGTACAATATTTGTGTGATGGACATCCACAATTGAAACGTAACATATCATACTAAATGGAGTGTCTCGGATTTACGTAAATAATTATACGAAATGCTCTGAGACCAGGTTACAAAAAAAGATGTAGTCTTGATGGCATAAATAGTTGATGGAATAAACCTTGACAATTGTTCTGATCAAATTCTCTTCCCTCTCCTTCCATTAACAGCCCCATGCCAAATAAAGGTTAACAGGCAGATATGTGACATATGCTGTGTCCTGATTGGCTGATGGGGATGCAGTATGCTCACCTGTTATTCACACACTAGTGCATGGTAAACACTCCCAGTCCGACCTGTAGGAGAGTCCATCTGGTGCAGGGCATTAAAACCACCTCTTTAACAATGGCTTCTGGGAAGGGAAAAGGGCAGATTGTGCCACAACGCCCAATAAAAACAGGCTATGCATGACATTTAGCTCCTAACACATGGCTTTAGCTCCACACAGGTTTCCCACTGTACGCTGTCCTTTACCAATAAAAGACTGGCAATTTCAGAGTGTGGATTACTTTGTGTAAAACAGTCTGTTTTAGGCATGGATATCATATTTTTCTTTGTGGGGATGGGGTAAGATTATATAATTAAAGGCACTGAAGGGGATGATTCTCATGTTGCTGTCAAATAAACTTCATGTGAACTAATAGCCAATAGCTTTTCTTACAAGAAGGAGAATTTCATCCTATTCTTCATTTAGTGTTGACCCATTCTGAAAATCTTATGGTACAATAAAGTCAAGCATTACTTTTAAGGGTGTGTGGTTTGCTGACAACTGAATTGTGAATAATGTGGTCCCTTAGGCTGAAGGTGGACTCTATTTTACCAATCTAAGCGCTGGCTGCAGCGCTATAGGTCCAGGGGTGTGTCGGAAATATTTTTCACAGCGGGATTGGCAACGCACTGGCCAATCAAGGCGTTCCATGCCACGTTCAAAACAACTGGGAAGTCGGAAATACTTCAGTGCGTTCAACTGGGACTTCAGTGCGACAACGAGCTTGGTCTGGGAAAATCTGACCTGAAGATCACTGACATCATGATTTAAACTTGATGTTACCTTGAAAGCACCATAATACTGCCTGCACGCGTTTGTCCAAAGTTCTCTAGGTTATTGACGGTCTTTGCGTTGCCATCAACTCCAATTCGACTGGGGGCACAGAATATTGCAACCTGGACTCAGGGGTGGACATAACATAGTAAATGTAAATTCGGGACACTCCAATTAGTATAATATGTTACGTTTTAAATATTATATGCATTATTTGTGAATGTCCATCATCCATTCCTATGATATGTTATGACTGACAATTCTTATGATATCTTACGAATTGCAATTAGTACAATATTAAAACGTATGATATGTTACGAATTCCAATTTGTTGTGGCTGACATTAGCTAGGTGACTAATGCTAATGTTAGCTAGGTGGCTATAGTTAGCTAGGGTTAAGGTTAGGGT
The DNA here is from genome assembly GCA_023634145.1 of Thymallus thymallus. NCBI lineage: Eukaryota > Metazoa > Chordata > Actinopteri > Salmoniformes > Salmonidae > Thymallus > Thymallus thymallus. The sequence continues at coordinate 10,603,560 of CM042406.1, forward strand.
TAAGTTTAGGAGTTAGGTTAAAGGGTTAGGGGAAGGGTTAGCTAAAGGGGTTAGGGGAAGGGTTAGCTAAAAGGGTTAAGGTTAGGGGAAGGGTTAGCTAACATGCTACGTAGTTGCAACGTAGCTAAAAAGTAGTAAGTAGTTGAAAAGTTGCTAAAATGCTAAAGTTGTCCGAGATGAGATTTGAACTCAGAACCTTTGGGTTACTAGGCGTTCACGTTATAAGTCTACTCAGCCACCCCAACCAATCACCCTACTTTGTTTTTGCCTTAAGTAACCATCTGTCTAATGTAACCATACCAAACATAACATATCATACTAAATGGAGTGTACAGAATAATACGAAATGCTCTGAGACCAGGTTGCTTTTTTGATGGCTCTGAATGTGATTGGATGATGATAACTGATTTGTAGGCCTATTGAGCAGCAAACAAAACATATTCAAGTGCTGGGAGGTTGTCCCTTTAACTATCACAAAATAAGTGAATCAAGTTAATACAATAGTTATTAGAAACATGAGACTAACATTACTTTTTCAGTTTCAACCTATATTGTTGTGCCTGTCCAGTCCAGACTTTATGCCTATTTATGTTTCAGAGAACTCTCCACTGTGAACATAAGGTAAATAAACATTCCTTTCCTTTTTAAGCAAGGCCATCCTGCATTACTGTAATGTGGTATCATGGCAACCAGACTGGTAAGGGAGGGCAGAGGGGAAAGGTCTGAATTAGTTGCCTAATGGATTACCTGTGTCTACCAGCAGCACATGAATTGGGTTCAGTCAAACTCAGAGCACCTGTCCACTCTTTGGCAACATCAGATCAGGTTACCTGCTGCATCCTGATCCTAGAGCTCCTAACCACACTCTGCTTTCACCTGGCTGGCTGGGTAGCCTCTCAAAAGGTGACACAATTTGCTGTTATTACAATAGACTAGTACTTGACTTGGACTGAAATAGGTGCCAGTACTCATTTTGAGTGCTGGTACTGTTTATATTTAGCTGCAATACGTTTTAGCTAATATTCTATAAGAGGTGTAGGAACTAAAGCAGTAGAAAACTGGTGATGCCGGTACTCAGTTCCGGTGAGCTCCTGTACAGGCATTAATTTAATACATAATTGACTGTGATATAATTATATATACTGAAAGATATTTACTTGTGTTCAAATCAAATCACATTTTATTTGTCACATACACGTGTTTAGCAGATGTTATCGCGGGTGTAGTGAAATGCTTGTGTTTCTAGCTCCGACAATGCAGTAATATCTAACAAGTAATATCTAACAATTTCACAACATATACCCAATACACACAAATCTAAGTAAGGAATGAATTAAGAATATACACCACCTTTCAAAAGTTTGGGTTCAGTTAGAAATTTCCTTGTTTTTGAAAGTAAAGCACATTTTTTTGTCCATTAAAATAACATCAAATTGATCAGAAATACAGCGTAGACAGTGTTAATGTTGTAAATTACTATTGTAGCTGGAAACGGCAGATTTTTTATGGAATATCTACGTAGGTGTACAGAGGCCCATTATCAGCAACCATGTGTTCCAATGGCACGTTGTGTTAGCTAATCCAAGTTTATCATTTTAAAAGGCTAATTGATCATTAGAAAACCCTTTTGCAATTATGTTAGCACAGCTGAAAACTGTGGCGCTGATTAAAGAAGCAATTAAACTGTCCTTCTTTAGACTAGTTGAGTATCTGGAGCATCAGCATTTGTGGGTTTGATTACAGGCTCAAAATGTCCAGAAACAAATAACTTTCTTCTGAAACTCGTCAGTCGATTCTTGTTCTGAGAAATTGCCATTCCATGCAAGAAATTGCCAAGAAACTGAAGATCTCGTACAACGCTGTGATCTACTCCCTTCACAGAACTGTCAGGCTCTGGCCATAAGGAGGCCTGTGGCTCCTCTAGATAGCCATGGTGAGAGCCTGACAGATCTAGGTCATCTAGATCTATGTTATGTTTTGTGTTGAATCCCCGATTAGAGGCAGCTGCGAAGCGTTGTCTCTGATTGGGGATTCTATTTAAGTTGTTCTGTCCCACACCTGTGTGTGGGTCATTATTAATTCATTGTCACTGGATGTACCAGGAGTGTCTAGTCCTAGTAAGTACACATTTCTTGTTTTGGTTGATTCAATACTAGTTTAAGTTAATAAACTATGTTCCAGTGTAACTTCGCAGCATCTTGTTCCCTCTACACCCCACATCGTGACAAGAACAGTGCAAACTGGCTCTAACCAGAATAGAAAGAGGAGTGGGAGGCCCCGGTGCACAACTGAGCAAGAGGACAAGTACATTAGTGTCTAGTTTGAGAAACAGACACCTCACAAGTCCTCAACTGGCAGCTTCATTAAATAGTACCCTCAAAACACCAGTCTCAACATCAACAGTACAGAGGCGACTCCGGGATGCTGGCCTTCTAGGCAGAGTTGCAAAAAAAAGCCATATCTCAGACTGGCCAATTAAAAGAAAAGATTAAGACGGGCAAAAGAACACAGACACTGGACAGAGGAAGATATGGCTTTTTCTTTGCAACTCTGCCTAGAAGGCCAGCATCCCAGAGTCGCCTCTTCACTGTTGATGTTGAGACTCGACAGGACGCTCTCAATTGTGCATCTATAAACGTTTGTGGGTTTTAGGTGCCAAGCTAAATTTCCTCGCTGTTGTGCCTTCTTCACCACACTGTCTGTGTGGGTGGACCATTTCAGTTTGTCAGTGGTCGAGGAACTCGAAGCTTTCCATCTTCTCCACTGCGGTCCTGTCAATGTGGATAGGGGGGTGTTCCTTCTGCTGTTTCCTGTAGTCCACAATCATTTCCTTTGTTTCGTTGATGTTGAGTGAGAGGTTATTTTCCTTGCACCACACTCCCAGAGCTCTCAACTCCTCCCTGTAGGCTCTCGTCATTGTTGGTAATCAAGCCTAGTACTGTTGTGTCATCTGCAAACTTCAGTTGGAGGTGTGCTTGGCCACACAGTCATGGGTGAACAGGGAGTACAGCTGGGTGCTGAGCACGCACCCTTGTGGGGCCCCAGTGTTGAGGATCAGCAAAGTGCAGGTGTTGTTTCCTACCTTCACCACACGGGGGGTGGCCCGTCAGGAAGTCCAGGACCCAGTTGCACAGGGTGGGGTTCAAACCCAGGGCCTCAAGCTTAATAATGAGCTTGGAGGGTACTATGGTGTTGATTGCTGAGCTATAGTCAATGAACAGTATTCTTACATAGGTATGCCTCTTGTCCAGATGGGATAGGGCAGTGCGCAGTGTGATGGCGATTGTATCGTCTGTGGATCTATTGGGGCGGTAAAGGTAGAGGTGATATGATCCTTAACTAGTCTATCAAAGCACTTCATGATAACATAAATTAGTGCTACGGGGCGATAGTAATTTAGTTCAGTTACCTCATATAATAATAATAATAATAATAATAATAATAATAATGATGATATCACAACTATAGATTAACAACTGACAGATTAATCACACTTGATTTGCGACTAGAGCCCAGAGTTTGTTCTGGTCAGGTAAGTCATGTTGTAGCGAAAAACTCGTAGCCCAAGGTCATCTCACTACATCCTTCCAGCAACACCATATTCCCGACCAGCCACACCATATTCCCGACCCACCACACCATATTCCGACCGGCAATACTATAGTCCGTGTGGAGCTCCAGAGCTGGTCATAATGAGGCCTCTCAGGATGATTAGGGTGCTAAGCTGCTTGAGCAGGCCAGGGGTTTAACAACTTTCCAAGGGCAGCCTCTAATATCATACTCTCACTGGCAGACTGCTGGGAGCACTGGAGGACGAGAAGACAAACTGGAACATTGCCATGTGTAATGAGATTTTGTGTACGGCAATAGATTTTCAATGAAATATGTATTTTTGTGAACACAATTGCAATGCTTCATCAGTGATCATATGGACTGAACAAGCAGGTGTTCATTTCAGAATACCCGAACTCAATAGACCTCTTCCTTGTGTAACCGTTAACCACTGTTCAAACACAAATATTACCTAGCATCTGGCCATACATGCACCGTCAGCGGTGGCCAGAGCACTGATTCTCAGTAGTCAGAAACCCTAGGCAGAAAGCACACAGGTGCACACACGCTATACAGCTGGCATACAGCTCTTGCTGGCACTTAGGGCCCCGTGGCCTGACACTCCTAACAGGACCTCACTGCCAGCCTGCATCTATTGTCACCACCATTATATCCCTCTGATGATGAAATGATTAGCGGACGCTAGGCTAATCACAAAGTGAGCACGTGATGGATGGGGTGGCTGATAGACTCAGGGGGTTGGTTGGGGCGCTTTGTCCAGGCACCCCTCAATCTTGTGATACCGGCAACCCCCCCCTCCCACCCACATGCAACCCCTGTAACCCTCACCAGCTGCCCTGACGCCTCATCATATGCTCATGATGTGCTGAAAGTCAAAGGGGTCACCTCCATCAGTCATCAGAATCCATCTTACCCCAAGTCACAATCAATCACCCCCCAGACAGAGATGGATGGGGGAACCCTCAACCCTGCATCTTCTTGGTAAAGACACTGTCACAATGGTGCTCAGGTCAAGTTGGCTGGCCCTGGAAGGAAGTATCAGAAGGCACCGGACGGAACCCCACTTCTCTGTTGGGATAGCTCTGTTCTCCTGGAAACCACAGACTGTCCTGAACACTAGGGGAACACTTCAATACAACAGCATTAACACGATTTCCCTTAGCTGAGTACTGTGCTGGCTTATTGTCTCTGTATTTCACTCTATTCTATTCTATTCTATTCTATGTTCTTACACTATTATTGTTATACATTTGAAGAGCGTCTTTCTAGTAAACTATGATTTGTTTCACCATTGAGTGCGTGATTGTGTCCTTAGTTGAGAATGACATGAATAATTGTGGTAGTTAAACTATATGATGCCATAACATTGTTAGCTGATAGCTGCTTTATTAAGAAGAAATGTTCTTATTATGACTGTGAAATGTGGTGGTCTCACCTAGATATCTTGAGACGAAAGCACTGTAAGCCTGCTAAATGAGTGTCTGCTCAATGCCTAAAATGCAAAAATTGAACACTATGGTTAAAAGTGAAAGATCCCATTATATATTCACCACTGTGTTGTCTACTCCAAGTCATCATTCACATGCAGATTAATCCTCCCTGAAGTGCAATGCAGCATAATTTCCATTTAGATAAGGTGTATACATACAAACATAGAAAGGACAGAAAAGTAGAGAGTGGAGGATCTTGATTTGATTAACTAATCATACTCTTTGTAATCCCACTCGGCCATGGAGGGCAACGCATGGCTGTGGACTCCAATCCCACAGCACATGATTAGTATGGGGCAAATCAGCTCAAGGAACCTAAATCCATACACTACAGAATAGCACTGATGAGCCACACAATTAACAGATACAGAGTTTATTTCAGCCAAATCCAACCTCCAGTGCACTCAACATAGGGCGACAATCTCTTAACAATAACTCTTAATATCAAAAGGGTATAAGTGGGAGGTGATTGGGGTCTTTTAATCCTCTGCCAAATGCATACAAGTTGTTTGTAAAAGGTCCAGTACCATGTGCCCAGAACAGTGCATTGTTTTTAAAAGAGGACCTCAAGCCACTCAAGATCAATTTAAACACATACAGTACATATATATACTAAACTATACTATCCTCCAGGTCCTTTGACCCTACCTAATACTAGCAGAAGCCCAACTAGCTGAACCGGTAAGCTCCCTGGTAATACCAGAGTAAACACACAACACCACTCCCAGTTCCCTGACAGGCATCTCTAAAGAGTCTCTACAGAGTCTCTACAGCGTCTCTACAGGGTCTCTGCAGAGTCTCTACAGGGTCTCTACAGGGTCTCTACAGGGTCTCTGCAGAGTCTCTACAGAGTCTCTACAGGGTCTCTACAGGGTCTCTGCAGGGTCTCTGCAGAGTCTCTACAGCGTCTCTACAGGGTCTCTACAGGGTCTCTGCAGAGTCTCTACAGGGTCTCTGCAGAGTCTCTACAGGGTCTCTACAGGGTCTCTGCAGGGTCTCTGCAGAGTCTCTACAGGGTCTCTACAGGGTCTCTACAAAGTCTCTACAGGGTCTCTACAGGGTCACAGAGTACATACAGAGGAAGCTGCTGGTGGAGACGGTAGGGGTAGAGGGGTAGAGGGGTAGAGGGGGCCTCGGAGCATCCGGAGGGTGCGTCTGCGTGGCAAGTCCACAGGCCGCTCCATGACTGATCTCATTTGATCTAGCTTATTATGCAAACGGTTCCCAACTCCCACTGCATAATTAGGACTTAATGAATTTGTCTGGGTCCGGCCTGCTCCTTACTTCCATTTACAACATGATAATAATTTTGAAGGGAGGGATGGTACCCTCGCTGATGAAAAGACTGATATAATTAATTTCCTTTTTTCAGAGAGAAAATAATAAGTGTGATGAGCGGAGTCTGATTAACCCTATTATAGTGACTAATTAGGGGGGTCATTTAATAATCAAGGAAGCAGCACAATTATGACAGAATGCTAATTATGCCATCCAATGAGGAGTGTTTCAGTTTTGGAAAAGCTTTGTTTGGGAACTGTGACATTGCAAACTCTTCACACAATCCTGTGTGAGGATTGGCTTACATATCTGACTCTCAAGATATTTCATCCATTGTTGCATTCAAGAACATCTTACTGGGAATATAAATGAATTAACAAAGGATTACAAGTTTGTAACAGATTTACAAACGATTCATAACAACAGCTAAATAAACAGTCACATGAATACATTAGTACAAACTTTAATTAACATAAACCATTCATACTTTTCTCAGCTGCAAAAGTAATTTAGGCTCATTTGATAGTGGGGTTTCCTCTGTAAATCATAATGAGAAATGAATGCTAAGTATTCAGATGAGAAGAAAGGTAAGTATAATAATCACTTCAGGGTAAATTACATGGATGGAACTGACTGACCTCAGGCTATCCTACTTAGGTTTGCAAAATTCTGGGAATTTTACATACGGTTTTCCAGATTCCGGATTGCCTGCTTATTCCTTCCTGATTCCGGGAATCCTCCAACCGTGTGCCCTTGAGCAAGGCACTTAACCCTAATTGCTCCTATAAGTCGCTCTGGATAAGAGCGTCTGCTAAATTACTAAAAATGTTATGTAATTGTATATTATATCAGGCTGTGATCTGATTATCTTGCATGTTATAAAAGGGGATGATGGTGGATGTATTTGTATGTGGACACATGGATCACTGGACAAAGGAGAAGTAGAATGAAGAGCAGAGTGGATTCTGGGGCTCCATTTCTCAATCGAGGGAGGATGTGGCCCATTAGGTTTCTGAGCAGCCATCTTGTTTTTCTAGATGATGCATCTGTCTTCAGCAGTTTCACCAAAATAATGGTGACCTAATAAAATAATCAATTTGAGCAATGTTTCTGATTTCATTTATGTACATTGAGTCACTACAGTCATTATGGTTGGTTGTTTATGACATGGGATGTAATTTAGCTTCCTTTCGGTTCTTAGTGGAAAATAATTTCAGTCATTACAATAAAAATTCAGTAGGTCACCATGTAGGTCACCATGTTCTTACACAAGAGACAAGAACATCCACAGTCATGGGTAAAGGGAGAAAATGTGCATGTTTGTGCGTGTGTGTGTCTCTGTCTGTGTTCGTGTCTATGTATGTGTGCTTCCACACGTGTACCTCAATTTCCCTCTCTGCACCTCCATAGTACAGCTGTGTCTCAGAGAACTCTTGTCAGGTAATTGAATGAGCAGGGGGAAACCTGCAGTGGGAAGCTTGGTGCCTGCTGTCCTTATTATCTGTAATACAGCAGCTGCACTGCCTGCCCTTTGTTGTTCGCTCATGAATAGAGAAATGAATGTGTGGAATGACAGAGGTGAACACTGAGGGGAGAGACATGGCAGCACATTTTAATCAGCCCAGATAGAATAATCACTTTTTCCACCTCCATGGCTCAGAGGTGAATTAGCATTTAACATTCCAGGGCATGCTTGGTGACGAGTCTCTGGCGGAACACAACCAATAGACTGAAGCGATTTCTGAGCAGGTCTCTGATGTTTTAGATGAGTGAATGTAATATGCCCCAGGGCTTGGAGACATCACGTTTCAGGGAACCATTTCTATATGGAAGCTACTATTGTGCTGTAAGGAGTGGCAACACAAAAATGTTGGCCATACAGGTTGCATTCTGTGAGAGACATACCATACACTATACACAATATACAATTCAGATCTATGGTATTGCAAAATATTGTTGAAAATACTTTATAATTATTGTTCCAGGATCTAATAGGTCAAATGGCGGAAGACATGTTGTCCATCTGCAAGGAGACAAAAGCTAGAAGCCTTGCTGCCCTGGTTCTTAGAAACCCCAGCCCCTGATTATACCTAGATTTCTCAGTGGCCCAGTCCATGGTGCTGAATGGAACTTCTCTCTCATCAGATTACACACAGGCACTATGCCCCTACAGCTCATCCATTACAATCATTGATTGACAATGCCATTCATGAAGCCCATGTCATGATGAATGCAAATTAAAGTCACATCCTTGGAGCAATCAAGCAAGATGGGGTGTGTAAGATTCAGACAGTGGGCTAATGGACAAATCTGAAATGGATACCTCAGGAATCATTTGAAGAGAAATGTGGTTTGATAGTGACTCTGCAATCTTTTTATATTCTGTTTCATATCTGGCAACCCAAAAGGATTTGACCTGAAAGGGAGTTAACAGTTATTCAGGGTGATCCCCTTTCTTCAATTTCTGCATCCTTACTTCACCTGTAGGTGGTGCAATAAAATAGGCAGACTGGGAGCTGAGTCTGACAATAATTAAATCAGAAAGAGGTTACTTCTGAGTAAATGCTTCAGGCCTATATCATCATGGTGTAAAAAATTGACAATATTCGACATTTAACTTTTGTCTGTGATTTATTCAAAGTTGCCACTTGCAGCACATTAAGGGATAATGTTTTGTTAAATAGGCCTACACCAGCTAATCGTAAGAATAGCACTAACAAGCAGAAACTCTGTACATGAATGGTTCCCCACAAACGTTATTTTACATTTAAGAGAGAAGATCACCTTTCCAACCCTAAAACAGGCCTGGTGCTGTTGGGCATAGGGCTCAGGGCTCCAACGATAAGGTCTATTTAGGGGCGGATGAAGTTTACATTATGGAAGGAAGGATGGAATGGCAGCTGTATGCTAATGATGCCCCGATCCTTCAATGCTTCCCCTCGCGCAGGGCAGCACGCGCCACTGAGTAAACAAGCACAAGCTTCGGCTGAAACCAAGGCCACCACACCCTCCCACGGGCTCTAGAAATTATCACGGGGAAAGAGGAACTTGTTAAAAACGCTTCAAAGCGTGTAGCCCCAGGAACCACGACGAAAATAACTGCCAGATGAAACGTTGTAGAAAAAACACAGACTATAGTCAAAATATAGTACATATAAGGGCAAATGCATGACCTGTTAACGGGCCTATAATGTGAGTGTGACTGGCCTGTAGCATAGACCTAACATATTTGTATAATTATTTGTAGTGTTTATAACTTTAAACTCGTTAATGTTCAATGTACAAAGACATTGCCAAATGTATCATTTCTGAAAGGCAAAATGTGAATTGCACAAAGCTAACGGTTTGCATTCAAGCAAGTGAGAACGCATCAGACCACAGACAGCCATTCAAAAGGCGCATGTCTCAGTTAAGGATTGTGTAATTATTTGACTTGGTCATACAGCAGCTTTATGCAAATGAGGATAACAATACCGGATGATGGAGATTCATTCTTGCCTGCAAAGAAAAAGTACGCACGCACTGCCAAGTGACGCATGCACATTAATTTGAAGATATTATGATGAAACGCAGGCAACCATACTAGACAAAAATATTCGCATAGGGCTATTATAATAGGCTACTGTGGATGATCGCCTTGTAAGCATACTCTCTAAACCTGATGGCTGTAAAATTCCAGACTTATGCGTTCTCACATTTAATGTATGCGCAAAACTGACAGTATATTATCTGGGAAAAAAACTGAATGTGACTTTGTAGGCTACAAAACACAACACGAACGTTTGCTAAATTTACATTTCCTTTTGAAATAAATGTTCAAAGAATTCAAACATGCAAGACGTATTCTGATTCACTGAAAAAGTGTTTTATAATAGCCTCCTACATGAAACTAAAAGTGACTTAATAAAATCAATTTAACCTGTCTTGATTTGAAGACAGGAGACAAGAGACAATAATGTATTCCAAATGTAGCCTAAAGTTTAGAATAAAAGTTTGAAAGCCAACTGATATTTCACAAAATGAAGAATACTAGGATAAGGATTTTCCAAGTTATTTCAAAATTGGGACAAAATCAAGCAAACAGTGATTTTTAGAGACATTTTTTAAATTGTTTATAACGTTGCACATGACATCCATATCACATTCCATACATGGACTTGAGATGTGTCCTGGAAAAGGGGTGCAGATTTAATAGCGCGAGCAGCACTGGCTGCGCGCGGGCTGACATTCGGTCTGTGGCCCTCTTTGTTTGGAGCGCTGACTACACACAGCACGCGCCTATCCCTGGGCCAGATTGGCCGTGAGTCCTATTTCACAGGTCAATTTGACTTTCAAACTAAAACGGCGTATACAGCGTGGGCAGACGTGGCTATTATGTACCAAGACTAGATGCCCTTCTTATTACGTATGTATGCAGTGAGATGTCTGATTCATAAATCAAAAGACAGAAGCGTGCCCAAATAAATACATTCGTACCAAGTAATGTTTATTTTCAAGAAGTCTTGCCTTATTTGTGTAAAATACTACATCTGCTTAGGTCATTCTAATGTCACACACAGTTGGCACATATGTTGTCCCTTGGAGGTTCGTGCGTAAAGCTTGCTTTTGGATGGGGGAAGGTCCCATTAAGCCACAATACAACAATATGTGTGTGCCATTGCTTTACTATTGACACTGACATAAGTTGCCCAAGTTATTTATTATTTTTTAAATTATTATTTTATTCTATAAATGCAAATAACACCTTGCAACTTCTTTGTTGCCTCCTCAACCAGACCCCCGTCTTCAGTCCCCATCCTAGTTCTAAAGTCTGATGAATGTGGCAGTGACGGACATTTCCTTTTGGCAGCTCAGTGGCCCCCAAAGGAGAACCACAATGCCGTGGCGCGTGTGCATTTGTGTAGAGAACCATCAGACCTTAAAAAGAGGAGGGCCCGGCGTGTGCCTCTGTCTGGGAGGGACGGAGCGCCCACACTGACATAATAAACCGCAACTACATCTGCTAAGCTATCTACACATCCTCCAACGAAATCCACCAAACCCAGGCTTTGAACCCTCCCACTCCTACATCCAAATCCACTGGGATCTTCGTTTCGTCTGATTGGTTGAGGATGCGGCAACAAGGGGCGAGAACAATAGCATTATTCCGGCATAAAAAGAGTGCAGCTATGCCTCGGAGACGAAAACATTTCAGCAACACAGAGATCAATAGCTTAGTGAAAATATAAATTAACAACTGAGGCTCCCGGTGTGACTGTAATTCCACAAACCTGGATATCATCCGTGACTTCGCCCACCTCTCCAAAGTGCCTTTCTGTCATTCGCAAAGATGCCCAAAGGATTCCTGGTAAAAAGAAACAAGAAATCCGCGCATGTTTCCTACAGGACTCGCACCGATGAGTATGAGCAGGAGCATCACCTTTCAGACTTTCAGAGTCAGGTGGACTCATCTCCGCCTGTCTCTGTTGCGTCCTGTCCGGACCGTGCAGCCCCATCGCCGGATATCGCAGCAGACGCCCCGATCACCAAGCTGGATGCTGAAGCGGTTCAGTTTGGCAACCCCGAGGCGATGTACCAAGCCCTCTACAGCCCCACCCGGCCCATCAGTAAGGATCACGAGAGGAGATATTACGGGAGAAGTTTAAATCAAAGCTCACCAATATCTGCCGAGTCATTCCCGACACCTGCCTCCATCAGCAGCTTAGATCAACTCCTGTTCGCTCCCGTGGATTTGAAAATAGGCACCAGCAACAGCAATCGTAGCGGCATCAGCAGCAGCATCCCGGCTACAGTCATCAGGGGCGGTACCAAGAGGCCCGCATCCGACACTGAGCGCAAGAGCAAACCTGCATCCAAGAAACCCAAAGCCATCAGAAAACTGAATTTTGAAGACGAAATGACAACGTCTCCAGTACTTGGTCTTAAAATCAAAGAGGCTCCTGTGGACTTTAAACCCAGAACCCAGACATTGGCAGGCGGGAAGCCTTTAGGAGAGTTTGTCTGCCAATTGTGTAAGGAAGCTTACGCGGACCCATTTTCTTTAGCTCAGCACAAGTGCTCTAGGATAGTGAGAGTTGAGTACAGGTGTCCTGAGTGTGATAAGATGTTCAGCTGCCCGGCTAACCTCGCCTCTCACCGGCGCTGGCACAAACCGAGAGCGCAGAGCGCAGCCGGGACACCATCTACCCAGAGAATAAAATCTGAAGTCGCCAAAATGCCACCCGCTGTCAAGTCCATCCTGGAGGAAGCCAAATACTCAAGAGCCGAGTTATTAAGTGACAGAGACACCCCAAGCCCAGGTGTGTCTGAATCGGGCTCAGAAGATGGTTTGTACGACTGCCAATATTGTGGTAAAAGGTTTAAGCGTCAAGCATACCTAAGAAAACACATTCTGGGACACCAAGCCTTGCAGAATAAAATGTTCGAGGACAAGACGTTTCAAAACAGCGACAGAGTGGAAGAGCAGGTGCCAGTGTCCTCCTCATCCTCAGAGGAAACCCCAAACCAAAGTCCCCTGAATCTGAGCCTCGTGGACTGCCTTCTCTGCCCCGTTTGCGGGGAGAAGTTCCCCAACAGGGCCAGCCAGGAGAGACACCTGCGTCTCATGCACTGCTCCCAGGTTTATCCCTGCAAGTATTGCCCTGCCACTTTCTACAGCTCACCGGGACTCACGAGGCACATCAACAAATGCCATCCGTCGGAAAATAGGCAGGTGATCATGCTTCAAATGCCCGTGCGCCCCGCTTGCTGAACACAAGAAAACGCGTGCCTTGGACCGGAGCGTTGAAAAAAAACGTTAATTGCCAAGACTCCTGAAAGACAGGGCAACTTGATGTTTAGATTTGTGTGTTCGATGAGAGGTGTTCTATCCATGCCAATCAGCTGGCTGTTGAATGCTTATCCATTCATTGAATAAAAAAATAGGCACATATTTTGAGATTTCTCTCAAATTAGTTTATCGAAAGAAAACAAAGCGTTAGTTTGACTGTTAAATGTATTTTTCTAGGACAGCTGCAGACGTGCTCAAGTAATAGCTTCTAGACCTAAGAACTGTTTAATTTGATATGGGTATTTCCCCTCATAAAGCCTTTTAATTCACCGACTGTGAATTTCTGTATATCATTAAACTTTATGTTAACTTATGAATCACAGGACAGACGTATCAACTTTGTCTTAAAAACTTAACTATCGAAACATGTCCCTTTAGTAGAACCACAAATGCCTTTAGAATATAAGCACATCAAAACTCTGCTGTAAACTGCCTTAAAAAAGTCAACATAATAATGATTGTTTTCATTTAGAATGCGGGCACATATTTTATTATTAATTGTTGCAATATTGTTTAATCATAATCATTTTATTTATTTATTTATTCTATTTGCAATGAACTTATGTAATTTATTGTTGTGTTGTGTGATTATTCTGTGGGTCACATGTTGTAGCCAAATGTTTCGTCAACATTATGAGTTGTGATAATTGTCGTGGATCGGTCTAAATCTTCAATCTCCACAGCTCTTGTAAAACGTTAAGCTCTTACCTTAGATGCAATCTTTTTCTATGAACAGGTTATTTTCTTAAATGTTGGCTTTTATAGCGCTTTGATTGTATGTGTACACTGTTGTCTCTATTAATCCATCGAAATAAAAAAAATATTTTCAAAATGAAACCATTTATTTTGCTCTAGTTTGACATTGACATACAACGGTCTGAAAAATACTAGGCCTACACTACCGTTCAAAAGTTTTGGGTCACTTAGAATTAGAAAACCCTTTTGCAATTATGTTAGCACAGCTGAAAACTGTTGTGCTGATTAAAGAAGCAATAAAACTGTCCTTCTTTAGACTAGTTGAGTATCTGGAGCATCAGCATTTGTGGGTTCGATTACAGGCTCAAAATGTCCAGAAACAAATAACTTTCTTCTGAAACTCGTCAGTCTATTCTTGTTCTGAGAAATTAAGGTTATTCCATTCGAGAAATTTCTTTGCAGCTCTGCCTAGAAGGCCAGCATCCCGGAGTCGCCTCTTCACTGTTGACGTTGAGACTGGTGTTTTGAGGGTACTATTTAATGAAGCTGCCAGTTGAGGACTTGTGAGGCGTCTGTTTCTCAAACTAGACACTCTAATGTACTTGTCCTCTTGCTCAGTCTCCCACTCCTCTTTCTATTCTGGTTAGAGCCAGTTTGCGCTGTTCTGTGAAGGGAGTAGTACCCATCGTTGTACGAGATCTTCAGTTTCTTGGCAATTTCTCGCATGGAATTGCCTTAATTTCTCAGAACAAGGATAGACTGACGAGTTCTTTGTTTCTGGCCATTTTGAGCCTGTAATCGAACCCACAAATGCTAATGCTCCAGATACTCAACTAGTCTAAAGAAGGCCAGTTTAATTGCTTCTTTAATCAGCACAACAGTTTTCAGCTGTGCTAACATAATTGCAAAAGGGTTTTCTAATGATCAATTAGCCTTTTAAAATGATAAACTTGGATTAGCTAACACAACGTGCCATTGGAACACAGGATGGTTGCTGATAATGGTCCTATGTACACTAGATATTCCATAAAAAATCTGCCGTTTCCAGCTACAATAGTCATTTACAACATTAACAATGTCTACACTGTATTTCTGATCAATTTGATGTTATTTTAATGGACAAAAAATGTGATTTTCTTTAAAAAACAAGGACATTTCTAAGTGACCCCAAACTTTTGAGCGGTAGTGTACTTCACCCATGTGTGCCCGCCCTGACTTGCAGTCATATACCTGCAACAAGAAAATAAAGGGCCAGGCTATAGGGAAGTATCAATTAAACTTGTCTGAAATAATTCTCTGATCTTCATAAAACAAAACAATGACATTTTGATTGTGTAAATGAAATATAACGCAAATCCATCTGGGTAAAAACTCAAAAGACACAATGTTAACCCGAATAATTCTGTATACACTTTTAGAGGTTTCTTCTAAATGGTAGGCAACTGGGAAATGGCTGCATATGGGGCAAAAGTTGTATTGAAAAATATTCCTATTCTTACCATTTCCCCACTGTACTTATACAACAAAATATCACACATATTATTTCCCTCAGCTTCTCAACATTAATTCACTAGCCTATGTAATTCAATCTTTAGGTGAAAGCTCAAAACCAAACTTAGGTGTGGCCTACACTAGTGGGTAATTAGTAAAGGGTGAGCTATAGCATAATTACCATGGTTACTCAAGCCAGGATGTAGGCCTATTCCCTGTGGATGCACAATTTCTACAATGATGTGTCTGGATGAGGGACTAAAACGGATACACACTGACATCAAGTACAGAGACATTCCAAGTCGGTCTGCTCTGAACATTTCCATCTAATTCCTCATCAACCCTTTTCAGGTTTCGTTGAACTATAGACACAATTCTGATGCCTGCAATGTCTTGTAGGAAACGGAAAATATGACCTTTTTATTGTCGATTTATCATTGCTATGATGATTAATGCCACACACTATCATAAAGCAGTGTCTCTAAAGGCCTGGTTTGGTTTCCATGAAGAAGAGACAGAGAGCACTTAGCTTCCAGTCATACAGTATAATGCCATAATACCTGGTCAGAACAGAGGCGATGGCCATCCAACTCACCTCTAGATCAGAAGGACATTTGTCTTCTCTAAAGGAGACTGAAGAGATTTCCCTTTTAAATGGCTTTCTGACTGTGTAGGCTAAGCCTCTGAAAAGCCATGTTCACATTCGCTCCCCATGAAAAGAGAGAAAAAACTTCCAGAAGCATTTGTGTGGCTTCAGCCAGCCCACGAGGGGTTAATGATTCTTGTTGGGTCATGACTGTGGAAGCTGTCAAGTAGTTCACTGATGAGGACAGACTTCTTTCGAGGCAGCAGTCAGTCTACTCTACTTGACTATGGTGTAAAACACACATCCTGCTAATGAGTATATGTAGAACTTTTGATATGTGACAATGTGACATAACACATACCCATATCATAACTATTCTCCTTTCATAACTTGTGAATATTCAATCACTTAATGTAGAAAAATGCAGGAGTTTCATGTGACCCAAAGAGACAGGTTCAGGCAAGATAGGGAGGCGCACGCACGCTTGGAGCTCCAATTATCGCCAAGTGCTCATCTTAAGTCATCCTACCAGCCAGGGTAATGTAGGTGCTGTAGACTTTGCACTTGTACCTTCCGTTGAGTTCGCATTATCCCAGCCTCCTCCCCTCCTGGAGCAGCAGAGGGACAGATGGGAGGGGGTCAGGTTACCCCTGCTGGGCCAGGGTAAAAAAACAACAGCGCCATCATGTCACCCCCCCCCCCCCCCCACCCCATCAAACCCCCCGAAAAACAGAAGTGAGAACTCCGCTTAGGCATCTTTTTACACCTGCTATGTTAGGCTAGCGTTACTATAACATGGTTAGGTAAGTACCAATCTCTGTAACAACAGTTTAAAAGGAAATCTACTTCCGCTCCACTGCTATGACAAAGCCATTCAAATCAATAGACCCAAACAAACAACACACAGAGAACATGTAGAATTCCAAATTGATTTAATGAAATGTTTTCGATTTTCACATTTCTAATAAAGATAGCATGACTTCTGTCATTAAAAACCGTTTGAAATGTTAACAAGTAATGATGAAATCGTCACGCATTTTATATTACAGGCCTTAATATATTTATATTGATAAGGATTGGAGCCCTCAATTTGACACAATGTACAGGATTCCTAAAACAAAATCTAGAATTGACACTAACTCTGTTGCTTTACATGAGTTGAACCAGTATGAGTAAGACACACTCCTTACCCTGGTCCAATCAACACCTTAGGCCCATATACTCCCGTATATAACAGGGATCCCATCCACAACATCAAATCTACAATCTAGACTCCATAAGAAGATCAGTAAAAATATCTGGGTAGTTCTTTACAGTGGCTATTGGGAAGGTGAGAGCGTTACTCAGGTCAGTATTGGTACACATTCTTCAAATGCACAAAATGGACTTCATTCTTTCTGAGCAAACTCGCCATTCGTGCCTCCCATGTTATTAATCAGTGCTTGGGAAAGAAAGCCAAAGAAACGAGAGAACAAAATGAAAGAAAACAAGGATGTACAGGTAAGGCAAAGTAGTGCAACAGACAGGGACAGTGTTGCAGCCCTCCATAATGTGTATGTAACACCTGGCTTCCATGGCAACCTAAAGGGGCAGGTTTGGGTGGGAGGAGGAGGGGACGTGGTTAGCATAGCGCCAACCTGCCTGTTGCTAGGAGGGTCGCCAGAGCTCAGCACTGGTATGCCTTCTAACTCCCCAGCCCCCACCGACCTCATGAGGTTACTCATGGTGCACCATGGGAAAGAGGAGTAGGTGCCATTTGTTTTCAATTCCGAGCAGCTCCTCAAATAAAGACAACAAAGTGGGCCAAACCCAGTCAATCTGTTCATATAAAACACTTGTGAGGACTAGGAGGACAAGACATTGACCTTTACAGTCAAATGGGGGATAAACACTCTCCCTCTAGTTAACAAAAAGATGTGAGACAGGAAGGCAAGGCTAGCTGTCCACGGTTTGCTTCTTGGAATGAAGAAAATAAACAAAATAAATCAAACGATGTCTAACAGTAGTGGGGTCTAGGAATGGATATTGGTGGACAGACATTACACAGGTACTGTGAGAAGTTCCTTCAGAAACACACACACACACACACACACACACACACACACACACACACACACACACACACACACACACACACACACACACACACACACACACACACACACACACACACACACACACACACACACACACACAAGTGCATGGAGTTAAGATTCACCTGAGGCTCCGGCAACGTTTTCCTCTAAACAGCAAGTATACATTATACAACACAACAGCAAAATAAGTAATCAAATATGACTCTGCATGCTCTCACACGCTGAAACAAATATATCATCAAATAAAATGTAAAGCAATTTACATTCAAGAATAAAGAGAAAAAAAAAACATTCAATGCTAGTTTTTCAATGACAGTGAGTGCAAAAAAACATCTGTAGGGATATTGGAATGTCATATTCGTAGCTTTACAAGACAACGAGAAAATTATATTAGAGGAAGAGACAGATGGAATTCATTGGATTACAGGTTATGAACCCAGATTAAACAATCCTACACAGGGTAACATCACTAAACAATTACAAATGCAGTCTTTTCTCATTTCCAGCAGAGTTGCATAAATCAAAGCACAACAAAAATCCATCGGAATCCATTTAAAAAAGACATTAGAGAGATAAAAAAAAAAAAAAAAAAAGCTTTGATTCACCTCTGTGTTGGAAAGACATCATTGATTGTCCACTCTATTAAAAACAGACTCCTACTGCACGCACTCACAGCACTCCGTAACCAGGAAGTGTGTGGTATGGTGCAGCATTATGATAGAGCAGCTCCTCCTATGACGCAGTCCTTCCTCCTCTCCACAACAAGAGGATGAGTATGATCCAGGCAGACAGACAAGATTCCATGGCTCAAGACCCAGGACAAAACAACAAACAAACCAACAACACAACACCACCCTTAAATATAACCCTATTCTGTCAACAGCATTGCAAGAGGATCATCAGTGTTTCACACAGCAGGATCACAATGGGGGGTCAATGAGGAAAAACCAAAAAGGCAGACATATCAAAATACATATGGATGATAAGAAATGTTTCTTTTTGTCCTGCACAGTTTTATTACAGTATATATTAATTATATATGCGCGGCTGCTTCTCTTCACAAGAATACAATCCAAAACGGTCTCCCATTTCTCTACAATTGAAGCCTCTTAGGAGTCTTCCTCTACAGCAGTGTCAACTACCAGCTCAACAGCTATGGCATGAAAAACCCATATTGAAATGTTCAAGAAAGGTGGACTTCAAGCCTGGCTATACATACCTCTTGTTTGATCACTGTACTGACTAGTGCTATTTATCAGTCATAAATAAAAAATAAGCTCTGATTCTTCCCAAACAAATTGCAGCCACATTGGAAAGAACTTCAATAGCTTCCTCTCAAATATGCAGTTCAACAGCAGAACAATTGGAAATGTATCATTGTATAAATAATTGCAACAAATTCAAATGTGCAATATGTTCCAGTTATACAGTATGTTTAAACGAGACACACAAAACAAAACAAACCAACAATGCACACCCCCAAACTGCAGTCGTGAGGGGTCGATAGGAAGTTTTAAAACAGGACCAGTAGTAAAGGCGAAGTAGTAGAGGGGTGGTTTGGGCGAGAGAGCTCAGTTGGAGGATTTGCTTATGGCGCTGGCTGATCGGCGGAGTTTTCCAGAAACTCTGTTCTTTGTGGCGCGGGGCATCGTGGGAGAGACCTGGTCCACCTGGTCCGTTCCTACGGAAACACTGAGTTCAGCACTTGTGCTCCCACTGAGGGAGCCTGGAGAGAAAGAGAGAGACAAAGAGAGGGAGGGGGGGGGGAGAGATGGAGGGGAAAGGACAGAAAGAAGTGGTGAGACGTGGCAGGCTTACATGGGGATGTTAAGATGTGGCATACTCCCACATGCTCTGACTGCCATGCATGTGACCGCTCCCCCGACACCCCACACTGCTTCCTCACTCCCTCTAGGGTCCAATTTATAATACCAAAAACAGAACGGATGTACAGATTAAATCCACTTGACACTTGAATTCATCACAGATTTAAAAGTGACACGAGTGGGACTAGATCAAGCTATATACACATTCAGATGCAATGTGAACATGTCTTCATCACATGCTTTGGCTGACTAGAGGCTGCTAAGTGAGATATGCTGAATATGTATTTGGGAGGGCAGATGCTTGCATGAGTAGGAACAAGAGGAAACCTATCCTATTTTAAGGCATGTGGTTCTAAGAATAAATGTACCTTTGTTGTTCACCATAAAGAGTATAGATTTTTCATCACTTGAAATATATTGTAACAGAAAAAAAATGAACATGTTAACTGGACAGGCATGCCATGAACATGTGGAGTTTGGCCTTTGTTAAACATTGTGAATCCCAAAGAAACATTCAAGTCAATGATAAGAGGCTTCTAGCAATGATAAGTGAGGGTAAAAAGACAGTAAAATCAAATATATTTTGCGATGCATTGAGTATAAAAAACATTCCTGCTTTGTCAAGATGGCATCTGGTTGCTTATTTTTAAGATGGCATCTGGTTGCTTATTTTTAAGATGGCATCTGGTTGCTTATTTTCAAGATTGCATATGGTTGCTTATATTCAAGATGGCATCTGGTTGCTTATTTTTAAGATGGCATCTGGTTGCTTATTTTCAAGATGGCATATGGTTGCTTATATTCAAGATGGCATCTGGTTGCTTATTTTCAAGATGGCATCTGGTTGCAAATTTTCAAGATGGCATCTGGTTGCTTATTTTTTCTGAAGCATCTCAAGTTCCTACAGCTAAAAGGGACAGCAGATGGCTGCAGTAACAGACACTCAGGCCAGTGGACACAAGCATCCCTGACTTCCACTCATTCAGAGGGGGAGGGGTAGGGTTAAGGCTGTGTGTGTGTGTGTGTGTGTGTGTGTGTGTGTGTGTGTGTGTGTGTGTGTGTGTGTGTGTGTGAGATTATCGTCATTATGCATATGAATAGAACAGAGGAGGGACGTGAGTAAACGTGTGGGCAGGCCTAATCCAAGTCCAACCCTACAAGCACACTCCAACTCCACAATTCCACCACTAGAACTAACAACTTCCCCACTGGCCCTGCCAAGCCCCACCCTCTCCTATAGTTGTGGGGTGATGGAGGGGCATCTGGGGAGTTAGGTGCACTGGGCCACAGATAACCCTCTCAGATAAAGGCCTCCACACAGACCTTTTATTTACTATCCCACCGGCATGCTGCCTAGCACCCACACATGCAACAGGCAAGTCTATCGACAGAGGGTACGGTACAATACCCATTAAACAATGGCAATACACATGTTTTAAATTGCTACACATTGGGTTGCATATGTCATATGTGTAAATTACACAAATTTAAGTTAAATATTAAAATAAAAAACATCCATAATTAGTCACTAGGGTGAAACAAAATCTCCCAAAACTTGAGTTGGCGGTGCCTGGCTGTTAAATAATAATGAAAGTTCATTCCACTCTGAGCTCCCCCTCAACAGCTAGGCTGACAGGGGCCATGGTGTGGCAAAGACCTGCACACCCTGCCTCTCATTTGAGATCCTTTCATACTCAGAGTGTGAGGAGGTGAGAGAACGAGAGAGAAAGAAAGAGAGAGAAAGAAAGAGAGAGCGAGAGAGAGAGAGAGAGAGCAAGAGAGCGCGAGGGAGAGAGATAGAGACAAAGGGAGTAAACGAGCCTCATCCCCATTGGTCCCCTGCAGCAATTCAAACAAAGCTTCAATGACAAAGCCGTTCTCTTCCAGTACGGCAGGTGTTAGTGTCACATTCTTCCCCAGGCCAACAGCCACACTCGGACGAGGAGAAAAAAGGACAAAGGAAAAGGAAGAGATAACGCTGGGGAGATAAAGACAAAGGCAGCGTGACATGCAGAAGCACAAGCAGAAAGAAGTGTGTCCATGTTGTTCATGCTGCTACTTAGTCAGGTGCTAATTGTCCCGATCCGTGCAGCGTCACTCGCAATTACCAGCCTGGCTAAATAGAGGACACAACCCCCATACAGCATTATATCACCACCCCATACAGCATTATATCACCACCCATACAGCATTATATCACCACCCATTCAGCATTATATCACCACCCATTCAGCATTATATCAACACCCCATACAGCATTATATCACCACCCATACAACATTATATCACCACCCATACAACATTATATCACCACCCATACAGCATTATATCACCACCCCATACAGCATTATATCACCACCCAATACGTTATATCGACCGTCTTTCATAAAGCGGTAGGTGGGTAAATAAAGCGTGTTAGTACCAAATAAAGGAGAAACCAGGGAAGATGAGTGAACGGGAGAGCGAGGGTAGGCCTTGGGGTGACACACAAGCTTCTGGTCGGTGCTCGGGGCTTACCTTCTTCAATTATCGTAATGAGACCTTTAATATTGTTTAATCTAAAAGAAAAACAGACAGTAAAGTGTCACATTAAGACAGAGTCACACCACAACACAGCCCTGCTGTAGACAGACAGTCAGGGAGGGTACTAGGGGAGGGAGGTGATGGCAACATTCAGACAGCCTGTGTGGTGGAGTGTTTTTGGTTATAATCACTGTGAGGATCAAAGTCATACAAGACATAAAGCATTTAATATGTTAAGAGACAGGGACAATTTTCAGAAAGCTAGAGGGCCTCTTGAAAGTTGGTTTGAGTTTGTTCCATGCTCTTCAAAATCTGTCCAGCCAATATTCAAAGCTGTAAATGATTTATGTAACTTGACATCACATAGGTTGGTATGACTGCTTGTTATAAAATAAGAATACGATGGACAGATAATAGGGCAGCAACAGACTGGATTCTCAGAAATGCCTTTCAACCTTCAACACCATGAGATAAAGAGACCAGTAAAATGCAACAAAACACTTTAGGCAAAATTGTGTGAAACACCAATACAGGTGGAGCTGTAGTGGTAGACTGAGCAGAGGTAGGTAGAAGAGCAGGTGAAGAGCTGTTGTCTGATGACCGAGTGGTTTAGGGTGAGAAGAGGAGGCCTGTCTGGGGGGGTTGTTGAGAGCTCTTCACTTGGCTCTTATGGCTACGTTCATTTAACCCAGGGATGGGAAACTTTGATGGGGGTGGGGGCCACAAAAAATCTGAACTCACGAGAGGCCGCAGTTCCTCGCGGGTCTTCGTACACACATGTGCAAAGTGGTGTAAAGTACTTAAGTAAAAATACAGTGCCTGGCCCCAAAGAAATGTGCACACTCTAATATTTCGTTGGACCGCCTTTAGCTTTGAATACGGCACGCATTCACCTTATGCAACGTCACATTTATTTCTGTCCAGAGTTGCATTGATTTTTGGCCGAGATCTTGTATTGACGACGGGAGAGTCGAACCACTCTGTAAAGTCTTCTCCAGCACATCCCAAAGACTTTCAATGGGGCTAAGGCCAGGACTCGGTGTTGGCCAGTTCATGTGTGAAAATGATTCCTCATGCTCCCTGAACCACTCTTGCACAGTTCGAGCCCGATGAATCCTGGCATTGTCGTCCTGGAATACGCCTGTGCCATCAGGGAAGAAAAAATCCATTGATGGGATAACCTGGTCATGCAGCACATTCAGGTACTCAGCTGACTTCATTTTATTGACACATAACGTTGCTGAGCCTAGACCTGACCAATTGAAGCAACCCCAGATCATAACACTGCCTCCAGAGGCTTGTACAGTGGGCGCTATGCATGATGGGTGCACTGCTTCATGCGCTTCCCTTCTTACCCTGATGCGCCCATCGCTCTGGAATAGGGTAAATCTGGACTCATCAGACCACATGACCGTTTTCCATTGCTCCAGATTCCAATCTTTATGCTCCTTTTCTTCCGATAAGCCTCACTAACAAGTGGTTTCTTGTGGTTACACAGCTGTGAAGTCCCAACCCTAACTTTCTCTATTCAACATGGCTGTGAGTTCTACTGTCGATTTTTTACAATTCTGTACTGTACTTTACTATTAATATTTTTGACAACTTTTACATTTACTCCTCTACATTCCTAAATAAAATAATGTACGTTTTACTCCATACATTTTCCCTGACACCTAAAAGTATTCATCACATTTTGAATGCTTAGCAGGACAAGAAAAAGGTCCCATTCATACACTTATCCCTGGTCATCCCTACTTCCTCTGATCTGGCGGACTCACTAAACGCAAATGCTTTGTTTGTAAATTATGTCTGAGTGTTGGACTGTGCCCTTGGCTATCCGTAAAAAAAAAGACAAAAAATAAGAAAATCTTACCATCTGGTTTGCTTAATATAAGGAATTTGATATGATTTATACTTTTCCTTTTGATACTTAAGTATATTTAAAACCAAATACTTTTAGACTTTTACTCAAGTAGTATTTTACTGGGTGACTTTCACTTTTACTTGAGTCATTTTCTATTAAGGTATCTGTACTTTTACTCAAGTATGACAGTTGGGTAAGTTTTCCACCACTGCATGTGCGTACCCCCACCCCCACCAAATTGCGAGCAAAACATTTTAGCAGCCCCCCTCTCGACAGTGGAGAGAACATTTATATGTTTTAGAGTTAAATCGTGCAATTCTGCACATTTTTCCATGGGGCGGAGAGAAGATTGGCAATTTTACAGCTAATTTCCTGCAATTTATCCATAGGGTGGAGAGAAATGTTTGCAGGTTTTAATATAATATCTGAGTGAGACTGACTAACAAAATCAAATGGGGGTCCCAGGCCAGTAATTTGACCATGATTCCTACGTTTACTAAGCCGCTATAATAACTTACCAATCTGACATGGGCTAAACACTGTGTTAACTAGCCTTCAAACAAGCTTCAATGCCATACAACACTCCTTCAGTGGCCTCCAACTTCTCTTAAATGCTAACAAAATTAAATGCATGCTTTTCAATCGAACGCTGCCCGCACCTGCCCACCGGACTATCATCACTACTCTCGACGGGTCTGACTTAGAATACGTGGACACCCACAAATACCTAGGCATCTGGTTAGACTGTAAACTCTCCTTCCAGACTCACATTAAGCATCTCCAATCCAAAATGAAATCTAGAATCGGCTTCCTATTTCGCAACAAAGCCTCCTTCACTCATGCTGCCAAACATGCCCTCGTAAAACTGACTATCCTACCGATCCTTGACTTCGGCGATGTCATTTACAAAATAGCCTCCAATACTCTACTCAGCAAATTGGATGTAGTCTATCACAGTGCCATCCGTTTTGTTACCAAAGCCCCATATACTACCCACCACTGCGACCTGTACGCTCTCGTTGGCTGGCCCTCACTAAATATTCGTCGACAAATCCACTGGCTCCAGGTCATCTATAAGTCTTTGCTAGGTAAATCCCCGCCTTATCTCAGCTCGCTGGTCACCATAGCAACACCCACCCGTAGCATGCGCTCCAGCAGGTATATCTCACTGGTCATCCCCAAAGTCAACACCTCCTTTGGCCGCCATTCCTTCCAGTTCTCTGCTGCCAATGACTGGAACGAATTGCAAAAATCACTGAAGCTGGAGACTACCATCTCCCTCAATAACTTTAAGCATCAGCTGTCAGAGCAGCTTACCGATCACTTCACCTGTACACAGCCCATCTGTAAATAGCCCACTCTACTACCTCATCCCCATATTTATTATTTTTGCTCATTTGCACTCCAGTATCTCTATTTGCACTCCAGTATCTCTATTTGCACATCATCATCTGCACATCTATCATTCCAGTGTTAATGCTAATTTGTAATTATTTCGCCACTATGGCCTATTTATTGCCCTACCTTTCTAATCTTACTACATTTGCACACTCTGTACACATATTTTCTATTGTGTTATTGACTGTACGTTTGTTTATTTCCCATGTGTAACTCTGTGTTGTTGTTTTTGTGGCACTGCTTTGCTTTGTCTTGGCCAGGTCGCAGTTGTAAATGAGAACTTGTTCTCAACTGGCCTACCTGGTTAAATAAAGGTGAAATAAATTAAAATGAATAATTGAGTGACTGTCAGTGACTGACAAACTGCTGATGCACAACCACATTTCGAAACTGCACCTTGTGCATTCTACTTTTATAACTCTCTACAGTAATTTGAGACCCCGACTGATTTAACCAATTGAATAATTGAGGTTTCATCACAGTCCATCGGTATCTTAACATTTATAGCAGCCAGGTTAAGTTCAACGTGTCAATATGTCATTGTGAACAAACACTCAAACACATAAAGGACAGCTCAGACAGTAGACACACAGAGCAACGTCTCCAGTCACACTGCAGGGCCACGGTGGTGAGGAGAGGGGTTATCTGCTGTAGGTTAGAGATGACTCATGCAGGGGGAAGTAGGGGGGGGGGGGGGGTATTAGATGTGTCCCGGGTCAGGGTTGGGGTGCATGTTAGTATTATTGATGGTCACTGAGATGGTGTAGCTGTGGGGTCAGAGGTGAAGGTCAGGTTAAGGTTGCAGTGGATGGTGGGGAAATGGGCATCATGCCTAGTAGAGGAAACAGGCAGTAGTCTTACAGTCCAGCTTGGCCCAAGGGTACTCCATGTCCCAAACCATCCCCGGCCACCTCCTGCACGCTGCACATCATGGATGACATGTTAGTGGAGCAATGAGCCTAAGCAGGTGTATTGACAAGCACACACTCACACTGCAGCAGCATATGGAACATGAGACACAGGCATGACACAGACACATGAGAGGGCAACAGCCAATCACTGTATTACTAGACACCAGCACATCTGAGAAGGGTGACAATGAGAGCAGCTTTTTAAGTCTGATGTCACAGACACAGCAAAGGTTCACTCAAAAGGGACAAAACTAAGGAGCCTTCTGTGATTATATATCAGTGGCCATGTGTTGATGCATAAAACTATACACAGAACATAAACAGACTATATATTAGAGAATGTACACGGACAGAAATGTAGTGTCCACTATCCACACGGCTGCTGTAAATACAGGAAAACATGATGACAAAAAAGACATTACAAAAAATAAATAGAACCATTCAAAACCACTTCTCAGAAAAATGCCTGGCTTATCACAGGAAGAAGCTGCGAGCACCTGTACCTGTGTCTGTGTGTGTGTGGTGTGTGTGTGTGTACTAGGATTTAACCTCCCCCTTGTTTAGAAGATTGCCAGGTGAAGTCTGCATGCAGACCTAGAGTGATTCCTGAAATTGCCCTGCATCTCTGTGGCGTGGTGCTGTGCCTAGAAACAGTTGATGTAGAGGACCAGCTGATTCCAAACCCACTGTGGACAAAATACCGTCCTCAGACAGAAACAAAAGCCCCCAAAAGAATGTTTGCCCATCTATTTGTATATTCAACAATTGGTATAGATTTTCTAAATTAATTTCCACAGCATTAAAGAGGGTGATTAAATTAAGTCTTGTTGTCATGTCTGCTCTCATCAGACACAGCTGATGCACCAAGCTGTGAAACCACTCCTCATTTAACAATAAGATAAAATAATAATTGATTGTCTGGCCATACTAACCTATGCTCCCATAATCACAATGAGGACTCAGTCAGCCCAACCAGCTATCCTCCTCCTGCTCCACTACAAAAAAAGCCCACTGCTGAAATAGCACACACCAACAGAGAACAGGCGAATGCACCACACTGTGTAATTACAAGCTTCTCTCCCACTTCCTCGCTGTCCCCTTTCTCTCATCCCTTCTCTTTTTGCCCCCTCTTCCCTGTTCCCCTCTCTCCCTGCAGAATACTCCGTTTAGTATTATGGTTGATGAAAGGTCAATAGAGGTCAGTTTGGGGCTTCTTTACACCTCTGCAGTAAAGGGAGGTGACTGGAATTATGTTAATAGAGCTGGCTACCTCCTGCCTCTGCCAGGCTGCTTATCAACCCTGCCTTCTGGGGCTGCTCGCTGAGATCTGGACAACACACACACACACATACATACGCGCACGTACAGACACAACATACACGCACGTATACACACACACACACACACACAGACAGAGGCATGCTCGTACGCATGTAGCCCAGACACACACAATAACAGATTCCGTTTCCAGTTATCACATAACAGAACAGCACAGGTGGTCAGTTTTATTAGTGCATAAGAGCATTTCTATACTGATTGGATGTTAGCGGTGTCGTTGTTATATACCCATCAGATCTAGGCCAAGCCAGGGCAGGAAGAGGAGACATCGTTTAATGAAGTCCCCCTCAGTCTCCCCTCTTCCTGACCTCTGGGGGACGGCAGTGTGATCCCAGTGTTTAGCAGACTACACATCTCTGGTACGGGGATGGAGGCTCTGATAAGGACTCTGATCACATACACTGGGTTTAACCCATATTCAATCATGTCAAATCATGTATATTTCTGACCGGGCTAATTAAATGAGAGGGGGAGATAAAAACAGAGGAGGGGGTGAGATGAAACAGAACACGGAGAGACAAGGAGCAGGGCCTGACTAAGTTGTTGAGCCACGGTGAAGTCTTTGATGCTGCTGCTCAGACAGAGTGGCGAGAGCTTGGCCTTGCTGCCTTTGATATTCATCAGAGTGTGGGTGTGAGGAGACAAGGACCAGGACACAGAGATGGAGGGGTCTGAAGAGGAGGGCTAACAGGTGTGCTGCTGTGGAGTAGAGGAGGAAGTGGACAAACAGAGTAGGATTCTGACCTGTCCCACTCATTGGGTAGTAGCTGGGTGAAGGGGAGAAGACCTGCGAGGCAAAGTCCTCAAAGGTCATGACCTCCCGATGGTTCTGCACGATGGCCTCCAGGTACAGCGCCCGCTCCTCATAGCTGGGGCCAGGGTTAAGGAAAACCACAGAGGAAGAGACATAGAAAAAGGCTGACTTACAGCCCAATGGATCTAATAAAAACCCTTAATGAAGAAAGTCAATTGAGACAAAACATCAAAACAACACATGAAGAAACCACATAAGAAAGACAGAGACAATGGCATCAGTGGACAGAGTAGTAGTAATAACCAGACCACTGTAGCAGGGAGAGGATAATTAGCCTGGCCACACAGCCACAAATGGGAAATCACTCACCAAATAAAAAAAACACTACGGGCGTGATGCTCCCCTTGCCTCTCCTTGCTGGACCCGATTCCTGGTCGCTCTAACAGAACCCCTGCTAGAGGCACACAGACGCTCTCGGACATCCCTCCCTCCTTCCCTCCCTGGCATTCCTCCTACCCGACAGGGGGAAAATTGGAAACATTTGAAATTCAGAGTGTCAAGCAGGGTGAGCAATCTGGGAGCCTGGTGCCGGACAGATACAGTCAGACAGTCAGGTTAGAACATTGAGAATAACATAAAGGGCTCAAAATGCCTGCCATACTGAAGGGATCTGGTCTGTGCTGCCTGCACACTGAAGTGCTCTAGGCTGTGCTGTGAGTTACACTAACTATGCTAGCTGTTTGTTACTGCCTTGCCTTTTTGATGACTGCACCTAACACATCGCCAGTCAAAACAGGCCTCTAATATAGCCCCCACTCCAGGAACCCACTAGCGCCATTCCCCTCTCATTAAGGGACTGCTGCCTGTGGTGAGGCTGTTGCTAAGGCCCCTCTGGTAGAGCAGTGGAGAGAAGATGGGTTGGGACTGGAAGTGGGCTTTACTAGGTTGACTAAAATGGACTGGATGCGCTAAGATGGAATGGACTGGGCACATGCTGGCACAGCAGGGGTTCAGGCAGGCATGACGAATAGCTGAAAGGGAGCCGTTTCAAACTGGGGCTGACAGGCACCTGAGCCTAGGGCAGCCTGAGGACATGCAAGCTGCTCACCACACAGAGGGAGGGAGAGCGGGATGGAGGAAGAGAACAAGAGAGAAAGAGAGCGGGAGAGAGAACAGTCTTGCTGAAACCAGGAAGCTTAAACCCATGGAGTAGGGGCAACACAAGAGCATGGGTTAAGATCACCTGAGCTATGTGTGAGGATGCCAGTGCACTGTCATCTTTTCCCTGCCTCCAGATTCAGCTAACTCAACCAAGAGTGGGGACATAGAGAGGATATCACAGGCTGGGCTGCCATGACAACCCAGGTCACAGCACAACATGACAGGTCATATAACAGGTTTAATGAATGTACATTGAACAAAAATATAAACGCAACATGTAAAGTGTTGGTCGCATGTTTCATGAGCTGAAATAAAATATCCCAGAAATGTTCCATATGCACAAGAAATGTATTTCTCTCAAATGTACATACCAGTTAGTGAGCTTTTCTCCTTTGCCAACATAATCCATCCACCTGACAGGTGTGTCATATCAAGAAGCGGACTAAACAGCATGATCATTACACAGGTGCACCTTGTGCTGGGGACAAGGCCACTCTAAAATGTGAAGTTTTGTCACGCAATTAGCATGCTGACTGCAGGAATATCCACCAGAATGAACATGTTGCATGTTCATTTCTCTACCATAAGCCACCTCTAACGTTGTTTTAGAGAATTTTTCAGTACTTCCAACCAGCCCTGCTGTGCCTCACAACCGCAGACCAGGTGTACGGCGTTGTGTGGGCAAGACGGTTTGCTAATGCCAACGTTGTGAACAGAGTGCCCCATGATGGCAGTGGGGTTATGGTATGGGCAGGCATAAGCTACAGAAATGCAATTGCATTTTATCAACGGCAATTTGAATGCACAAAAATACCATGATGAGCTCTTGAAGTGCATTGTGAGGCCTATTTATTTTTTTGATATCTTTGACCAACAGATGCGTATCTATATTCCCCGTCATGTGAAATCCATAGATTAGGGCCTAATGAATTTATTTTAATTAACTGATTTCTTCATATGAACTGTAACTAAGCAAAATCAATGAAATTGTTGCATGTTGCGTTTACAGTGGAGAGAGAGGGAGAGAGTCAGAAAGAAAGGTGAGGAGAGAGTGAGACAGAAGAGAGGCAAGAGAAAGAGGGGGGAGAGAGAGGGGGGGGGGGAAAGAGAGAGCAAGAGAGAACTCTAGTCCACTGGGTCAACAGAGCCATATGGCTGTCCATTATCAGAGATGCAGATGACTGTGGCCTGGCCTGTTATTGAGATTCCTAAAGCAAATATTGACTCCAGCTGGGGCAGCCGTCCTCTCTCCTCTGACACACGCCTCTCCTCCACCCTGGACGCTTATGCTTCCTCTACCCACGCTATCCAACGGGAAAGAGAGATCAGGCGAGAGATGGAGGGAGAACCGATTGACTGCAATCAGTAAATGCGTTGCTTCTGTTGATTCTAAAAGTGTAGCAGAGAATTCCCTATCACAGCTAATATACAATGTGAGTGGTAACGTTGTCTCCATAAAAATGGAATTAGTGATTCAATTTTTATGGTTGTCCCTTCCCTCCGTCTTTGAATGTAATGAATCTAAGCTAGGTACAAAATGTTCCCCTGCTGCATATGCACCAAGGCTGCTCCTGCCTGCCACCAAGTAATTCAATCAAGGCACATGTCCAGGACAATGATGCAAAAAGCATGTCGCATTCGCCAAACGCGCATTCGCCAAACGCACTGACCTCTCCCTCCCTCTCTCTCTCTCTCTCTCTCTCTCTCTCTCTCTCTCTCTCTCTCTCTCTCTCTCTCTCTCTCTCTCTCTCTCTCTCTCTCTCTCTCTCTCTCTCTCTCTCTCTCTCTCTCTCTCTCTCTCTCTCTCTCTCTCTCTCTCTCTCTCTCTCTCTCTCTCTCTCTCTCTCTCTCTCTCTCTCTCTCTCCTCTCTCTCTCTCTCTCTCTCTCTCTCTCTCTCTCTCTCTCTCTCCTCCTCTCTCTCTCTCTCCTCTCTCTCTCTCTCTCTCTCTCTCTCTCTTCCTCTCTCTCTCTCTCTCCTCTCTCTCTCCTCTCTCTCCTGTGCAACATGGAGTTTTAATTTCCGTGCGCCAGTGCGGCTAAAAGACAATTCAAAATGTCTGGAGCCTGGTGCCGGACAGATACAGTCAGTCAGGTTAGAACATTGAGAATAACATAAAGGGCTCAAAATGCCTTCAATTTTATTATATAACGTAAAAAATAGTTCAAATGAAGAAAAAACCTTGAATTAGTAATATTACAAAATTGTGATCTCGACATAGCAAAGGAATTTATTAATATGTCCTTTCTGCACTTCCGTACTGGACTTCTATATAATATAATGCTAATTGCTAATGCCTAGTTAAATGCCATAGCTCTAATGCAAGCGTTAGCTCATTGCTAGCAGTGGTGGTGTAGATCAGCATGTTGTTTGTGCAACGGCATGTTCTGAATCAGATAGTCTATTCTAAAAGTATCTGACATTTCACATTCTTAAAATAAAGTGGTGATCCTAAGACAGGGAATTTTTACTAGGATTAAATGTCAGGAAAAGGCTGAGGTGGCTAAGGTGTATGTAAACTCTCCCTGAGACGCCTTCGGAGAGTGGGGTCACAACGGAATTAAGAGTCAGGACAATATGGACCATCACAGTAAAGGAGGATATTGGTTTGTGGAGGTACAGAAAGAAAGGAAAAGTGTCATCTTAAATCAGGAGATGTGCTTCAAAAGTAATTATAGGATTCATATAGCCCCAATGTAGGCTATATCTCAATCAATTAAAACATGTATGTTTCTGGTGCTCCTAATGTTTTGTTACCAATTATTGTTTTGTATTTAGAGCCCTACTTATGTATGACTCTGGTTATGTGTCTTTGGCTAGCAACTTTGGGACTCAAAACAATTAGGCTATATTACAAGAAGCTTGGCAGGATGAAAACACTGATATGTTTCCTCTGTATCAATGCAATACAAGTCATCCGTAGAATAACTGTAATTTTACATTTGCACTGTAAAGTAAAAAGGCTTCCAGTGAAGCATGTTCCACCACTTTAGAAATCTCCCAATATTCCCCCAAGTTCCAAGCGGCTGCACATTCCCTCCCATTAGAGAGAGGAGAGGAGTGGGAATGTCATTTCCATGAAGCGTGTCAGGACGCTGTGTGAGCAACTGAAAAACCTCTTCAGTCAGACGAGATTGGAAGAAACCTGCAATGTAAAATAATGCTCTGACCTCAATCAACAACAGGTCAGCTTTTAAAAAGAAACTGGGAGAGATGTAAGCAGCAGTAGTGAGCAGCAGCAGCAGCAGCAGTAGAAGCAGCACAGTGAGCAGCAGCAGTAGAAGCAGCACAGTGAGCAGCAGTAGTAGTAGCAGCAACAGCAGCACAGTGAGCAGCAGTAGTAGTAGCAGCACAGTGAGCAGCAGCAGCAGTAGTAGAAGCAGCAGCAGTAGAAGCAGCACAGCGAGCAGCAGTAGTAGTAGTAGTAGCAGCAGCAGCAGCACAGTGAGCAGCAGTAGTAGTAGTAGTAGTAGCAGCACAGTGAGCAGCAGCAGCAGTAGAAGCAACACAGTGAGCAGCAGGAGTAGTAGTAGCACAGTGAGCAGCAGGAGCAGGAGTAGCAATGAGCCATGTTCAAGATGAATAGGGCCCTAGATGGCTCTTCATTAGCTGACCCAGGACCCCTACACCCTCTGTCTCTCTCGGTCTCTCTCTCTCTCCTTCTCTCCAGAGGGACCCATCCTGAAACTATGGATCTCTCTCTCTCTGCACCCTCCCGGTCAAGTGGGACCTATATTGAACCCCAGTGCCCTCCCAGAGCAGGGTGGGACATACACATACATCTGAGATTATCATTCATACCAGGCAAAGGACTTGGATTGTTAGTCCATCAGAACAACACAAAGACACAGAGTTAATCTAATGGAGAGACATTTTAAGTGAAAACATGTCTTTCCTAATCTTATGTCAACCGCAACTTTCAGTGGACTGGAAAGTAGTCCGCTCATTCTCTGAAAATTTCAATCATAATTTTAAACTGTGGGATGGGAGCTGAGAGTGATAATCTGTTGAGAGGGCCTCACAGCAGGGGTCTCCACACCACCCGATTAGAGTCTAAAGGACATCCTGAGGTCTCCCTCTCACAGCCTGGACACACGCCATACAGGTCAATTAGCTCCACTTAGAGCCTGTGTGGGGAGCCTAAGCAGTGGCCAGAATCCCCTCACCCTAACTGACAGGGACCAAGGAGAGAGATGTTAGACTATAGGGTTCCAGGGCAGCAGCCTGAGGGCAGGTCAAGATTTTGGTGGTCAGAAATGTTGCCTAGGCTCTGGTGTCTCTCTCTATGGGGAGGAGACGCTGTCTTTGCTCTGAGTGGAAGTACGCACATTACACTCAGCTCTGAGCTGCTACCCCACTGTGATGCTCTGATACATGTGAAGGAGTGGCCCAAGAGATCCTCAACTAGCCTCAATTTAAGCAGTCACTAGCCAGTAGTTTGATACTTTTCACCACCCATCTATCTCTTATTCTGTCTGCAACTCTCTGCAGTGTCTCCCCATTACATAAACTCATTTATTACAGTGCACCAACACAAGGCGATCAAAAAGACACAGAGAATTCTGTCTCTCCGACAACAATAGGGAGCAAGTAACTACTGAGGACGAAGAGCCAAGGTTAGTACTGTTGGTATAAATGTCCTCTTCCTAAAAGGCATCCGAGTTTGGAGACGAGGTGGAGAGGTGGTAGAGTGCCTGCGGGTGCTTGACCCACTCTCTCACCAAGATCTGCCCGTAACCTCTGCCAATCAGCTTGACCTTCCTGACGAGAAGAGAGGAGAGGGTAAGAGTGTGGGGGAGGCCACTGCATAGACTCCCAGCAGTCACATAATTGGCCTGTCAAGGGGGAAAAGGGCCTGATGCTTCAGGGATGTTAGTGGAGCAGGAACAGACATACCATAGAACAGTCCTTAATAAAAGGCACCAGCACCACCCTATCCCCCTACACCCAGTCATCCTGCACACACACTATCCATCAGTCAATATGGATGCTGTACATATCTCATTAATTTGGTCCAGGAAGGTTTGTGTGACATTGCACAAACACATTCAAATGAATCAAGTGTCAAGGTGTCAAATCCTGGAATAAATGGTGTGGAGAAATGGAGCAGTGGAGGAGAGGAGAGGAGCCACCAGCCATTACACAGGCAGATAGTGTAGCAGAGAGATGATTGAGAGGGTGGGAGGGAGAGTGAGAGAGAAGGAGACAGTGAGTGAGAAAGTGAGACGGAGAGAGCAGGTGTTGATTGGAGAGGGGCTGGGCGGTGTGTGCCAGGCAGGCCAGCGGTACCTGTTGTCACAGTGCGGGCCAAGGTGTGAAGCTCATCCCAGCGGAAAGCCCCAGATGTGTGAGGTGATTATGGGGAAGACAAGGGGAGAGAGATGGCTGCAGAGATGAATTTGGCTTTAGGAAGAGAGAGGAATACAGTGCAATAAGAAAATATTCACACCATTTGATTTTTTTGCACATTTTGTTATTACAGCCTGAATTTAAAATGGATTAAACTGAGATTGTGTTACTGGCCTACACACAATGTCAAAGTGGAATTATGTTTTTAGAAATGTTTACAAATAAAATCATAATTTAATGCTGAAATGCCTTTAGTCAATAAGTATTCAATCCCTTTGTAAGGGCAAGCCTAAATTTGTGGATTCGGCTCCATTGGACTCAATGGCAATGGAAACACGTTCTCTGGAGTGATGAATCACACTTCACCATTTGTCAGTCCGCCGGACTAATCTGGGTTTGGCGGATGCCAGGAGAAAGCTACCTGCCCGAATGCATAGTGCCAACTGTAAAGTTTGGTGGAGGAGGAATAATGGTCTATTATTTATGGTTCGGGCTAGGCCCCTTAGTTCCAGTGAAGGGAAAGCTTAACGCTACAGCATACAATGGCATTCTAGACGATTCTGTGCTTCCAACATTGTGGCAACAGTTTGGATAAGGCCCTTTCCTGTTTCAGCATGACAATGCCCCCGTGCACAAAGCGAGGTCCATACAGAAATGATTTGTCGAGATTGGTGTGTAAGACCTTGACTGGCCTGCACAGAGCCCTTATCTCAACCGCATCGAACACCTTTGGGATGAATTGGAACGCAGACTGCGAGCCAGGCCTAATCGCCCAACATCAGTGGCCGACCTTACTAATGCTTGTGGCTGAATGGAAGCAAGTCCCCGCAGCAATGTTACAACATCTAGTGGAAAGCCTTCCCAGAAGAGTGGAGGCTGTTATAGCAGAAAATTAATGCCCATGATTTTGGAATGAGATGCTAAATGAGAAGTTGTCCACATATTTTGGTCATCATGAGGTTGTATGGACTAAATCTAATAATATAATAGAATTCAACCACAAAGACAAGGGAGGTTTTCCAATGCCTCACAAAGAAGGGCACCATTGGTAGATGGGTAAAACAAACAAAAAGCCATTGAATATCCATTTGAGCACGGTGAAGTTAATAAGTACACTTTGGGTGGTGTATCAATACACCCAGTCACTACAAAGATACACACGTCCATCCTAACTCAGTTGCCGGAGAGGAAGGAAACAACTCAGGGATTTCACTATTAGGCCAATGGTGACATTAAAACAGTTAAAGAGTTTAATGGCTGTGATAGCATAAAACTGAGGATGAATCAACAACATTGTAGTTACTCCACAATAATAACCTAAATGACAGAGTGAAAAGAATGAAGCCTGTACAGAATAAAAAAATTCCAAAACATGCATTCTGTTTCCAATATGGAACAATGTGAACACACTTGGTCCGCGCCTGCTCTGAGTAAACGTCCTGGTAATCCGTCTGGCCCCGCTGCCTTGAGAATGTTGACCTGTTTAAAGGTCTTACTCACATTGGCTACGGAGATCACACAATCGTCCGGAACAGCTGGTGCTCTCATGCATGCTTCATGCTTCAGGCATTTAGCCCGTATGGTAGGCTCACTTCACTGGGAGGCTCGTGGCTGGATTTCCCTTTGTAGCCCTGCCACATCCGATGAGCATCAGAGCTGTTGAAGTAGGATTAAAACTTAGTCCTGTATTGACGCTTTGCCTGTTTGATGGTTCGACCGAGGGCATAGCAGGATTTCTTACAAGCGTCAGGATTGGTGTCCCACTAATTGAAACGGCAGCTCTAGCCTTTGGCTACAGTACCAGTCAAAAGTTTGGACACACCTACTCAATCAAGGGTTTTTCTTTCTTTATTTTTTTTTATTACAATTCTCTACATTGTAGAATAATAGTGAAGACATCAAAACTATGAAATAACACACATGGAATGTAGTAACCAAAAAGGTGTTAAACAAATCAAAATATATTTTATATTTAAGATTCTTCAAAGTAGCCACCCTTTGCCGTGATGACAGCTTTGCACACTTGGCATTCTCTCCACCAGGTTCATGGAGTAGTCACCTGGAATGCATTTCAATTAACAGGTGTGCCTTGTTAAAAGTTAATTTGTGGAATTTATTTCCTTCTTAATGTGTTTGAGGAGACTGCATGAATCAGGCCTTCATGGTTGAATTGCTGAAAAGAAACCACTACTAAAGGATACCAATAATAAGAAGAGACTTGCTTGGGACAAGAAACACGAGCAATGGACATTAGACTGGTTGAAATCTGTCCTTTGATCTGATGAGTACAAATTTGAGAATTTTGGTTCCAACCGTTGTGTCTTTGTGAGACGCAGAGTAGGTGAACGGATGATCTCTGCATGTGTGGTTCCCACCGTGAATCATGGAGGAGGAGGTGTGATGGTGTGGGGGTGCTTTGCTGGTGACACTGTCTGTGTTTTATTTAGAATTCAAGGCACACCAGCATGGCTACCACAGCATTTGTTTTTCAACAGGACAATGACCCAACACACCTCCAGGCTGTGTAAGGGCTATTTGACCAAGAAGGAGAGTGATGGAGTGCGGCATCAGATGACCTGGCCTCAACAATCACCTGACCTCAATCCAATTAAGATGGCTTGGGTTGAGTTGGACCGCAGAGTGAAGGAAAAGCAGCCAACAAGTGCACAGCATATGTGTGAACTCCTTCAAGACGGTTGGAAAAGTAACATATGATACTAATTTGAGTGTCCCAGATTTTGTTTTAGTATGTTATGTCTAGTCTATGAGAGAGATGGCGTCAGAGATTAATTTGGTTTCAGAAAGAGGAATACTGTTGAAATCTACAAAGAGGGGATAAAGAGAGTGCATATGACAGAAACGTCTCAGTATGGTCAGTGTCTGAAAGTACTCATAATGCACAGGAAGATATCCAAGCCCTGGTGTCTCATTAGACAGATTGTTCCTGTGAGAATCAGGAAGTAGTGGGTGACAGAGAAAGATAGAAAGAGATATTTCTCTATTCTTCCACCTGGGAAGTGAATTGAGAAGCTGTTCTCATTTCCAATAACGACCTGGCTAAGATGCAATATGAGCAGTACTGAAGTCTGTAAGATAATATAATGGCAAATTACAGGAGCTTTAATAAGTGGCCTAATAAGGACCAGCTCCCCAAAGGCCCAGGGGGTTACACTGGCATTAAGGCCAAGTTAACAACACCTTCAGGGGGATGAGTCTCCCTCAGTCAGCCTCTCAAGCCAACCACACCTCACCACTGTCCATCTGAGAGCGAGACATGGGCACAAGGAGTTATGGTCGTGACATCACTACTAACCTGTGACATCACTGCTACAGTAGCCAGCAGTACCAATCCAGCCAGAGGGCTGTTTCTGCTAGCTGGCTTGGACCCTTATTTATGACTGGACCACAACGCAGAAGTGTCCCATTTTCTTAAGCGACTTCGCCGGCAGCTTACAATTCCCTTAGGCACACTTAAAATCGATTAGGACTTCATAGCAAATCAAATGGACAGCATCTACAGTCGTGGTCAAAAGTTTTGAGAATGACACAAGTATTTGTCTCCACAAAGTTTGCTGCTTCAGTGTTCTTAGATAATTACAAGTATTCCATAAGTGTCAAAGGCTTTCATTGACAATGACATTCAGTTTATGCAAAGAGTCAATATTTGCAGTGTTGACCCTTCTTTTTCAAGACCTCTGCAATCTGCCCTGGCATGCTGTCAATTAACTTCTGGGCCACAACCTGACTGATGGCAGGCCATTCTTGCATAATCAATGCTTGGAGTTTGTCAGAAGTTTGTCCACCCGCTTCTTGAGGATCAACCACAAGTTCTCAATGGGATTAAGGTCTGGGGAGTTTCCTGGCCATGGACCCAAAATGTCAATGTTTTGTTCCCCGAGCCACTTAGTTATCACTTTTGCCTTATGGCAAGGTGCTCCATCATGCTGGAAAAGGCATTGGTCGTCACCAAACTGTTCTTGGATGGTTGGGAGAAGTTGCTCTCGGAGGATGTGTTGGTACCATTCTTTATTCATGGCTGTGTTCTTAGGGAAAATTGTGAGTGAGCCCACTCCCTTGACTGAGAAGCAACCCCACACATGAATGGTCTCAGGATACTTTACTGTTGGCATGACACAGGACTGATGGTAGCGCTCACCTTGTCTTCTCCGGACAAAGTGTTTTCCGGATGGCCCAAACAATCGGAAAGAGAAAATGACTCTACCCCAGTCCTCAGCAGTCCAATCCCTGTACCTTTTGCAGAATATCAGTCTGTCCCTGATGTTTTTCCTGGAGAGAAGTGGCTTCTTTGCTGCCCTTCTTGACACCAGCCATCCTCCAAAAGTCTTCGCCTCACTGTGCGTGCAGATGCACTCACACCAGCCTGCTGCCATTCCTGAGCAAGCTCTGCACTGGTGGTGCCCCGATCCCGCAGCTGAATGAACTTTAGGAGACGGTCCTGGCGCTTGCAGGACTTTCTTGGGCACCCTGACGCCTTCTTCACAACAATTGAACCTCTCTCCTTGAAGTTCTTGATGATCCGATAAATAGTTGATTTAGGTGCAATCTTACTAGCAGCAATATCCTTGCCTGTGAAGCCTTTTTTGTGCAAAGCAATGATGACGGCACGTGTTTCCTTGCATGTAACCATGGTTGACAGAGGAAGAACAATGATTTCAAGCACCACCCTCCTTTTAAAGCTTCCAGTCTGTTATTCTGACTCAATCAGAATGACAGAGTGATCTCCAGCCTTGTCCTCGTCAACACTCTCACCTGTGTTAACGAGACAATCACTGACATGATGGCAGCTGGTCCTTTTGTGGCAGGGCTGAAATGCAGTGGAAATGTTTTTGGGGGATTAAGTTCATTTTCATGGCAAAGAGGGACTTTGCAATTAATTGCAATTAATCTGATCACTCTTCATGACATTCTGGAGTATATGCAAATTGCCATCATCAACACTGAGGCAGCAAACTTTGTGGAGACCAATACTTGTGTCATTCTCAAACCTTTTGACGACGACTGTATACCAGAGTTATGGTCGACGGGCCTAAAAACTATGCCATAGTGATAGGTCAACTGGGGATGGTGGGATACAGAGACTACTTCTTGGTGTGAGATGGTATACTTTACGGATAACTAAGTAATTTATAAATCAATGAATAACAATGCAAAAAATCTGATCACGATGACATTGTCAGTTGGTTATTCCAACATGACTGTTTGTTATCAAAGGGCAGGTTGGTTGTATATTTAAATGTGTAACAAATCTCCTTTTCAAAGAGCCGCCCATTGATCAGTGCCAGAAACCTATCAGCCTTAGATGTGGCGCACAATGGAGTAATGAGTAATCAAACCCAGAGAGATTAAAACAGCCAGTCACGGGGCTCCATTACATTAACAGAAAGTTATAATAAGATGAGCTATAAAAGACTGCCTGACTGACATGCTCAAGTGGATGGTGGGTGGTCAGAGAAACCTTTGAAGATGTCCTTTGTGGTCTAATCTGAGCGAAGGTGCCCAGGTTTGGATGAAAACCTCCATGTAGCGGGGGATGTGAATGTATATAAGCATTATTAGCAGACCACTGTTTCCTATGACCACTAGGCCTACCCAGTGTGAGGGTGGATGGACATGACTTTGAACAATCCATGTCCATGATCTGCAAATACAATTTGAAACTGTGGACCAAAATAGCTATTTTCAGACACACTATATATACAAAAGTATGTGGATTTGGTTATTTGAGCCACACCTGTGCTGACTAAAATCGAGCACACAGGCATGCAATCTCCATAGACAAACATTGGCAGTAGAATGGCCTTACTGTAGAGCTCAGTGACTTTCAACGTGGATGCCACCTTTCCAACAAGTCAGTTCATCAAATGTCTTCCATACTAGAGCTGCCCCGGTCAACTGTAAGTGCTATAATTGTGAAGTGGAAACGTCAAAGGCATCAACAGCTCAGCCGCGAAGTGGTAGTCCAAACAAGCTCACAGAACGGGACGGCCGAGTACTGAAGTGCTAAGCGCATAAAAATCGTCTGTCCTCGGTTGCAACATTCACTTCCTTCGTGGAAGGGGTTTCCATGGCCGAGCGGCCGCACACAAGCCTCGGCCGCACACAAGATCAGCGTGTGCAATGCCAAGCGTCGGCTGGAGTGGTGTAAAGCTTGCCGCCATTGGACTCTGGAACAATGGAAACACGTTCTCTGGAGTGATGACTCACGCTTCACCATCTGGCAGTCCGTCAGATTAACCTGGGTTTGGCGGATGCCAGGAGAAAGCTACCTGCCCGAATGCATAGTGCAAACTGTAAAGTTTGGCGGAGGGGGAATAATGGTCTGGGGCTGTTTTTCATGGTTCGGGCTAGGCCCCTTAGTTCCAGTGAAGGGAAAGCTTAACGCTACAGCATACAATGACATTCTAGACGATTCTGTGCTTCCAACATTGTGGCAACAGTTTGGGGAAGGACCTTCCCTGTTTCAGCATGACAATGCCCCCGTGCACAAAGCGGGGTCCATACAGAAATGGTTTGTCGAGATCGGTGTGGAAGAATTTGATAGGCCTGCACAAAGCCCTGACCTCAACCCCATTGAACACCTTTGGGATGAATTGGAACGCCGACTGCGAGCCAGGCCTAATCGCCCAACATCAATGCACGACCTCACAAATGTTTTTGTTTCCATTCAGCCACAAGTCCCCGCCGCAATATTCCAAAATCTAGTGGAATGTCTTCCCAGAAGAGTGGAGGCTGTTATAGCAGCAAAGGGGGGACCAACTCCATATTAATGCCTATGATTTAGGAAATTAGATGTTCAACGAGCAGGTGTCAACATACTTTTGGTCATGTTGAATATATTCAACATGTGAGTCATACCACCTGTATCCAACCCCACACTAGCAACAGATAGAACAGAGAGAGACTGTCTCTTATGCCAAAGGATTTTGGTTTAACCCAACGATAACACACAGTGTTCCACAGAACACTAATGAAATATTTACCACACGGACAAGGCCTCTGAAATTTTAATGACGCTTGTGGCATGTGTGGGGAAATGATTGCGATGCGTTAACGTGTGGCATCGCGGTCTGCTTCCGAGACGTGTTTGGATTCATGCTCCATCAGTGCATTCTCCCGCCCCTACATTAGCCTCTCAGTGAAAGGTTCTGTGGGCAAATAGAGCTGGCTGGCCTTATGCAAAACAGCAGGCATTTAGTGGGAATGCTAATGATTAGCACAGGGTTACAGATGATCACAGTTATCATTCCGTTATGAATGCTTTGGAGAGTCAAGGTTAGTTACAGGGACAAGAGTGAATTAATTTGCCCTCATCTCTGCATTACAGCTATATTCCAATCAATGTCATTAGAAACATAATTAGGTTGGGTCTCTTATGAAACAATGACTAACAGTGGCAGACAGTGTTGCATGCCAATCTGTCCTCTCTCAGGATCGTTTCTACGTTGTTCTCCCTGAAGATTACGGTAATAAAACGGCTGTGAAGATTACGGTAATAATACAGCTGTGAAGATTATGGTAATAATACGGCTGTGAGTGGGTGTCAGTTTGGAGGACAGGAAGAGTGTGATAAATGTATGTGACACACGAGGGGAGCGCAGAGGGAATGGCAGAACTATGGGGCCCTCCTCTCCTCTACAGTGTGAATGGTTAAGCAGGAGCAGATGGAGTTCCCAACGCTCCCGTACATAGACGGAAACGGCTGTTCACCTGGGATTACCACCTCCTGGAATACGGGAAAAACTCCCAGCTCTGTCTGACGCCCCTTTCTTCCTTTTCTTTCATTGTCTTTCTCTCCAGCCTTCCTCAGACCCACCCACCGCCCCTCCCCAGGCCTGAAAGCACAGCTTGTTGTGGAGTAGGAGTGAATGAGCAGGGGGAGGGATGAGGGGGCTCCCTACTACCTGGAATGATTAGTAAGGGTGGGATGGCAAGAAAGACGTATGAAAAAAACTGGGCAGAAAGAAAATGGACTTCTGTGTTGGCAACAGCTTTTTCTAATCCTAGCCCCAGGGCCACACTGTGCAGCAAAGCGGGCTATTACATGGCAACAATTAGGGGGCCGGAGCCTAACACCTGGTCCTCCTCATTCTGGCCCTCCACTAGCAGCTGACTGTACAGTCTCATCGCCAG
This sequence comes from Thymallus thymallus, assembly GCA_023634145.1. Classification (NCBI taxonomy): domain Eukaryota; kingdom Metazoa; phylum Chordata; class Actinopteri; order Salmoniformes; family Salmonidae; genus Thymallus; species Thymallus thymallus. The sequence continues at coordinate 10,646,873 of CM042406.1, forward strand.
GTGGTCCTACTTCAATGACATTAGCTAGTCACTCGAGGGTTAATCAGGAGCCCGTCCTAGCCCAGTGTGGCTGCATGGAGCCCATTCAGTAGCCTAAACCACATCCCCATCCCCAGCGCAGACTGGGTGTCTTTTTAAGCGGATGTACGGAGACAATGTTGTTTAGAAAACTTGCTAAAACGAAGATCCCTGAGAGGGAGGCAGATAATTAACCGATGGACTGAGGCATATTGGATTCCTGGTGCACATCCTGTTTAGTGGCTCGCAGCACGTCCACATACAGCGATGGATTATAATGGGCCTTTTCATAGACGCACAAAAACAGATGGAGGAGCCGGGAAGTGCTATACATCTCTGCAGACGGCCGCAACAAAGTAGGGGGAGGGAAGCAGGATTTTGTCAAAGTCGGCAGATACAAAAACAAGTGAGTGTAGCTATAGCAGCAAGGGCATTATCTGCCTCCAGAAAGGCCATTCCATCTATATCCCCCAGGCCCAAAGATCTGAGAGTAAATAACACTCATTATAATGACAATACATATAGATTTGTAGCCCAAACTGCTAGAATCTCATCAATAGTAATTAGTGGCTATACATAACTAATGAAAATGCACAGCACATAAATCTGAAGAGCTCAGAGCTATTGTTTTCCTGACTAATCCTTTTGGAGGAGTGCAGGTCTGGTAAACAAGGTTTCTGTCAACATTTAAAATGGAAAACATAGAAAGGAACATCTACAACGACCGCAAGTTGTAAATCTAAGTCTAAAAAGGTTTAGAAAACAACTAAATTCTGCACTACAAATACATCTATGGCTGATTACCAGAGAATCAATCAAGCTATCTCTTTGTCCAATGGAAACACAGCAGAACACCAAATGACAGTGCCAATCACAGGAAGGCCTACTGTACAGAACGTTGCTCTGTGGCCAAATCAATGGCTGCCACTTGACGACCTACACAGACTCTCTGCATTACCACATCAAAGGGCGCTTTCTGGAAGAAGGGGCGGAAAATGCACTATACACACTTTAATGTTTTGTTTTTGTTGGTCTCTATGTGGAAAATTCCATTTAATGCAAAAATGCAAATGCTCAGGACAAGGACATCCTCCACTGGGAAACAATGGAGATAGGCCAGAAGAAGAGCATGCGCTGCCTTTGAACCGTTTAAAGAGGCAACTTATAAATAATCAACTAATTCCTCTTTAAAATAACCAATTAAGGCAGTGACATTAAAGGCAATGGAGCAAATCTTCAGACAGTGGTTCTAGTCTCATTATGATAAAAGAGAATTGAAAAGCTAGCCTAATAACCATTTTAGGACAAAATATAGCAAGGTCAAAGGTTTCTTGACAAAAGAAGTCCCTAACCCAGGGTCACATCACAGAGACAGAGTGAATCCTGGAGTATGTGATGAGTGACATTTTGCTGACATTTCCCAGTAGCATTGAACACGGCCGTCTCGAGACGACGACAGAAATATCTGTGGATATGCTTGAATGTGACAGAGAAGAGCGAGCCCTGGTCTTTTCAGGGGACATTCTCAGTGCTATGGCTGGCGATGACGAGAGACTGAGATATTGAATGGTAAATCACTGGAGCACAGATAATGGATGATTGAAGGCTCTCTCGGCGACGCTGGAGGATTTCAATATCAGAGTGGACCTAGAACGGGGATCCTTATCAGGGCAGGCGTCAGACAAAGGAGAGCGGAGCGTGAAATATGGGCTCCAACATGGGCACACGACCACAGCGATTAGCAAGAGGATAAAAAAAAGGGCTGGCAAACAAAGACGCCAGCTTTATGTTGACAAAGGCTGTCCAGTGCCTCGTTGCAACAAGAGATTGAAGGAGAATGAGGACAGAAAGAGGGGTTTAACATGTATTCTTTCCTCCATCTTCTACAACATATCAAGCCTAAGGAGACAGGAGACGGGAGGGTAACAGAGCCCAGTGTTTGAGTGCTCCAGGCCCTCTGATTCTGATGAGGAATAATGGACCAAGCAGCAACCCTAGAAAACTCCCAGGACCATTCCATTGTCAGGGCCTTCCCTATCCATTCACACATATCCATCCACATGGACACACACACGGTTTTGCTTTCCTGCCAAGAGCGTAACAAAAGAAAATACAAATCCTATTTATTTCTAGATTCCAAGTGCGGCGGCTTCCCAGGAAAGCTCATTAACCTTCCCACAAGAACCCCGAGACAAAAGAGCGGAAACAAAACCAAACTAATCAATGAAAACGTAGTCATTGTAGGGGGAAACAAGAACAAGCATCCATTTGTATAACTTGAGAGGGCTAACAGCTTTCCTTTAGTGGCGTTTGGTTGGCTGGCTGGTTCTGGGAGGAGAGTAGAGGAGAAAGAAAGTTCATTAAACAGGGTTAGGGGAACAGATGGAATGCCTAGCTAGATGCTAATCACTTAAAGCAGAGACAGGTTTTAAACCCTCCGTAGAACCACACACACACATCAATCACTATTAACACGCCGTCTTAACAGAAACGTACTGAGTCAGTGAAAGACAGAGAGGATGGCCTTCCATAAGGACTCAAAGTACTGATACATCCTAATGCTGGGGCTTGATAATTCACAGAGTAAAACAGTAGACTACACACACAGAGTATTAACACTGTCCACAGCTATGACCACTAACAAAGCCAAAGACGTAGCATGAAGAAACCATCAACACCAAACTTCTCAGAGAAAGACTTTTCAACCAGGGATTCCTTTAAGGTATGTTTTCCTTCACAAATAAATAGATCATTTAACTCCACAACAAACAGACATATGGAAGAATGGCCAAGGGTTTAATAGCGTGCAACAGAGACCGCTTTCACAGTTATTAGAACTAGCAGTGTCTAGTGGCTACCAAACACCTCCAGGGTTTACCACTGACAAGTTCATAATGATGGTCCCAGTAACGCTACCTGACACCTCCCACCTTCCAACTGGGGCTGGCTGGCTGGTGGGAAAGTAAGGGGGATCCCACGCAGACCTGGCAACCTCTCTGCCTTTCACTGCACTCTTACAAACAGACAGATGTCAGGCATGAATGCGTAACAGACGGAGCAGGGAAGGGAGGGGCGTGGGGAGGGGTTCAAGTTTATAGATACACGGGGCATGACATTCTTTCAGTAACATTATGCATTATGCTGTGTTGTAATGTGAACAAACAGGGATCTGAGATATTGAGTGTCTTATCAGGTGGCATATGTATTGCAAACAACATTTAACTGTGGATGGCGCATCTTTATTTGTCACGTTTTTTTATTAGCTTACAACTTTCAAAGACAGATTCAATATTAGCTTGATCAACACGGTCACAATTTTGAATGTGCATTTATTTCAAGAATGCACTACAATCAAATAAAAGCATGAAAAAAATCTTCCATTTAAGAGGCTATTGACAGTTTGACTTCAGCACAGACTACCCTTAACACAATCTTAATCAAAACACAACACAAAGATGCAGCACTTAATTTGTTTGACTAAACTACCCTTACTCCTCGTCATCTCTGTGTTCCTCTCATCCCCAGGATCAGTTCACAAACACGCACACACCGGAGTGGTGGCTAACACAAGCCCCTCAGCCCCTGCTGTCAGCCGTCTGTTTCCATGCCTGCTCTACCTGTGTTTAAGAGTCTGGCCCTGCGCTGCTCAGCCACCGGGCCCGAGGGCTTTCACTTTGAGGGTGTGTGGGAGACCCCTTTTGTTAGAGGTAGTATGGGGGAAGAGAGGGAAGAGGGAGGTCGGAAGAAAAAAGGGGAAAAAAATTGTAATGCTATGAGTCATTCTGCATTAGCAGTGGGGGAGGGAGGGGGTGGAGAGGGAAGAGAATACTTTTGCATGTTGTATGAAGCTAGACACCATATGCCATCCGGGCAGGCTGCCTCCTGAGTCAGGGCTGGGTTTGACAGGCCTGTGCGTGCCCCGCTCTCTCCCGTAGCCCCCCAGGCCCTTCTTGGCCCCAGCGGCAAAGCTGTCTGCTGCTCGGAGGCTCAGCGGGTGTGGAGTGGTGGTGTGTGGGTGCTGGGTGGGGGACTCAGTGATCTGAACACATCGGACATTGTCGTGAGCCCCAGGAACAGCTGGTCAGCTGGAAAGGTGTGGGGGTAGTCAGAGGGCGGAGGAGTGGAGGGAAAGGCAGTGCGCTACACTGATAATGGGATTAGGTTCAAACATTCAGTAGAAGAAAAATTGCTTAAACCCCAACCATAGCCCCCCTTCCATCCACTCCCTTGCCCCACCAAACTCAAGCACAGCCCAGCCTATTGCCTAGATAACTCTACCCAAGACCTGCTTCACCCAACAACAGTCTCCAACCCAACTCACCTCCCTCAGACACCCCTACCTACCTCCACTCCCCCTAGCACTGCAGGCCCAAAGCCTGACACAGATTTCTGGGGCCCTATCGGGTCAGAATGGTCCCTGAGACCTGGATAGTGACAAAGCTGGACTGTGACAGAGTTGAACTGGACACATTCAGTAAAAATACCCTAAACAAATAGAAGCAGGTTGCTCTTCCACACGACTTCACAACCACTCCAAATTAAAGGCAAAGACAGGGGTGAGTTAGGGCTGTACACATCACTTCTCACTGATAGGCTTATGGAAGAGGGAAGCTGGCTAGTTATCCACAGCTCAGCTCACCCCTCTTAATGGACCAGACCAGTATAGAGCTCTCACTGTGCCAAACCAAGCACTCAGTTCACAAACAGGGAGATGGCTGCAGATTGGTGAGTGTTATGGCACAACAGCTGGCAAATAAGGGCCTATCAGCAATGCTAAATAATACATGTTCAGCTACACTTACATGACAGCTCCCATTCATAACCTCCTTTCAAAGACTGAAGCATGCTTTCATCTTGACTAGGTAAAGAATCTTATTGTACTAAAGAACACATTGTTATCCATGTAGGGACAATAAGAAATGAAAACCAAGCCTTATTCAGAGGAGAGTGAGAATACAACACTCAATACTACTAAAACCCTAATTAAACATGCATGGCCACTGGGGAGAAGAAAAACTACACAAAGCGGTAGGCCAATATCAAGAGGCCAATATCAAGAGTCTCACAGATATTATGTTTTCATCAGCATGCAAAAGCTGAGCTACAGACCTGGTAGATCGGTAGGCTATATGAGGCTGGGCCTGTATCCCTGGGCTCTGTTAGGTGGGTAGCCGTCCTAGCTTACACTGGGCTCTGTGTGTTTCACTGAGAAGATGAAACCTCCCTCCCCCCTGCTACTACACTGCATGTTCCCCACAATGCCACCTAAAAGAGATGGCGCTGTGGATAGCAGCCATTTTTTTTAACGGTTATTTTGTATGTTTTTGTGCGCTGATCTAAAAATGTACATTGCATAATGTTTCTGTCATGGTTTCCTATGACCGAAAAGAGCTTCTGGACATCAGAACAGCAATTTGGATGAAGATTTCTACTTCAACGAGTCGGAGGCACAGGACATACTGCTCACCCCGGACCAGGCCCTTATCCCTCGTCAACTCATCCCTGACCACTGGATGCATCCCCTCTGACTTCAAAATGACCCGAGTTGCTCCCCTCCTCAAGAAACCATCACCCGACTCATCTGACGTCAAAAACTACAGACCTGATTCCCTTCTCTTTTTTCTTTCCAAAACTTCTCATTATCTCGCATACTGACCCAACAGATCCACAGATGACACAATCTCTGTTGCACTCCACACTACCCTTTCCCACCTGGACAAGAGCAACACCTATGTGAGAATGCTGTTCATCGACTACAGAGGTTAGTGCGTATGGCCCAGTACATCACTGGGGCCGAGCTCCCTGCCATCCAGGACCTCTATACCAGGTGGTGTCAGAGAAAGGCCCAAAAAATTGTCAAAGACTCCAGCCACCCAAATCATAGGCGGTGGTACTGTCTAAGAACAGACAGAGAAAACACATTACACTGGTTTTAAGGTCTCTGGATTCTAACCAGGTTGAGATGCAGTGTCATAGACCACTGCGCCACTTGGTAGCCCCAAAATACATGTATTTAATGTAGCAAAAATGACATTAACTCATTTTTGACCAAATTAGCAGTTACTGCCTTTTTGCATGGTAGGGCAGAATACATGTCAGACATGCTTTTTAAGCTATTCAGCCAGTAGGTCCCTCAGGTCCTCTGGCACTGGCCTTCCCAAAACTATCCCAACACTTAGGACCAAGAGGCATGGAGAGGCAGCCTTTAGTTATCATTCGTTTTTTATGTTTGTTGTGTAGTAAACGTTTCAGCTTTTATTTTCATTGTTTTTTATTTGTTTTTTTCCCCTGTAAAGCACATTGCGTTGCATTCCATGTCTGAAATGTGCTGTATAAATAAAAGTTGATTTGATTTGTTAGACTGTTCTCTGCTACCGCATGGCAAGCAGTACCGATGTACCAAGTCTGGAACCAACAGGACCCTGAACGGCTTCTACTCCCAAGCCATAAGACTGCTAAATAGTTAACCAAATACCCGGACTATCTGCATTGATACTTTTTGCACTAACTATTTTTTACTTATCACATACACTGCTGCTACTGTTTACTATCTGTCACTTTATTCCTAGTTATATTTACATACAGTATCTACCTCAATTACCCCTGCAGATCAACTCGGTACTGATACCCCTTGTATATAGCCAAGTTATCACTAATCATTGTGTAATTATTATTATGTATTAAAACTTCTCTATTATTTTCCTATTTACTTTCTCTCTGCATTGTTGGGAAGGGCCCGTATGTAAGCATTTCACTGTTAGTCCACACCTGTTGTTTATGAAACATGTGACGAATAACATTTGATTTGATTTTGATTTGAAAAGCCTGGCTCGCATGACTGGCCATGGGCATGAACAGATTATGGCTATTGATTGCTGCCTGGAGATGGATCGCTCAGTGTGTGTGTGTGTGTGTGTGTCTGTCTTAGGGGAGAGGAGTAAGGGCAGCAAGCAAAAGCTATTGATTCTGTCCGGCAGGGAGGCTGCGTTTCAGAATGAAGGTCAGCTCTACTTCGTCTCACATTTTAAAGGTTCCTGCCACCTAAACACACACACACACACACACACACACACTAGGAGTGACTTCACATCAAACCCTAGTGCCTGTTCCTGAGAGACAATAACACTTAGTGACTGTTGGATAAAGACTCTGGTCAGAAACCCAACAGGCTACGTGCCAGCAGAGAGGAAGTCCACTCAGAGACACTTCTACCACAGCCACATCACTTCCACATGGTTGGGAATAAATGACACATCGGATGTCAGGGAACTTCATCAAATTCTCTCTTATTAACGCATCTCTAGTGTAGTAGACAGCCAGCCAGCAAGCCCGCTGCTCAGTGTTCATACTGCCTCTTCCAACAGGGCCCTATCAATAATAGATTACATTATGTATGATTTCTGACGGCCTTGTAATATAATGTCTGTGGGGTCAGGACTGTCGTTCACATTCAATAGCGTTGAGGGCTCTGAAATAACATTACTGTGTTGTCACTAGGGTTGCACATTTTGGGGAATATTCAGAGGTGGAAACTTTCCGTGGGAATTAACGAGAATATATGGGAATTAACAGAAATATATGCACTTAATATTAATACCATTTAAATGTAGATGTTTTTTTTCATTGGATATCATATGGAGACAGAAACATAAACCTTTTACCTTATCATAAGTAGACATAATTGCAAATGATTAAATCCTTCCAATATAAATAAAAAAAACAATTTAGTTATGAATTGAACTTTAATTAAATGAGTTGACTCTTCGCATGGGATGATTTCACTGAACAACAAAAGAAAGGGAATATTGAATGATCCCCAATGATCCATCACATCTCCCAAAAACGTTTCCAACATACATCTGTAAATGATAGTCTAGAAACTAAAGCTTTGGTTGTCTTCCTCTCAGGCTTCCATGTCTTCTCCCTGGACCTCCTCAATGTCCACCTCTTGAACATCAGACTCTGAGGCCTCATCTTCACTGTCACTTTCCAACCTTGTTGAGGATGACTCGCTGTCAGGCTCAAAAAGCATCAAATTTGCCCGGATGGCCACCACTTTTTCAACCTTTATATTTGTCAACATGTTGCGTGCTTTGGTGTGTGTGTTTCCAAACAAGGACCAGTTGCGCTCTGAGGCAGCTGATGTTGGTTGGATTTGGAGGATGACGGAGGCAACAGGGAAAAGAGCCTCAGATCCACAAAGTCCCTTCCACCAGGTGGCTGATGAGATATGTTGGCACGACTGCCATATTGCATCTCCATCCCAAAGCCCTTGCTTGGAAGTGTACTTCGCCAGACTGCCAAGAACCTTTCCCTCATCCAGGCCAAGGTGGCGAGACACGGTAGCGATTACACCATATACCTGGTTGATCTCTGCACCAGACAGGATGCTCTTGCCAGCATACTTGGGGTGCAACATGTACGCTGTGGCGTGTATGGGCTTCAGGCAGAAGTCTTCACGCTTCTTGATATATTTCAGAACTGCAGTTTCCTCTGCTTGGAGCAACAGTGAAGTGGGTAGGATTTCTCCTCTTACATCTGCAAGCAGAGTCTGAACATCAGAAAGGATGGCATTGTCCCCCTTAGTCCATGCAATGGCTACTGCTATAAGTTTCAGGAGTTTCAGGCTGCTTACCACTCTCTCCCAAAATACATCATCCAGGAGGATCCTCTTGATGGGGCTGTCCATATCGGCAGACTGTGATATGGCCATATCTTGGAGAGACTCCTTCCCCTCCAGCAGACTGTCAAACATGATGACAACACCACCACAAGGGGTGTTGCTGGGCAGCTTCAATGTGATGCTCTTACTCTTCTCACTTTGCTTAGTGAGGTAGATTGCTGCTATAACTTGATGACCCTTCACATACCTAACCATTTCCTTGGCTCTCTTGTAGAGTGTATCCATTGATTTCAGTGCCATGATGTACTTGAGGAGCAGATTCAATGCATGAGCAGCACAGCCAATGGGTGTTATGTGAGGGTAGGACTCCTCCACTTTAGACCAAGCAGCCTTCATGTTCGCAGCATTGTCTGTCATCAGTGCAAATACCTTCTGTGGTCCGGAGGGGTGTATGCTGGGTGAAGAACATTCAGAAATCTCTTCCAATACACATTGCCTGTGAGCATCAGAGGTGAACCAGTTGCATACACAGCTCGAGCAAGACATTCATCAGCATTTCTCTGACTACGTTTCTCCACTGAGTCAAAAACAACTTCTGATTCCAGGAGGACCATGAGATGTTGCTATCGATAAGGTGTCTGATTCATCATTTTCACCTCGAATAGAAGTAGAGGGACTTTTGTCAGAGGTTGCTTGTTGTGAGCGCTGAGGAAACGTTATGCACTTGGCCAGATGATTCTGCATCTTTGTTGCATTCTTCGCATATGATTTGGCACAGTATTTGCAAATGTACACAGCTTTTCCTTCTACATTAGCTGCTGTGAAATGTCTCCACACATCAGATAGTGCCCGTGGCAAATTCCTGTAAAGATTAGAAAACAATGAGTAAAAAAATAAATAATACAATTCCATGTACAGATAAATAGTTTGTAAGATAAATGTATTTGTAAGATAAATGTTTTAAAATGAATTAACACTCCTCAGTTAGCAGGCTCAAGCAAGCTAAAACCGCAAGCTAAAACCCACATGGTAGCAAAAACTAACTAGCAGAAATGGTTAATAAGAAATTATTTAAACACACTTTGCTGTAGGCTACTATTTACTAGTTAACAAAAAATCACGTAAGTCATATAAAATATATTCACCCCACCCAGTATTGAAATCAAAACTTACCAGAAAGCATGTAGTCCTTGGCTCAGACAGTATAGTAATGTGGGCTCAATAGCATCTCATTAGTGTGCAAGATCTTGAGAATCAGCTATACATGGAAGAGTGCACTGCACATGTGATGGAAGAATGCACTGTGCATGCAGAGGGTTGCAATTCCATTGAATTGGGGATAGTTTAACCAAAATATGCCACAAGACCTAGAACTGCCTTATGTGTATCCCACAAAAAAGGTTCACTGTTATAAGCTAACGTTTTTGATGAATTTAAGCAAAACATCCCATAGAACATTTCTGTAGAAAGGTTTCTGACCCTTTGCAACCCCAGTTGTCACTGAATAGAGCAGAATGCTTTACAGAGCTTGGGGAGAATGACGCACATACATCCACTTGTACAGACATCATTCAAGTATGTCCGTTGGTCAGTGTTTTTGTATCACATAGACTACTCTTGTTTGCCAAGGTGCAGAGTTCGAAAGGAAACAGCGTATTGTAACGGAAGGGAGGATTTGCTGTGTGTGTGTGTGTTCTCAGGTGATGTGGCTGGTGGTTATTTTTCAATACAAAATCCAATTAGCCGGAGTGATGGTGCAGCAGAGCGCCTGGCTGCTGGAGACCTCTCCAGTTCTGTGGCGGAGGGAGAGGGAGAGAGGACACCACAGAGCAGAGCACCACAGCACCAGACCAGGCTTTATGTGGATGCACAGGGGTCGTGGCTTCTCTTTGAAGAAATATTAAACTAATTACTTTGAAGAGTGGCCTGGCTACAGACAGCAGATTGAGGAGTGCTGGGGCATTGTGAGGAGGAAACGCTGGATAGGGATTTAAATCTCTGCTACACAAACAGACAGGTCACTGTTCTGACTTGTACAAACAAAAAATGACAACAGCAGCCATTTCTTTGACATAATCAGAGGAAGGAATGGGTCATGCCTGTGGTTCAAGTCTAGATAAATCATTCCTGCTCTTTGAACTTAATTTGCTGGTAGGATTTAAAAAATAAAAATACTGAATAATCTTTCTGATTTAGAACATAGTGTGTGTTTGTGTGTGCTCCCTGCCTTGATAAAATAGCCTCATCGCCTTCATGACTATTCCTTTGTTAAAACATAATCCTTTTCTCTTCACCAAGTCCTCCAGCCAGCCAGAAACCAGTGCTGGCACTGCAGTATCCATTGGCTGGGAGGATCCATTTGTCAGCTCATCCTCCAGACCGGCAGTATGTGGGTCCTCAGCTTGGCTGGCTGCTTATCTCATCTCATAGATCAGGCCATCGTGCTGCTCTCATCCTGCTAAGGAATGCCAGGTACGCCTGGTCTTGCCCAGCCCAGTGCTGGCTCCCCTCCCCTGGGCTCCCAGTGCAAGCAGGCAGGCCTGTGGCAGCTCAACCTATCTCACACTGGAGTAATTCACTTGCAGTCTGGTAACAGGCATCTGTCACTCTGCTGTCCCACTGATGCCCCCAGGGACACTGAAAAGGGCTGATATGAGGCTCGCTGATGGGTGGGTGAACACCCGTGTGCATGAACATACACGCAAGCACACAAATTCTATAAATATTAAACATACAGTATTTAAAGCCACACCTGTAGCCCCCAAACCAGTGCATGTTTTCACCTTAAAAACAACACTGCCATTACTGCCCACCCCCCTTTCCCTCTTTTTGTACACACCGCAAACCAATGAGCTTTGCACAACTTGGATCCAACCTCAAAAGCTGGAGCTTGGGTGTTTCCATGGCGACCGGCAGAGAGATACTGTGGTGATGGTGAGGCTAGTCTGTACACCCTGTTCCTGTCCGGCGAGAAGCGGAGCAGCAAGGCTTTATGGGAGATTAGATTTCTCCCCTCCTCCCCGAGGCTCCAAAAAATACTGTCCCTCCCCTCTGTTAGTCCTCCCCTCATTCACATGCAAATTAATCTTCATCACTGATTACGCTTAAACCAACTGACATGTACAGCTGGAGTCGGGCCCTTAACGACAGGCAGGCTGTTGGAGGGGAGGAGGGGCTAATGACAGTCTCTGCTGCTGTCGTCTAAACCCAGTGGATGATACATGACGACAGAGAGGTTACACATAAGATCACCATTACAGACCCAGACAGCCACATGCATCTTCACATGTTACTGCGGGCTGTGCAACACAAAGCATTACCTCAACCAGGCGCCGCAGCTAATCGCTGTATGCAAATCAGCCAGCGCATCAAGATCCGTTTCAGCGCTCAACCATGCAGCTCAGCCAACACGATCCACATGTGAAATCAACCGTGCAAACCACTGGCAGCGCTAATGCCGTTATCAAAACAATCAACCCGTTTATAATAAAAATTCTTCCACATATGAGCATTGTGAAGAAGATTGTGAGGAATAACAGAAACACAAATAAACTGTTATATACATTTATATATATCTACATTTATATATATATATATATATATATATATATATACACACATTTATATATATATATATATATATATACACATTTATATATATACACATTTATATATATATATATATATATATATATATATATATATATATATATATATATATATATATATATATATATATATATATATATATATATACACACATTTATATATATATATATATATATATACACACACATTTATATATATACATACATACATACATACATACATACATACATACATACATACATACATACATACATACATACATACATACATACATACATACATACATACATACATACATACATACATACATACATACATACATACATACATACATACATACATACATACATATATATATATATATATATATATATATATATATACAGTGGGGAGAACAAGTATTTGATACACTGCCGATTTCGCAGGTTTTCCTACTTACAAAGCATGTAGAGGTCTGTAATTTTTATCATAGGTACACTTCAACTGTGAGAGACGGAATCTATTATATCTATCACATTGTATGATTTTTAAATAATTATTTAGAATTTTATTGCATGACATAAGTATTTGATCACCTACCAACCAGTAAGAATTCCGTCTCTCACAGACCTGTTAGTTTTTCTTTAAGAAGCCCTCCTGTTCTCCACTCATTACCTGTATTAACTGCACCTGTTTGAACTCGTTACCTGTATAAAAGACACCTGTCCACACACTCAATCAAACAGACTCCAACCTCTCCACAATGGCCAAGACCAGAGAGCTGTGTAAGGACATCAGGGATAAAATTGTAGACCTGCACAAGGCTGGGATGGGCTACAGGACAATAGGCAAGCAGCTTGGTGAGAAGGCAACAACTGTGGCGCAATTATTAGAAAATGGAAGAAGTTCAAGATGACGGTCAATCTCCCTCGGTCTGGGGCACCATGCAATATCTCACCTCGTGGGGCATCAATGATCATGAGGAAGGTGAGGGATCAGCCCAGAATTACATGGCAGGACCTGGTCAATGACCTGAAGAGAGCTGGGACCACAGTCTCAAAGAAAACCATTAGTAACACACTACGCCGTCATGGATTAAAATCCTGCAGCGCACGCAAGGTCCCCCTGCTCAAGCCAGCGCATGTCCAGGCCCGTCTGAAGTTTGCCAATGACCATCTGGATGATCCAGAGGAGGAATGGGAGAAGGTCATGTGGTCTGATGAGACAAAAATAGAGCTTTTTGGTCTAAACTCCACTCGCCGTGTTTGGAGGAAGAAGAAGGATGAGTACAACCCCAAGAACACCATCCCAACCGTGAAGCATGAAGGTGGAAACATCATTCTTTGGGGATGCTTTTCTGCAAAGGGGACAGGACGACTGCACCGTATTGAGGGGAGGATGGATGGGGCCATGTATCGCGAGATATTGGCCAACAACCTCCTTCCCTCAGTAAGAGCATTGAAGATGGGTCGTGGCTGGGTCTTCCAGCATGACAACGACCCGAAACACACAGCCAGGGCAACTGAGGAGTGGCTCCGTAAGAAGCATCTCAAGGTCCTGGAGTGGCCTAGCCAGTCTCCAGACCTGAACCCAATAGAAAATCTTTGGAGGGAGCTGAAAGTCCGTATTGCCCAGCAACAGCCCCGAAACCTGAAGGATCTGTATGGAGGAGTGGGCCAAAATCCCTGCTGCAGTGTGTGCAAACCTGGTCAAGAACTACAGGAAACGTATGATCTCTGTAATTGCAAACAAAGGTTTATGTACCAAATATTAAGTTCTGCTTTTCTGATGTATCAAATACTTATGTCATGCAATAAAATGCAAATTAATTACTTAAAAATCATACAATGTGATTTTCTGGATTTTTGTTTTAGATTCTGTCACTCACAGTTGAAGAGTACCTATGATAAAAATTACAGACTTCTACATGCTTTGTAAGTGGGAAAACCTGCAAAATCGGCAGTGTATCAAATACTTGTTCTCCCCACTGTATATATATTTTTTTATATAAAAAGCTACACTTCCTTGGTAACGTTTGCATGGTCTACCTACCTGCTAAAGCTCTGTGATCAGACAGGACTCTAGGACGGGTAGAGGTAACAGAGTGCACAGAAAGGATACAAACTCTGGTAGAGCGTCAGGCGGGACTTAACAGCTCTGCTGGCGTTGATGCAGGTGGCACGCACCAGGCTGGGCAGCAGCGTTCCAGTGACGATGGCGCTGTTGAACAAAGGCCCAAAGAAAGGGACCTACAAGGGGAAGGAGTGAGAGAGAGGGATGGAGGGAGGGAGAAAGAAAAAAATATGAAGAAAGAGGAAGAAAGTTACCATCTTATATTATTCAGTTAACCAGCATTTATTTATAGCAATTGAAGGCATGCAATCATATGAAATGAGTGTGCTTTGAAATGGGCACAGGGTTAAAGTGAAGTTTAAAATTTTAGATTGAGTTTTGCTATTTAGCATGACAATCACAATGTAGAGGTCAAACTTACTGTCGATACCAGAGAAAATACTTTTATTGAACAAATATAATGGTAGCTCTCTGTGTTTGAGAGCAGCACACACGTCTGTTCATGGGTTTTGGGGAGTTCTTAAATCTGCAGAGTTGAATAATCGTTGACCTGGAATGTGCCGTGAATGTCAGAGCCCCTCCATAAGTCCTGCTGTTTACTCTGGATGGAATTGCTCATTATATAGGAAGTCCCTCCACTTCAATGATTGGAGCACACTTCAAACTGACATCTAGCCCCTTCAATCGTGACTCAGGACAATGAAGCTCTAGAACACCATAGAATGAGAGGGGGTTCCGAGTATGGAGGCCTTAGGATTATATTGTGGAGGTTTGGGCTGAAGACTGGGTGGTTGTTAACGGTGTCTTTCTGTCTGGGTGGATATTGGGTCCAGTCCTAGGTGGATGGCCTGACAGGACAGTGGGCATCATCTCCAGGTTGGCAGAGACCTGCTGGCAGGTCAGTGGAATGAGAAAGTTTTCACTTCGACACACTAAACCCCACCGTTTGGCCGACAAGTCTCTTTCCCCCGTTTTAGAGGAGACTGTAGTTATTGTGTGGGGTTTTCTTATGTATTTGAGATGTGTGATGAAAAGTCACAGTGGCAGAAATATTTTGTTGTTTCAGGGATTTTTATCTGGTTTAGAACAGATATAAAGCCAAATTGGCCAGAATTTCAACCGTTGAAGTGCTCAAAGCAAATCTAAATGTATAAAACAGCCATTTTGTTTTCCTCTCTGACCTCCAGCCAGCTATAGCTCTGAGTTCACTGTGCAGCGGTTTAGAACAGAGCAGCCGCCAAGATGAAAGCTAGCTGAGAGACACTGTGATTGCCTCTTAGACATACTAGAGAACAACCGAAAATCGGTCGGGACGATATTTTTGGCCAATATTAGCCTTTGCCAGTTTATCGGCCCTTGAGGATTGGCGCAAGCGCACTTTCCTTGTGTCAAACTGTTGCAAGCCTGCGCCACTTACTCAATCATTGCCAGCTGTCCTCAAGGAACCTCTGGCTGGACAGCATCTTGTTAGCTACCCACTCATGCTGCATGTCATTTAGCTTAAGCACACTTGAATAATGTAATGTAGGCACTGTTCAGCAAAACAATGTCCATTTACAGGCGACAGCACTTTGCAAAACAAGATACCGGTTTTGTCATCAACATTTTTCAATTTAATGATATTGAATATCGGCATAAAATATTGTCCATCGGCCTTCACGACCCCCAAAAAATTGTATCGGAATTGGTCGTTCACCATAGGTCGTTTTCTAGCACATACCCACAGTGAGGGTGATGCACTGTAGTGGAAGAGGAGGGCATTACTGTCATCTCAGAGTCACACAGCTGGACAGGCAGACAGACAGTTAATCCACTAAACCAACAAGCCACTCTGGAGGGCCATGGGGAAAGAGAGTTACGAGGGGTTGTCTTATAAGTGAAGATCAGACAGTTGAGAAAGTTGGGTAGGTTGGAACAGTGCTGGAATATGTGTTTGATCAGTTTTAGTAGATACATTGTGAAAATAACTCCCATTATATTTGTTTAATGTAAAAAAAAGACAGCAGATAAAAGTCTATGACACACCATCCATTACAGAAATGGATTCAGTGGAAAATAATCAACCAAGTGTAGAAGCAAACTCTGAAAACTCATTGTGACCAACTACCATATTGGTTTTGCATTGAGTATTCAGAGCAGCCAACCAGCTGATCTGTAGTAACTGTACCTGTGGTTTCTTCATGATCTGGATGAAGAACATGTGGTTCTTCATTGGGTACACGATGATCAGCACGTCTCCAAAGTCAGTGGGGATGATGCCGCGCCGGTAGTCCCTGCTGTGCTCCGACCACACTATGTGAACTTCGTCGTTTCCCAGGTGACGCAGCTGCACCGGAACAAATCACAGGGTTTAGACATGGCTAGCTACGGTGATCACGTTTAGAAAAAACAGATTGTTAATATAGGTTAGCTATTACCACAGCTCTGGGTGTTGTGACAATATGCAGCATCTTGTAATTTGAACTTTCATTGAAAATTCAAATATATTAAAAAAACAACATTAAATTGAGCATTTCAGAACCAATCATTGAAATTAACTTTACTCCAAATTGCATCCAATTTCCATGTTCTATTCGTAAATACAAATGAAGTCAGGACGGAAATTACACACATTACAGGAAATTGGCAGATTGTTACTTTAACTCTCTTTTTGAACCAAGGCAGAGGAGCAAGAAAGACGAAAGAACACCCCAGTATTGTGGCTGACATGGACATTGATTGATGGGAAAAGGCCTGCCGTTCAAACCTCACTGGTCTTTACCCATCATTCATGGGGCAGAGTTTTTCCCTGACCACATGACCTGACCAGGATAGACTGGGCCCAGTTAGGGCCTTTAGTATTTCCTGGTCAGGTGAAGAGGTTAGGAATAACTCCTGTCCCTGATCATGTGGCATCATGACTGCTAAGACTGAGCCTCTTCACTGACTGACTCACTGAGAGAGGAGGAAAACATGTGCCAATGTGCTTGGGTCTAATGAGCCATCAAGAAAACATGCCCTCACCACCCAAAAAATGCAATTAGCACATTCTGTTATAACCCCTTAATTATGGTAATGGTTTAATGTTAAACAAATCCACAACCCGCTAATTGAACGTCATACTCACTGGTTCATCTCATCTGTACAAGAGCAGGTCAGACCAGACAGACAAATTAACCGAGAATGTTGAATATGCATGTCGAGGTTGCCCACAAAAATCCTAGGGATGTTAATTAACATTGACTGAGTTAAACCAAGAGGCAGGACTGTCTGGGTAAATGCCTTTGTGTTCTACTGCAGCAAGCTCTCCAAGACCAGGGAATGAGATTAACAATACAAATATTTAGTTGGTGCTTATATCTGTCCTATTTCATACATGTACAAGTATGTATTATACGCATGTGTGAAATGGAAATGTGTTTTTTTGCATATACAGTTGAAGTCAGAAGTTTACATACACGTACAGTGGGGAGAACAAGTATTTGATACACTGCCGATTTTGCAGGTTTTCCTACTTACAAAGCATGTAGAGGTCTGTAATTTTTATCATAGGTACACTTCAACTGTGAGAGACGGAATCTAAAACAAAAATCCAGAAAATCACATTGTATGATTTTTAAGTAATTAATTTGCATTTTATTGCATGACATAAGTATTTGATACATCAGAAAAGCAGAACTTAATATTTGGTACAATTAATATTTGGTGCAATTACAGAGATCATACGTTTCCTGTAGTTCTATACCAGGTTTGCACACACTGCAGCAGGGATTGTGGCCCACTCCTCCATACAGATCCTTCAGGTTTCGGGGCTGTCGCTGGGCAATACGGATTTTCAGCTCCCTCCAAAGATTTTCTATTGGGTTCAGGTCTGGAGACTGGCTAGGCCACTCCAGGACCTTGAGATGCTTCTTACGGAGCCACTCCTTAGTTGCCCTGGCTGTGTGTTTCGGGTCGTTGTCATGCTGGAAGACCCAGCCACGACCCATCTTCAATGCTCTTACTGAGGGAAGGAGGTTGTTGGCCAAGATCTCGCGATACATGGCTCCATCCATCCTCCCCTCAATACGGTGCAGTCGTCCTGTCCCCTTTGCAGAAAAGCATCCCCAAAAAATTATGTTTCCACCTCCATGCTTCACGGTTGGGATGGTGTTCTTGGGGTTGTACTCATCCTTCTTCTTCCTCCAAACACGGCGAGTGGAGTTTAGACCAAAAAGCTCTATTTTTGTCTCATCAGACCACATGACCTTCTCCCATTCCTCCTCTGGATCATCCAGATGGTCATTGGCAAACTTCAGACGGGCCTGGACATGCGCTGGCTTGAGCAGGAGGACCTTGCGTGCGCTGCAGGATTTTAATCCATGACGGCATAGTGTGTTACTAATGGTTTTCTTTGAGACTGTGGTCCCAGCTCTCTTCAGGTCATTGACCAGGTCCTGCCGTGTAGTTCTGGGCTGATCCCTCACCTTCCTCATGATCATTGATGCCCCACGAGGTGAGATCTTGCATGGTGCCCTAGACCGAGGGAGATTGACCCTCATCTTGAACTTCTTCCATTTTCTAATAATTGCGCCAACAGTTGTTGCCTTCTCACCAAGCTGCTTGCCTATTGTCCTGTAGCCCATCCCAGCCTTGTGCAGGTCTACAATTTTATCCCTGATGTCCTTACACAGCTCTCTGGTCTTGGCCATTGTGGAGAGGTTGAAGTCTGTTTGATTGAGTGTGTGGACAGGTGTCTTTTATACAGGTAACAAGTTCAAATAGGTGCAGTTAATACAGGTAATGAGTGGAGAACAGGAGGGCTTCTTAAAGAAAAACTAACAGGTCTGTGAGAGCCGGAATTCTTACTGGTTGGTAGGTGATCAAATACTTATGTCATGCAATAAAATGCAAATTAATTATTTAAAAATCATACAATGTGATTTTCTGGATTTTTGTTTTAGATTCCGTCTCTCACAGTTGAAGTGTACCTATGATAAAAATTACAGACCTCTACATGCTTTGTAAGTAGGAAAACCTGCAAAATCGGCAGTGTATCAAATACTTGTTCTCCCCACTGTATATACACATACAACTCATATTTCAACCACTCCACAGATTTCATGTTAACAAACTATAGTTTTGGCAAGTCGGTTAGGACATCTACTTTGTGCATGACACAAGTAATTCTTCCAACGATTGTTTACAGACAGATCATTTCACTTATAATTCACTATATCACAATTCCAGTGGGTCAGAAGTTTACCCACACTAAGTTGACTGTGCCTTTAAATAGCTTGGAAAATTCCAGAAAATGATGTCATACCTTTAGAAGATTCTGATAGGCTAATTGACATCATTTGAGTCAATTGGAGGTGTACCTGTGGATGTATTTCAAGGCCTACCTTCAAACTCAGTGCCTCTTTAATCGACATCATATGATAATCAAAAGAAATTGCAAAAAATTGTAGACCTCCACAAGTCTAGTTCATCCTTGGGAGCAATTTCCAAACGCCTGAAGGTACCACGTTCATCTGTACAAACAATAGTACGCAAGTATAAACACCATGTGACCACGCAGCCGTCATACCGCTCATGAAGGAGACGCGTTCTGTCTCCTAGAGATGAACGTACTTTGGTGCGATAAGTACAAATCAATCCCAGAACAACAGCAAAGGACCTTGTGAAGATGCTGGAGGAAACAGGTACACAAGTAAATACAGTTCAAGTCGTAAGTTTACATACACCTTAGACAAATACATTTAAACTCAGTTTTTCACAATTCCTGACATTTAATGTGAAATCTAGTAGAGAGCAAGGAAGCCTACAAACCTGACTCAGTTACACCAGTTCTGTCAGGAGGAATGGGCCAAAATTCACCCAACTTATTGTGGGAAACGTTTGACCCAAGTTAAACAATTTAAAGGCAATGCTACCAAATACTAATTGAGTGTATGTAAACTTCTGACCCACTGGGAATGTGATGAAAGAAATAAAAGCTGAATTAAATAATTCTCTCTACTATTGTTCTGACATTTCACATTCTTAAAATAAAGTGGTGATCCTAATTTTTTATGTCAGGAATTGTGAAAAACTGAGTTTAAATGTATTTGGCTAAGGTGTATGTAAACTTCCAACTTCAACTGTACCAACTCTCCCTGAGACGCCCCCGGAGAGTGGGGTCACGACAAAATTAAGAGTCAGGACAATATGGACCATGACAGTAAAGGAGGATATTGGTTTGTGGTTAGGTCGATTTCAATGATATATGAATAGAGGATGTCAGAAAAGCCCAGCCAATCAGGGCTTTATTAAAGACAGAAATACTCCTCAGCGGTCTGTGGTTGTGAGGCTGGTTGGACGCACTGCCAAATTCTCTAAAACGGTGTTGGATGCAGCTTATGGTAGAGAAACAAATATTTAGGCTCCCGAGTGGCGCAGTGGTCTAAGGCACTGCATCTCAGTGGAAGAGGCGTCACTACAGTCCTTGGTTCGAATCCAGGCTGTATCACATCCGGCCACAATTGGCCCAGTGTTGTCTGGGTTTGGCCGGGGTAGGCCGTCATTGTAAATAGTAATTTGTTCTTAACTAAATAAAGGTTAAATAAATTAAATTATCTGGCAACAGCTCTGGTGGACATTTCTGCAGTAAGCATGCCAATTGCACGCTCCCTCAAAACTTGAGACATCTGTGGCATTGTGTTATGTGACAAAACTGCTCATTTTAAAGTGGCCTTTTATTGTCCCCAGCACAAGGGGCACCTGTGCAATTATCATACTGTTTAATATACCACACCTGTCAGGTGGATGGATTATCTTGGCAAAGAAGAAAATACTCACTAACAGGGATGTAAAAAACATTTTAGAGAAATACGCTTTTTGTTTGTATGGAACATTACTGGGATTTTTTATTTCAGCTCATGAAACATGGGACAAACCTTTTACATGTTGCGTTTATATACACCCCCGGTCAAAAGTTACTAATTCAAGGGTTTTTCTTTATTTGCACAATTTTTTTTACATTGTAGAATAAAAGAGAAGACATCACAACTATGACATAACACATATGGAATCATGTAGTAACCAAAAAAGCGTTAAACAAATCAAAATATATTTAATATTTGAGATTCTTCAAATAGCCACCCTTTGCCTTGATGACAGCTTTGCACACTCATGGCATTCTCTCAACCAATGTAAAAAATAGTTCAAATAAAGAAAAACCTTTGAATGAGTAATATTCCAAACTTTTGGCCCCCAGTGTATATATATATATTTGTTACCCCCTTTTCTCCCCAATTCCGTCATATCCAATTGGTAGTTACAGTCTTGTCCTATCACTGCAACTCCCGTACGGACTCGGGAGAGGAGAAGGTCGAGAGCCGTGCGTCCTCCGAAACACAACCCCACCAAGCCGCAGTGCTTCTTGACACAATGCACGCTTAACCCGGAAGCCAGCCGCACCAATGTGTCAGAGGAAATACAGTACACATGGAGACCTTTCAGCATGCATGCACCCGGCCTGCCACAGGAGTCACTAGAGCGCAATGGGACAAGGACATCCCGGCCTGCCAAACCCTCCCCTACCCCGGACGACACTGGGCCAAATGTGCATTGCCTCATGGGTCTCCCGGTCACAGCCGGCTGCGACACAGCCCCGTATCGAACCAGGATCTGTAGTAACGCAGCTGGCACTGCAATGCCTTAGACTGCTGCGCCACTCGGCCAAGCGTTTATATTTTTGTTCAGTGTACATTTGTGGTTTGGTCCAACAGAATCGGTCATATGGACACCAACACATTATTTTAATAGAGGAGAGAGAAGTTAACCTTTCTAACGATACCCTTTTTATGTCTCAACTCTTCAAATTGCACGCAGAGCAGACACTATTAAAACGGGAGTATCAATGAACATTGATTCTGGAAAATTTACGCTCAGTTTGTCGCATTGCTGTACCACGTACCGATAGCAATTTTTTTTTTTGCCAAAGACTTATAGTAGCTGTCTAGTCTGTGTTTTATAAATGTGCAAGAAGCATAAAACACAATTCTTTAAAGGAATTAAGGTAGGCTACTTGATTTAAACATTTGAACAAAGTGGACAGGCTAGCATGCTGTTCAAACAGTTGGAGACGGACAGAAGGGTGTGTTCATAACAATTCAACTGTTCTACCTTGTTACCTATAGCGAATACATCCAAGTTGGCTAAACTTGAAATATAAATATTAGCTGGTTACTCATTAGCACGTGGCCTTGTGCTTGAGAGATTGTTTATGAGATCGGTGTTAATTTTCTATAATGCCTGCTCCAATACGTTAGTCATTATTATTATCATTATCATTATTAGTGAATATGCATTTTTCATGGTTCTGATTATTTTTTTTTACAAAAATGTCATTTTCATAGACAGACTTGAAAGTCCGATCAGTGATTTTTGCAAAATAGCAGGTTACACTATTTTGAGTGGGTCTTATGGTTGTGGAAGGTTTATTTTTAGCCTAGGTATAATTTCACAAGTCCTGAATTCATTAGATTAATGCTGACTGTTTGAAATGCAGTGTATTTGACCTTTAATTGTGACAACAACGCTTATTTAGAGAAAACATTAAAAAAATTGAAATATATATTGTGAATCGCCTATAAGTTTGAAAACAATCTATATATGATTTTTAGGCCATATCGCCCAGCCCTACCTCAGTGTCCTACCACCAGGCCCATGGGTCTCATCCCACTAACACACAGCAGAGCAGGCCTCTCGGCAGTACAGTCCCTTATAAAAACAGCAGAGCAGGCCTCTCTGCAGTACAGTCCCTTATAAAAACAGTAGAGCAGGCCTCTCTGCAGTACAGTCCCTTGTAAAAACAGTAGAGCAGGCCTCTCAGCAGTACAGTCCCTTGTAAAAACAGCAGAGCAGCAGCCCAGTTAAGCCATGGTGCCTGAGGCTGGTAGTGAGTGTGAGGCCGGCCGGGCGCCCCTCGCTCTGACATTAGGACCCTACATGGCCTGACCCCCACCTCCCAGGTCGCTCGTATAACCGCATTACCACAACCAGCTGCTGCCCTCAAGCACACAATTGGATTGGAGGAATTCATGTTCTTCCCCCCCCCCCCATTTTCCTTTTTGGCTTAACTGGGCCCCGTTGTTTTCCTTCCTTTCTTGCTTTCTTTCTTTCCCTCAGACAGACAATCTGGCCAGCAAAAGCCTCCTCCACCCCCACACTACACACAGTATGCATTTGAGAGCGGGCGGGTGGGCGAGGCTGAACGTTTTATTTGTAAAATGACAGAAACTTCCTGCCTGGATGCCGATAAAGCCTCTTCTTCATCCCAATTTCTCATCCCCCTCCCTTCCGCCCCCCGTAAGCCTCCATACCCGCCGCCGCGCTGCCAATTTCTGTACCGCCTGTGGCTAGCGCAGGGTTTTGGGAGGAGAGGAGAGCAATTACAGGGGCTACCAGTCAAATTAATCGAAGCGGACAAACGGCACACACCAGTACCTCACACCAGCTAGCCAAAATCGAATCTTGCGCAGGCTAACTCATTTCCGCAGCCACTGATCACAGGTTCAGTATGGGGTCTGTGCAGGACTGTTTTTTTGGGGCGAGGGGGGAGGGATGTGTTGATGGTGGTGAGGGGGTGGTATATGAGGAGGAACTGATGAATTTCCTATCTTCATGGGACACCGTATGAGAAGATTGGCGGCTCGGGCAGGGGCCTCGCGGCTCATTTCTCCATGCTAACTGCTGCTGGTGTGCTACAGCCAGGGAAACAGATGAAGCGCCCATCGATCGCTCCCGCCGTCTCGACCGGAATGAGATAAAAAGGTCCTACCGGCATCCGCCCGGCCCCTGCCCTGCCAGGGTCAGATAATGGCCGAATCTGGGCCCCAGTCACAGCACCCAGGGAGGGGGGCAGGAGGGGGGAATAGGTCCAGGAATCACTGTCATTAACGTAGCCACACATGCCCCTTCTCACACGCCTGCTCCTCTCTCTACTCCTCAGGCCTGCCCAGGGTTAACTAATCAACGCGAGAACCCAGAAGTCACACCACCTGATCTCAGCTTAGCACAGTGAGTGAAGAGCCAAGACAGCACACATTTAGACAGGGCAGGGCTCTGCAGTCATTTCACTCTGTTTGAAGCCTTTATGTATGGGTCGTTCACCCAATTAAGTGCCTTTTGAGTAGTGTAACTTGGTGGGGGAAAAAATGGTTTTATGTCACCTAATTCATAAAGATCACATGTTCAACTTAATGAAAAACTAAATTAAAAAATTACTGTAGTAAGTGCCTATTAAGTGCCACATAGGCACTTACTATTGACTGGAACAGGATTGACGACTTCAGCTCAAATTAGCCATAAATCCCCTTGAGACAGGGGAAATGGAAGCTTGTTGTGTGGAACAGGGAGGGGCAATTGAATGAAAGATTCACCAAAAATGTAAACTGTTAAAACATTTCTATGGGTAACAGGGTTGACGTGTTAAGCTCGACCCACTCAGTTTTCCACAACAAAACACCAGAAAGTGGCCAAATAGTATAAATGCATGTGAGCAGGTTCTACTCTATGATTGGACTATGAGATGTCCAAAGTTAAGCTGCAATCAGCAGCTGAAACAATAACAAAGCGTCATCATCACCCGTTTCAATAAAAAAAGCAGAGGGGTAGGGCTGGACAAATGTATGGCATCAAAATTAGAGTTTTAACCATGTTGTTTGTTTACATTTACTTTCTTTATAAAAATGTAAGTAAAAGAAGATTATATTTCCGCTTGTGATGGGGTACGACAGTTGAACTAAGCTCATGAGGCATTTAGAAGTTATATTATTCAAGAATCAATGGGTACATTGAATTAATTCAGAAGTCCAAAACTGGATGAAGCAACTGCAGAGTGCCTCTTTAAAATGAATAGTTTCAACATATTAAAACAAACGTTCAGTTCAAGTAAGTGTTGACCATAAATGAGGGACAAGTTATTATTATAATTTTTTTTTATCTTAAAATGAATCACTAATAAAATGAAAAATAATCATCTTCAAAGTAACAAAATAAAATAACTAGGGCTTTAAAATGATGGTATAAACTTGAAATGTTAAGTGGGTTTAAATCTTTGGGACAAATCCTGAACCTCAACAAAAATCTTGTAATAAATAATGTGGAAATTGACCAAGTTGAGGTGACTAAACTGCTTGGAATAACCCCAGATGGTAAACTGTCATGGTCAAAACATATTGATACAACAGTAGCTAAGATGGGGAGAAGTCTGTCCATGATAAAGTGCTGCTCTACCTTCTTAACAGCACTATCAGTAAGGCAGGTCCTACAGACCCTAGTTTTGTCGCACCTAGACTACTGTTCAGTTGTGTGGTCAGGTGCAATTTCAATTGACTCAGAACAGGCCAGCGCGGCTGGCCCTTGGATGTACACAGAGAGCTAATATTAATAATATGCATGTCAATCTCTCCTGGCTCAAAGTGGAGGAGAGATTGACTTCATAACTACTTGTATTTATGAGAGGTATTGACATGTTGAATGCACTGAGTTGCACAGCTCAGACACCCATGCATAACCCACAAGACATGCCACAAGAGGTCTCTTCACAGTCCCCAAGTCCAGAACAGACTATGGGAGGCGCACAGTATTACATAGAGCCATGACTACATGGAACTCTATTCCACATCAAGTAACTTGATGCAAGCAATAAAAAAAAAACAACAACAAAAAACAGATAGCTAACGAGGCGGCACAGGTATAACACATACTGACGCCAATCGGTGACGCGCTAACGTCCAACCTCGAAATATAAATAGAAAAACCAAAGCCGGTAACATCCATATATTAAAAGGGCACTTAATTTAATGTAACTAGCTTTTAAAATGCAATATTTGTGCACAATTTCAACTTAAAATATCAAAGGGACGCAAAAGGCACCCATTTCGTGGACAACCTGTTTGCATTTAAAAAGACAGACATTAAGTTGTTTGAAGGAACTTGGACCTTTCTACATTATTGGTGTAGGCTAAGGAGACTCTTCAGTCAATGGCAAATAAACAAACAAGTGTTGCATACTTTTCTGACTTTCACTTCTTTGATCTAGAGGGAGTAATATTAACAAGTACCTTTTTGGTGAGGCAGTCGTCAGAGTTGGACGGCATGCGTGTGGACACATGGAAGATGACTTCCACTGTGGAGGTAGCGTAGTAGGGAGCAGTGTGTCCTGTGCTGCCATTCCTCTGAAGCCCTCCCATGAAGCCACAGTGTGTGGCTAGATCCACCTGAGGGACACAACACTGTTAGGAGAGTGTGATGTCATTGTGAGTGTGTCAGAGAGAGAGATGAGATATTGCAGGGCAGGGTTTCCGCTAGCCGGTAATAGCCGGCTTTTGGCTGATAAATAAATTGAAAAGACGATAAATTGGCTTCTCTAATAGCAAATGCTCAAAATCTCAAATAGCAAATGCATAGGCAACGAAAGGCAGGCTTCATAAGCACGTCAAACACCACTTTGCAATGAGCTGGAGGCAGTATGCATTTTGAAAACATTTACTTAATTGTTCCAAACCTGAACATTTTAATACATATTATGAGGCATGTCTTACCTTGCTTCAAAGTAGCCTAGCCAAAATAAGACCATATCCATGGAGGCAATTATTTTATATAAACTTTCTGTCATTGTCCAGTAGCACAATCCTAGTCATATTAACAGCCCATGCTAGTAGTTGCATATTAGATATCCACTCCTTCAGAATTTCAAATTCATATTTTCATCTCTGTTACATGAAACCGCTCGCATGTGCGGTGCACTTTTGACAACAGAATTTTCCCGCTAATTGCATTATTGTTGCAATATTGCTAAATAAAAGTTGATCAACATTTTAAGCTAAACGTTCTGATCTGTTGCATCAGACTCATTGCTTAAAAATTTGTTTTATGTAGCCTAGGCCTACTGGTTGTATAAATTTGGGCTCTATCATCCCACAACTGTCCCAGAGTCTGTTTGGATTAGGCTATTTCTTTCTCGACAAGCTGACCAATAGAATAGGTAAACTTTTCTACTATGGGGGATAGTAGATTGACATAGGCTAGTGATTTAGCTGTTCTTTACTCCTCTTGTTGGTTAAGGAAAAGTAAAGTACGCATCCTAATTCGGCAATATGATTTCTGTCATTCTGAGCACCATGGGTGGACGCCCTAACCAGGTTACACACTCAATGTATATGGGTCTGGTAAATTTCTCAAATGGCCGGTAAAATAAAATGCTGTCCGGAATCCCATTTTCCTAACGGAAACTCTGCTGCAGGGGTGTGTGTGTACCTCCCATCCCAACCCAGACACAAAATCCTCGTAGGCCTGGCTGCCTGCGCTGTTGGACAGGATGGAGCACTTGTCCTCCTGACCCTCTCCGATGTAGAACACAGCGATCTTGTGTGTCTCCCTGCTGTTAAGACAAACACACAGCACAGCAGACCTGCCGTTAGAACAATGGACATAGTGATGCTACACTGTTCTCAGAGCCTACCTCAACACTCAGCCCAGTTAAGATGAGCGTGCTCTGAAATGTAAACTACTCACCGCCAAACGTAACCTGCTCTCAGAGCAAAACAAATTATATTTGGCTAAAATCTGTGGCGCTTCATTTAGTATAAAATATTACTTTACGTTAGGTTAAATTACATTGGCCTACAAATGAAATAGCAGTCGTTCAATATAATACAAATTGTAGGACGTACAGTATGTTCCGAATTACAATTCGTAACATACCATTACAAGGTTAGGGTTAAGGTTAGGGTTAAGGATAGGGTTACGGTTAAGGTTAAGAGTTAGGTTAAAGTTAAGGTAAGGGTTAAGGTTAGATGAAGGGTTATCTAAGTGATGCAGTGGTCTAAGACACTGCATCTCAGTGCTAGAGGCTTCACTACAGACAACCTGGTTTGAATACAGACTGTATCACAACCGGCCGTGATTGGGCGTCCCATAGGGCGGCGCACAATTCGCCCAGCGTCGTCCGAGTTTTGTCGGTGTAGGCCGTCATTGTAAATAAGAATTTGTTCTTAACTGACTTGCCTAGTTAAATAAAGGTTACATTTAAAAAAACATTTTTTAAAGTACTTGCAAAGTAGCTAAAATGTATTAAGTAGTTGCAAAGTTGCTAATTAGCTAAAATGCTAAAAGTTGTTTGTGATGAGGTTCGAACACGCAACCTTTGGGTTGCTAGACATTCACGTTTTTGCCTTAAGTAACCTACTGTCCTATCGAACGTAATATATCATACTAAACGGGTAAAATAATGTAACCTAATGTAAAGCAACATATCATACTAAATCTGAACGCCAGATTTTTGTAAAATATCATGTTTTGCTCTGAGACCAGGCTGCCAAACGTACATCTCCACACAATACTGTGCAAATTCCAGAAAATAATTGTAGCAAATATGGTCTAATATTAGAGCAAACAACATGTGTGTGTCTTGAGTTAGTGTACAATTGTATGTGTGTGTTTACTGTCCCCCCCCCTCATGTGACAAACAAAACAAGAGCAGACGCAGAGTTCCACTCCCGCGCTTCACCGTTGTCATGGCGGAGCATGGCGCTGTGCTAAATTGGGGGCATTTTGCATGCTTCTGGCAAAATCCTGGGGGCATTCTTTAATAAGCCCCAGTCATTAGCAGTGTGAAGTGCCTATTGATCGCTGTGTGTGAGTGCTGCCGAGCTGTGATCAGCCCGAGATGGTGTAGATTAGGAGGAGAGGAGGGAGGGGGGCAGAGTGGAGCTGTTTTAATATGTGTCGCCGAGAGTGTGATCTTTACTGATTTAGAGGAAGAGAATCTTCATTAGTGAGCTTAGGTTCAGAGTAATGACGGACATGGAACGCTGCGATATTTCAGGCTTAGCTAGAATACCCAGGTGAAATCTAGGATGGTTTGTTCAAAAGGTCTTGATTAGAGATTAAACACTGATTCACAATTATTTTTTAAAACGCTGAACAAGAAGCAAATCGTACATGCTAATGTTATCTAGGGATACAGTGTGTGCTGAAGAGGCAAAAAATAATTAGTGTACAGGAACATACCACTGCCTGGAATCCAAATTCTTCAGTTCTCTCAAGAGCTTTGAGTTCTTCTTCAGGAGATGAAAGCTTTTTCTGAAAAGGAATAAACAGAATGTAACTTAATGCATCCAGGTAGCACTTTACAGTGTACCAGTGCAATGATTGTGACTGCTTTACAGTGTACCAGTGCAGTGATTGTGCCTGCTTTACAGTGTACCAGTGCAGTGATAGTGCCTTCTTTACAGTGTACCAGTGCAATGATCGTGCCTGCTTTACAGTGTACCAGTGCAGTGATTGTGCCTGCTTTACAGTGTACCAGTGCAATGATTGTGCCTGCTTTACAGTGTACCAGTGCAGTGATTGTGCCTGCTTTACAGTGTACCAGTGCAGTGATTGTGCCTGCTTTACAGTGTACCAGTGTGGTGATTGTGCCTGCTTTACAGTGTACCAGTGCAATGATTGTTCCTGCTTTACAGTGTACCAGTGTGGTGATTGTGCCTGCTTTACAGTGTACCAGTGCAATGATTGTTCCTGCTTTACAGTGTACCAGTGCAGTGATTGTGCCTGCTTTACAGTGTACCAGTGCGGTGATTGTTCCTGCTTTACAGTGTACCAGTGCGGTGATTGTGCCTGCTTTACAGTGTACCAGTGTGGTGATTGTGCCTGCTTTACAGTGTACCAGTGTGGTGATTGTGCCTGCTTTACAGTGTACCAGTGCGGTGATTATGCCTGCTTTACAGTGTACCAGTGCAGTGATTGTGCCTGCTTTACAGTGTACCAGTGCGGTGATTGTGCATGCTAGTTTTTATTATGGTAAACCACAGACTGAAAGTAGGATAAGAAAGTTCTAGGTTTTACGTTTTGATTTTGGTCTGATGAGTAACAGGTGCAAGCAGGTTTAAATTGAACTTTGAGACCATTACTAATCTACAGTTGGGTACACTTTCCCTGCGGAGAGCAGATTAACACTACACACCCTGCCATGCATTTCCAGGCTCTTTTAATCTCCCACTCTCTCGGCTCTCTGTGAGATATTCTTCTAACTAGTCTACAGCTGTGGATGTGGTGGTGTTGTGCTCTGCTCTGTACCTGCGGTCCCATGAGTTCATGCCCAGGTCGTTGAGTAGCAGTCTGCAGAAGTAGAAGAGAGCTTTGGGCTCATGGTGAGCGGGTTCTCTCTGGCCGGCGGCCTTGACGCTCACGTCTGCGTTCCACCTCTTCACCTGCTCCTCCTCCTGCTGTGTCTGACTGAGGATGGCCTCCACGATGGCCCCCTCCTGCTCCAGGTTCATCCCACAGGGAGAGGGGGCTGGCTGGTTAAGCCTAAGCCGGGCCTGGGGCAGGCACTCAGGGCTGCTGTATCCCAGGTCCTTCAGGAGCTGGTCCAGGACATCAACCTCCTCCTCCTCCTCCTCCTCCTCCTCATCACAGCCTGACTGGGAGTCCCAGCCAGGGGGGTTGGAGCGCTCTGAGGACCCTGGTGAGGTGGGTTTGGTGGTGGAGTGGTTGTAGTGGTCTTCACTCCCTTGATGCATGCCGTTGACTCCGTCCTGGGTGCGGTAGAGGACCCCTCCATCCCAGGAGTACTTTCCAGAGATGTCCCTGACGATGACCCGTACCTGGGAGGAGTTGTCGTAAGGTTCCCTTGGACCAGAGGTCTCCGAGGGCACCTGGAGATAGGACACCAGGGTGCTGTCGTTGAACACAAACAGCTGCAGGTTGGGGCTCTTGAACACCTCAGAGGAAAGCTCTGATGACTCCACAAAGGGGTTGTC
The DNA here is from genome assembly GCA_023634145.1 of Thymallus thymallus. NCBI lineage: Eukaryota > Metazoa > Chordata > Actinopteri > Salmoniformes > Salmonidae > Thymallus > Thymallus thymallus. The sequence continues at coordinate 10,677,950 of CM042406.1, forward strand.
GTGGTTCTCACTGACCAGGCTGTGCAGGAGGGCGGGGCCACCACTGAGGGGATGGTGGCCCAGGTGGTTCACAAGGTGTGTCATGATCATCCGTGCCGTCAGAGGGATCAGCTCCATATTCCGTCTTTTCTTCTCTGGAGGCAACAGGAGAAAAGGATGAACAGGAGTGAATAGGATGGTCTAAAAACATCCTGAGAGACAAACCATTTCATAAACCTTGTAAAGTCCCCCCATGTTTACATTTATTTCATACAGTGACGTCAAGACCCAGCTCTGTCATGTATTATATGTACTCATGTATTTTATGTTTTGTGTGGACCCCAGGAAGAGTAGCTGCTGCATGTGCATTTTACATGTACATTTTAGTCATTTAGCTGACGCTCTTATCCAGAGCGACTTACAGTTAGTGAGTACATACATTTATACTTTTTTTTGTACTCTGCAACAGCTAATGTGCAACAGCTAATAAACTATAGTAAACTCATTTAGCAATTCAACGCGAACTTGGGGCTCCATCTTATTTAACCAAATGACCATGTGTAGACGTTCTCAATTCTCTCGCCTTTTCACACAAAGCTAGCTTTTCCTTCATAATAACCAATAGGGCAGTTTTTCCAATTCTCACAACGGTTATGGCCAGCACACCTCTGCCATAAATAAGTAGGTAGCATCTAATCACGGGAGACAACTTTGAAAAGGCCATTGAGTCTGCTACAATGGGAGGAGAGAAAAGCCTGGCAAAGCGCTAATGAGAACCACGTCTTTACAGCACGGTGAATAGAGTGCTACTCCCTGAATCAGATTTATTGAAATGCTCAGGACTATTCCAAAATGAAAGAGATATCATGTTACGATGGGGGAAAAACAAGAAGATGCGCTCTGCATTGTGACAGTGCTATCAATACCATCATCCCTCATCAAAGTGGAGAAAGCTCTTTAGAGAGGCTGCATTAGAGATACACAGGCCCTTTGATGAGACTTAATCAATATGATCTAAAGGGAAATGCATAGTGCTCTTTGTTTGGTCTTCTGAGGCCATCTGTAGTTTCTATCTAGACTTTATAGGGCTGTATGAAAAGTAATGACATAAGCTAGATATTTCAGCTGGGCTTAGCCAACATTGCATCAATGGGTATGTTCTTTTGGTTGAAAGAAAAAATGACTTCTGAAACATCAGTAGAGGGAACGGCCGTTGTATTGAAATACTCTAATACATCACCTAATGGCACTACAAGGTCACTAATAAAAAAATATTTTTAGATGTCTCTTTAACGGGTCCTCTCCCAGGGGCAGAGCACTAATGCCCACCTCTTTAAACATTCCATTCCATGTGTTAGTCTAGTGAATATTAGGTCAAAACATTAACATTTAATGGAGTAGCTACCTCCAAATGGAAGGCTACCTATTAAAAAGGTTACATCTCCCTGTAGATCCCCCACTGCCCATTTCCCAGGTGGTTTGGGAGAGGGAGAGTGTGGTCTGGATGAGGAAGAGCAATATGTAAAAAAAAAAAAACAGGGGCATCTGGGCACACACCTTGGATGACAGGGCACTCAAAAGCATTCTATTGCTCTTTCACACAAACACGTACACATGCTCAAACACACCGTCCCTAACACACAAACATAAACACGCGCACGTACACAGCCCTCCTCTAATCTCCTACACAGCAGGTATTAAACGTGTGGCGCCTCATCTGCCCATCCTGTCTCCTGCTGTGTTGGTGACAGTAGTGAAGGCAGTGGCAGTAGCGAAGGCAGTGGCAGTAGTGAGGTCTCAGGTGTCCTTACCCTCGGCCACGGTGAGCAGGTTGCCAAAGTCTGCGGAGGTGTGTGAGGGCGGGGGCTCAGAACTCTTGATCTGGCCCAGCATGAGGAAGGGGTCGTAGTCAGTGGAGAGGTCAGACAGACTCAGGAGGTAGTGACTCTGCTGGGTGTGCAGGTTGGAGCCAGAGACACAGCAGTGAAGCACCTACCGGACAGGATAGGAGTCAATACCTAGCGGGTTAAAGCAACTACAAGAGAAAAACTGTGGTAATGTGATAATCTTGCATGTGGCATGTGGTGGTAACCTTGAATACAGTCACTGCTACTGTTCCTTTGTGTGGCTGGCTGCACAGCATCAATGAGCACATGGGACTAAGACATGAGATACATTACACACTCATACAGACACACTACCCAGTCTGCCTGAGAGTCTTAAAGCATGTAACAGCGGTGGCACTGGCCAACAGCGGGAGCCAGTGAATAGCTGAACAACATTGACCTTACAGTATCTGAAACACAGAGGAAGTAACTAGTAAGTAAGTAAGAGGAAAATTCTACAGTAATCTGGAACACAGAGGTTGCAGGTATGGAAGATAATTAGTGAGGTATTGCTTATTGCACATCGAATGGTTCAGAAACATACGGTGGGGGAATATATGGTCTGTTTGCCATTGTGAGCCGGCAATCTAAGGCAGGAGAAGCTCTTTATTGCCACTAATCCATTTCTCCTGTGTTGAGTGAGTGTATCGATCTGCATAACAGATGGTACGGCATCAGTCCGTTGGGTTGGCAGGACTAGATAAGACCCGCTGGGTCAGTTGATTACACTGATTGGACAGGTTTACTCTGTTTGATTTAATTAAGATTTTATCCTTTGCTAATGTTGCCACAAACACACACACAATCACACACACAATCACACAGACAGACACAGTCACACACACAATCACACAGACACAGTCACACACACAGTCACACACAACACACACAGTCACACACACAATCACAGACATTCACACCCACACACACACACACACACACACACACACACACACACAATCACACACACAGACAATCACACACACAGACAATCACACACACACACACACACGCACAATCACACAGGTGCACAGAGACATTCACACACACACACACACACACACACACACACACACACACACACACACACACACACACACACACACACACACACATGGGCGCATGCACGCACGCACGCACGCACACACACACGCGCGTGCAGTGACAGTCACACAGGCGCACACACACACACACACACTCACACGTAAACATGCATTGTCACACACACACACACACACACACCTGTGTGCTGTAAGCAGAGAAGTGTTTGGAAGCTACGCCTGACATACCAGACAATAGCAAACTGTGGGGCCTCTCACACTGAGTGAGTAGACTTGGTAAACCCATTGTGGAGGCTGGTCCATGTAAATGAATGGCTAATCCCATTCAACACACACATGCACACTTGGCTGAGGCTCAGAGGAGAGGCGCAGGTTCTGTCATCTGAAACAGTATTGTGTGGGGAAATGCAGACAGTATGTGGATTATTATGCCTAACAGTCCTCTGGGCATGGGGGGGGGGGGGGGGATTAGAGTTTATGGTGAAAAGACCAGAACCAAACAGCTGCCACACCAAAGCCCCAAAGTGGTTCCTCTGTGGAGGAAAAAAAAAGAGCTTTGGCTTGCTTGACGACTAAGTGGCTGCACCTCGCATAGCAACAGTTCCAGGAAGGTAACACACACCCGAACAAACATGGCTACGTATAGATGTGCAGAGGCACATATGCACACTCACTCACAGACGCACAAAAACATACACACAAGCAAATAGCCCACTCACGCACGCACAGCAAGGGGAGGGTGCAGCTGCTAAGGCAGGCAGAGAGCAGATGGAGGAGCCGGAGTGGATCTCCAGTGAACCAATAAGGTCCAGAGCAATCATGCCTTTTGCACAGAGAAGCCTCATGCTGTTAAGACACAAATACACCAAATACGAAGTTCAAATCCTCAGCAGAGATGCAGAAATGTCCCATCTTTCTTCATCATCGTATGAATTGCTCACTTTTAAGTTTAATCTGCTCATTGATTTGTTAAGAGAAATATCTTCGACAAATCCAGAAACGAGGCAGAATAAAGTATGCATAAACAAGACAAATCGCTTTATTCATTTTGTGAGGTTTACTACTATGTAAATGAGGGCCAGGCGTTTTGTTGGGAGTACTGTTTGAAGTCGGGATTGGAGACCAGTAAAGACGCGTAATTTGTGTGTTTGTGATATTATACATTAATATTGTCCAAATATGGTGCTCATATGGTGCTCCTCCATTATACATGTGAAAACAAGAGGAGAAGCATTTCACTAAGGTCAGGGTAACGCTTATTTACCTATGATGAAATGAAGAGACACTTTACTGTTGTGTGCACAACAGAACAACAAAGGACATTTATTGAATTCCTAGATAGCAGCTGCAGTCTCTCTCATTTTAAGAAATATTCAATTCAAATCTAGACAGGCTTTTAAATGCAGGCATAGACACGAGGACAAAGACACATCTAAATAATTTGACCATTTCTTATCAGGGGTGACATCAATATAAAGGTTTGTCTTTGACCGCATCTGTCAAACCTCCACTGAATAACACCACATTAATTTAGCCTGATGCTCAGCCTCTTCCTCAGTGTTTAATCGCTAAATATGGGTTCAAACACCCAATCGGTAAAAATAAAAAAACGAGAAAAAAAACTGGTTTGAAATGTATGTTTTTGAGTATTACATGTGTATTACCAAACAGGTGGGGTGGTTAGGTGGACATTCTCACATAACAGTATAAACTGTAAACAAAAATTGGAAACTGAGTTAGGCATAGAACAAAGTTTAAACACTGAATAGGGCCGTGGTGGAGGTAAGAGACACTGTATTCTCTCTCTGTTACCCACCCTGTAGATGTAGTCGAGCAGAGGGGCCTTGTGGGATGTGGGGTCCTCCAGCACGGGCATGGTGATGGGTTCCAGTAGCATACTCAGGGGTATGGCCATGCACCAGTCCAGCAGGCACAGCAGCAGAGACACAATTAGCTGAGTCACACAAAGAGAGGAGAGGCTTTTCCATTAGCCCAGCACCCTCCACACACAACGAAGCCTACTGTACGCAAAGATAATCAATAAAACAGCCAGGGAGGGTGAGGCAGAGAGTGAGGGCTGGAGGGAGAAAAAGAGAAAGAGAGAGCTGGAGACAAACAGGGTCCAGATAGAACAAGATTCCTGTGCAAATGCACTCGCTACATCTATGAAAAAAGGGTCCTTCAGACTTCAGCCATTTTATGCTCTTTTCAATTTCCCCGTACCTTTTTGTCAGCCTCCACCGTCGAGTGCTCTGCGCTCGGCAACAGAAATGCTATAGTGGCCACAAAGATCTGCATGGGGACAAAAAAAATGAGGACACTTTGATGACATATCTCAGTTTCAAGGTTTCCGCTTAGAAAGAAGAAGCCTAGAGTGTTGGTCAGTCACATGTTATGAAACAGTATTGGTCGGTCACATAAATGAAACAAACCGGTAATGTTTAATTAGCGAGTTGACAATAAACAATGAGTTTGAGTGTCCCTGTGTGAAAGATTTCCACGACAACATGTACTTCTCAAGTGAAAGAAGGTAGAATGTCTCATAATAGTAGATGGTTAGTTGAGCTGAGGGGGAGCGGTGTCATCCTACCTCAATGATTTTCTTTGGGAGAGAGCGCTCTAGCCTCTGGAGGTGTTCCCAGTGAGAGATGAGGAGCTGGAACAGGTCACAGGCTACCTGAGCAACAGCCTTGTTCCCAAACTGACAAGCGAGCGAGAGAGAGAATGCGAGAGAGAGAGGACAGTAAACGAGAGATCAGGGTTCAAGGTCTTCTGGGAAGGCAACAACATAGTAGGATGAGTAGTTGTATGAAACTATTATGGGGACCTCTGGCATAACAGAAAAAGGTATGAAAATGTCTTGGTTCTGCAAACTTTCTTTCAAACTACAGTTTATTTATGGACTGATTGGAAGACACAGTTGGTGATCTGGATTTCAGGGCACAGAAATATGATTTCTCCTGTTTTCTAGCTGAATGTCTCCTGACATGTAAGAAGAGCAGACAATGCAGGAGTGCAAAAATGGCCCAACACAAAGACAGATCCAGAGAGTTCAGTACCTGCTTTTAGAAAAGCACCCCTCCCTCCCTTTACCCACTCCCTTCACTCACTCTTATTTTGGGCCAGTCGGGTGTGTGTGTGTCAAGTTCGGCAGGGGAGTGATTACTGCTCCATTAGAGGGGGGTATTGCACTAGCAAGAAACTTAAATGCTTAAATTCATCCACTGATAGCGAGAGCGAGTGGTCTGGAAATTACGCCACCGCCCCTGAGCTCTTTTCCCAAAACCCTCAGGAACCACTGGTTCTCTCTGCATCTATCCACTGATAGACAGGGGAGCAGAGGTCTTCAAAAACACACAGGAGTCAAGCCACTGAGCACGTTGTCACTCACATAGACAATGATGCATAAACACACGCACCTTTAGTGTTACGCCCAGTACATTGATGGCATCCTTGACCTGGTGGTGAATATTCTGCTGCATCAGTTCCTCACATACCCACAGGCCCAGACTACATACAGCTATACACCTAGAACACACAGAAGACCAGTGAGAGAATACTGATGCATGCTATGGGACCAATTACATACTAACTCAAGTTGTACATCTGAAATTGCATTACCCCCTTTCAATTTTCTTCTTACATTACACAAATTCATCAAATGTTTTATTTCACTTGACTATTTCTTTGAATTATGAACATTAATCCACTCAATCTAATCCGTCCCAGTCCCTCCACGTGACTGTAGTCCCTTCCATACCTGGCCGCTTCACAGGGTTCATTCCGTGCCGTCTTCAGTAAGATGTTGACCAGATAGTCCTGAAGGGAGAGGGCAGAGAATACATGATGATCAGTCCACTTCACATTCCATCCTAACTTTCCATTTTATTAATCAAGATACTTGAACTCTAACTACAGGGAACTGCTATACCATTTTATTTACTAAAAGGTCAAAGTACATGTAAGAACTATGAATACCTTGATGTCCTCGTTCCCGACGGCAATGTCATCAGTTCCGGGAACGGTCTGCAGTAGTGGAATCTGCAGGTAGAGGTTGGGAAAACAGACCAGCGACCCGAGGACGGTCTGTGCGTCAATCCTTGGAGCCTTTCAGAGGAAAATAACACACATTCGTCATCTCATCACTACAGAACTCTGATTATGTCAGGAGAAAAGCCTCATGGAGAAAAGCCTACTGGAGAAAAGCCTCCGAGAGAAAAGCCAACTGGAAAAAAGCCTCCAGGAGAAAAGCCTCATGGAGAAAAGCCAACTGGAGAAAAGCCTCCAGGAGAAAAGCCTCCAGGAGAAAAGCCTCCAGGAGAAAAGCCTCTTGGAGCAGGAGCATTATGTCCTTTAACTTACTGAATACAGTGCATTCGGAAAATATTCAGACCCATTTACTTTTTCCACGTTTTGTTACGTTATAGCCTTATTCTAAAAAAAAAAATCCTCATCAATCTACACACAATACCCCATAATGACAAAGTAAAAACATTTTATTTTTTTATTTTTGCACATTTATTAAAAATAAATAAACGGAAATATCACATTTACATAAGTATTCAGACCCTTTACTCAGTACTTTGTTGAAGCACCTTTAGCAGCGATTACAGCCTGGAGTCTTCTTGGGTATGATGCTACAAGCTTGGAACACCTGTATTTGGGGAGTTTCTCACATTTTTCTCTGCACATCCTCTCAGGCTCTGTCAGGCTAGATGGGGAGTGTCGCTGCACAGCTATTTTCAGGTCTCTCCAGAGATGTTAGATTGGGTTCAGGTCCAGGTCCGGGCTCTGGCTGGGCCACTCAAGGACATAAAGAGACTAGTCCTGAAGCCACTCCTGCATTGTCTTGGCTGTGTGCATTGTCCTGTTGGAAGGTTAACTTTTGACCCAGTCTGAGGTCCTGAGTGCTCTGGAGCAGGTTTTCATCAAGGATCTCTCTGTACTTTGCGGCGTTCATCTTTCCCTCGATCCTGACTAGTCTCCCAGTCCCTGCTACTGAAAAATATCCCCACAGCATGATGCTGCCACCACCATGCTTCACCGTAGGGATGGTGCAAGGTTCTCTCTAGACGTGAGCTTGTCATTCAGGCCAAAGAGTTCAATCTTGGTTTCATCAGACCAGAGAATCTCGTTTCTCATGGTCTGAGGGTCTTTAGGTGCCTTTTGGCAAACTCCAAGCGGGCTGTCATGTGCCTTTTACTGAAGAGTGGCTTCCGTCTGGCCACTTTACCATAAAGGCTTGATTGGTGGAGCGCTGCAGAGATGGTTGTCCTTTTGGAACGTTCTCCCATCTCCACAGAGGAACTCTGAAGCTTTATCAGAGTGACCATCAGGTTCTTGGTCACCCCCCTTGGTGGTTCCAAACTTCTTCCATTTAAGAGTGATGGAGGCCACTGTGTTCTTGGGGACCTTCAATGCAGAAATGTTTTGATACCCTTCCCCAGATCTGTGCCTTGACACAATCCTGTCTCGGAACTCTACGGACAATTCCTTCGACCACATGGCTTGGTTTTTTCTCTCACAGGCACTATCAACTGTGGGACCTTATAAAGACAGGTGTGTGCCTTTCCAAATCATGTCCAATCAATTGAATTTACCACAGGTGGACTCCAATCAAGTTGTAGAAACATTTCAAGGATGATCAATGGAAACAGGATGTACCTGAGCTCAATTTTGAGTCTCATAGCAAAGGGTGTGAATACTTATGTAAATAAGGTATCTGTTGTTTCTTTTTTATACATTTGCAAAAAAATCAAAAAACCTGCTTTCACTTTGTCATTATGGGGTATTGTGGGTAGATTGATGAGGAAAAAATGTAATTTAACCCATTTCATAAGGCTGTAACGTAACAAAATGTGAAAGAAGTCAAGGGGTCTGAATACTTTCCGAATACACTGTATGTTTCCATTGAGTTGAATACTGTGCAGTACATTCAACACACTAATCTGAACTTCAGAAGGAAGTATAGTAGAATACGTTTAACAACCCTAAACACATTTTATTACATATTGCGTCACATTTGATGTAAGCCTGCCTACCTGTCTGTGTATGTTTGTGTATGCGTCTGTGGGTGCGTGTGCGTGCAGACCTGCGTACCTCTGAGGAGTCGTGGCTGAGGATGCGTGCTGCAGCAGTGATGAAGTCTCCCACCAGCATAGTGAAGCCAGGCAGGCCCAGGTAGAAGAAGCGTGGGGAACAGGAACGGATCACTGTATTTAGAACGTCCTGAGGGAACACACACCACACAGATGGTCATGGTGGTCAGCTCAATGGATTGATTGAATGATCATTAAAATAAACATAGAGCCATGGCATGTATTTCTGATATTCTGATACGTGTATTTTGGGGAATGGACAGACACTGAACTCTGGAAAAGAATGATAGCAAAGTAGTGCTTCCCAAATTGCTACAAATATGACAACAGTGCACTCAGTAGAGCATAGCATTTCACGGTACATATCTTACAAAAACCAAAATTTGTGTGGGAATGAGGGATGGAGAAAAAGAGAGGGGAATGGGAGAAAGAGGCAGCAGATGGGTTGATCACACAGCACGAGGGAGGGGGAATGGTGGAACAAAAGTACCACACACACAGTATTAAAGAGAGTATTGAAGAGAGAGGGATAGATAGATAGATAGATAGATAGATAGATAGATACTTTATTGATCCCCGAGGGGAAATGTCTTTGTCAAGCAGCTTAGAAAAACACAGGACTGGTGCAAAATGCCAAAACGAAATACACAAAAGACAGATACACGATACATGATACATAGAGCGGCAGTATGAAAAAGTATAAAAATACAGGAAGTCTGGAGTGCAAAAAGTTATAAAAAGGCGAGTGAATGTCTGAATATGTGCACTATACATTGTTTTAGGTGAAAACAAATTATACAATTATTGCATGTTGATATGAATAAAATATATTTGCATGGTTAACTATACAGGTATATGGCAGAAAAATATACTTAAATAGCTAAATGTGCCTATGATATAAATGAGGGTAATAATACTTAATATACAGTCTGGTTAAATGTACAGGTAAATTAATATTTGCATGGTTAAATTAAACATACAGATAAATGACAGGAAGAGATACTTAAATAGCTAAATGTGCGTATGATATAAATTAGGGTAATAATAACAATTCCCTTAAAATACAGGACACACAATGCAAATAGTCCGGGTAGCCATTTGATTAGCTGTTCAGGAGTCTTTTTGGACATAGACTTGGCGCTCCGGTACCGCTTGCCATGCGATAGCAGAGAGAACAGGCTATGACTGGGGTGGCTGGAGTTTTTGACAATTTATAGGGCCTTCCTCTGACACCGCCTGGTATAGAGGTTGGGCCATATGCACTACCCTCTGTAGTGCCTTACGGTCAGAGGCCGTGCAGTTGCCGTACCAGGCAGTGATGCTCTCGATGTTGCAGCTGTAGAACCTTTTGAGGATCTGAGGACACATGCCAAATCTTTTCAGTCTCCTGAGGGGGAATAGGCTTTGTCGTGCCCTCTTCACAACTGTCTTGGTGTGTTTGGACCATTCTAGTTTGTTGGTGATGTGGACACCAAGGAACTTGAAGCTCTCAACCCGCTCCACTATAGCCCTGTCGATGAGAATGGGGGCGTGCTCAGTCCTCCTTTTCCTGTAGTCCACAATAATCTCCTTTGTCTTGATCAGGTTGAGGGAGAGGTTGTTATACTGGCACCACATGACCAGGTCTCTGACCTCCTCCCTATAGGCTGTCTCGTCGTTGTCGGTGATCAGGATGTGGATTTAAGTATACGTGGGCAGAAAGTACTGCTCCACAATAACAATGGTCATCTCATTACCCTGATGGCTATTAAAGTACAGTATACTGAAAACATGCATTGGGTCGGGCCTATTAATAAAGTACTGTGTCTAATAAAGAACTGAAACAGGTTGCAGTGGATGACCTCATATTGCCTTAAATGTCAGGAGTGAAGTGAAATACTTCAGATAAGAATGTAATAGAACTACATAAGGGTGGGTTGTAATAGAACTACATAAGGGTGGGTTGTAATAGAACTACATAAGGGGGGGTTGTAATAGAACTACATAAGGGTGGGTTGTAATAGAACTACATAAGGGGGGGTTGTAATAGAACTGCATAAGGGGGGGGGGGGGTTGTAATATAACTGCATAAGGAGGGGGTTGTAATAGAACTGCATAAGGGGGGGGGGGGGGGTTGTAATAGAACTACATAAGGGGGGGGTTGTAATAGAACTGCATAAGGGGGGGTGGGTTGTAATAGAACTACATAAGGGGGGGGTTGTAATAGAACTACATAAGGGAGGGGGGGGTTGTAATAGAACTACATAAGGGTGGGTTGTATAGAACTACATAAGGGTGGGTTGTATAGAACTACATAAGGGGGGCTTGTAATAGAACTACATAAGGGGGGCTTGTAATAGAACTACATAAGGGTGGGTTGTAATAGAACTACATAAGGGGGGGGGGGTTGTAATAGAACTGCATAAGGAGGGGGTTGTAATAGAACTGCATAAGGGGGGGGGGGGGTTGTAATAGAACTACATAAGGGGGGGGTTGTAATAGAACTGCATAAGGGGGGGTGGGTTGTAATAGAACTACATAAGGGGGGGGGTTGTAATAGAACTACATAAGGGAGGGGGGGGGTTGTAATAGAACTACATAAGGGTGGGTTGTATAGAACTACATAAGGGTGGGTTGTATAGAACTACATAAGGGGGGCTTGTAATAGAACTACATAAGGGGGGCTTGTAATAGAACTACATAAGGGTGGGTTGTAATAGAACTACATAAGGGGGGGTTGTAATAGAACTGCATAAGGGGGGGTTGTAATAGAACTACATAAGGGTGGGTTGTAATAGAACTGCATAAAGGGGGGTTGTAATAGGCTGGGAACACCTGCCTTCTGGATAGCTGTAAACGTGTGTAAATCAGGTCGTTGAAACAGCGGACCTGTGTCTCCCTGAGTCCTAACCCCAGTACACCTCAGCAAACACCCGTCACACTGAGTCCTAAACCCCAGTACACCTCACCCGACACACTGAGTCCTAAACCCCAGTACACCTCAGCAAACACCCGACGCACTCCTCCTCTTCCACCCCCACTCTGCTCTGCCCCTCCCAACACACCCACTACATTAATCCCCTCAAATGGAGCCTTTGTAAACACAGAGTGGGGAAACAAAAGAGGAATATAAAAACACGCAGGCAATAAGGAACAAGTCAAAACAGCGTGTCGGCAGAAGACAAAAATTGGTTTGGAGCGTTGGGCTTGGAGGCCCATTTTACCCTAATTTCAGCCGTAATTGACCTCTGAGAGGCATAGCGTCGGCAGATTGCCTGAAATTAGCGTTTTAGGGGAAACAACACCATTCTGCCTGTAAGTAGAGGGAGCTGGATGTGAAATTAGTGTGTGGTAGTAGAGATGGGAATTGGGCCATGCTGCGTGCGTGGTGGGGCTGAGGGTTGGCAGTACGATTGGCCTCCTCTGCTCTGTTCAACAAAAGGTGCATTAATACAAGCCTGACAGGAGGCTTCTTAACTCTTCCATTCTGCTGTGTTTGGTAGGTACACAACCCCCAGGGAGTGAGCCCCAGCCTTTATACAACATTTCTTACATGGAATGAAATATTTCCCCATTTACTGGCCATTATTGACTACATGGCACTACTATCAGTTCTTATCACAAAAATGGGGTTTTCCCAGACCTGGCTAGACATGCTAATAGGTAGAGCCCATCTTTATGGCTATGTGTTAAGGTGTAGACAGACTTTGAAAAATATAAAGAAATGGGAAAAAATATATAGGGAGAATTTGAGTGGGACAGAGTAGACTAGATTTGGAAGGGAGGGTGGATAGAGGGGACAGAGGAAGGAGGAGGGGATGGGGACGAAGTAAGAGGCACATTCTTATGTAAAGCAGGCGTGCGGCTGGGCTGTCCCTCCATTGTGTGGCGTGAGGACTCTTTCTCCGGCCAATTTGAACGCCCAGCCAGCTCAGCACTGGCGGCCCGGGCCCCATATTATATTTAGGTACAACAAAAGCTGGAGAATGCCAGACTGTCCCTCTGCGCCGGCCCGCTCATTTCTCCACAGGGCGTTCCCCGGGAGACCCCTTTCCTTCCCAGTCTCTCCCCCCTGGTCCTCTTCAGCCCCAGCCAACGTGTCACTAACGGAGCATGACAGACGTCAGTCCTTAATTAATCACCAATACACGGTAGGAGCTCAAACATTATTTAACAACATGGAAAACATTCTAATAAGCTTGTCGTGCTGCCAAGGCGCAATATACACATGCAGACACAGACAAAACAAAATAATTTATTTACAGATTTCCCCCCCTTTCCCTCTTCAATCTCTTTCCAACTCTCTCCCTCTCCTGTCTTTGTTTTTGGGCGGCTCCTGTTTTATCCCCACTCAGCAGGCTGGGATGGCTGGACTGGACCACAGCCTAATGTGAAGAGCAGCCAGCTAAGCAGGCTGGGTGTGGCTAGATAGAGGAGGACCATGCTGGAGTGAGAGGAGACAACATGCCAAAACAGTGTGCCATCATCATCATCATCATCACTACCGGTTGGCAGGAGGAGCCAGAGAGAAAGGTCTGGAGAGATCCAGTTGACAGCTGAGAAGAGGACTAGAAAACACAAGACTACACTACGCAATTTCTTGAGGCTGGTGGTTCTAATGAACTTATCCTCTGCAGCAGAGGTAACTCTGGGTCTTCCTTACCTGTGGCGGTCCTCATGAGAGCCAGTTTCATCATAGTGCTTGATGGTTTTTGCAACTGCACTTGAAGAAACTTGAAAAGTTCTTGATGGACTGTCGTTTCTCTTTGCTTATTTGAGCTGTTCTTGCCATAATATGGACTTTTAACATGGCACACTTGTTAATTGAAATGCATTCCAGGTGACTACCTCATGAAGCTGGTTGAGAGAATGCCAAGAGTGTGCAAATCTGTCATCAAGGCAAAGGGTGGTCACTTTGAAGAATCTCAAATATAAAATAGGTTTTGATTTGTTTAACACTTTTTTGGTTACTACATGATTCAACGTGTTATTTCATAGTTTTGATGTCTTTACTATTTTTCTACAATGTAGAAAATAGTAAAAAATAAAGAAAAACCCTGGAATGAGTAGGTATGTCCAAACCTTTGACTGGTACTGTATGACAAGACACGACAATAAGCATGTGCTATGTACCATGCTGCTCCTGTATTGAAAGGACAATGCAACAAAGCTAAGAGGCCTTTGCGCCTATAGCGCCATCTAAGTAAGTTGCTGGATATTGGCGGGAACTGGAACAAGTTGTTGTACACGTCGATCCAGAGGATCCCAAACATGCTCAATGGGTGACATGTCTGGTGAATATGCAGGCAATGGAAGAACTGGGACATTTTCAGCTTCCAGGAAATGTGTACAGATCCTTGTGACATGAGGCAGTGCATTATCATGCTGAAACATGAGGTGATGGCGGCGAATGAATGGCACTACTATGGGCCTCAGGATCTCGTCACGGTATCTCTGTGCATTCAAATTGCCATCGATAAAATGCAATTGTGTTCGTTGTCCATAGATTATGCCTGCCCCTACCATAACCCCACTGCCACCATGGGGCACTCTGTTTACAACGTTGACATTTGCAAATGTGACACTGACACATTTTCTAATACGACTTTGGTAGAGAAATTAAGATTCAATTCTCTGGCAACAGCTCTGGTGGACATTCCTGCATTCAGCATGCCAATTGCACGCTCAATCAAAACTTAAGACATCTGTGGCATTGTGTTGTCCCCAGCACATGGTGCACCTGTGTAATGATCATGCTGTTTAATCAGTTTCTTGATATGCCACACCTGTCAGAAGGATGGATTATCTTGGCAAAGAAGAAATGCTCATTAATTTAATTCTGCACACAATGAGAAAAATAAACTTTTTGTGCGTATGAAAAATGTCTGGGTTCTTTTACTTCAGTTCATGTTGCGTTTATATTTTTGTTCAGTGTAAAACATTTGTTTTATATTCTTTGTTGCAAGTTGCCATCTTTTGGGGTATTTTTTTCTTTTTTTTAGGGTTATTTCTTTCCTTGTCTTTTGTCCATTCTTTTTTTTCAAACTGTGGGCATGTAATACCATTGACAGCCATTACAAATAACCATGGTCCGTCCCCCTGACTACCCACCACACTTCCCCAGAACTCCCCACCCTCTTCGGGCCATTACCTCAGTGTGGCGGACACACAAAAGCAAACAAACAAGCAATTACCCTACCAAACTACAAAAAGACATAAACAGGAATAAAAAAATAAAAAAAACACAATAAATACAACTCAACATACAAAAACAACTCAAATTGTCATATGACTGACGATCGGGAGCACTGTTTTAAATATGAAAATCAGGTCCATCCCTCTTGAAGTGTTATTTGGTCCCACTTATCAGTAAAAACTCGAGACCTCTCCACTTTCTTTTGCAATCAATCCTTGTAGTGTTTATGAGTGGAACTACAGCCACAGAATGCAACAGACCCAAGGTGTACTGCCAGAGCAGTCCCATTCTCATGTGTTTGATAATGGCTCCCTCTTCTGGCCTAAGTTACAGGAATCTG
The DNA here is from genome assembly GCA_023634145.1 of Thymallus thymallus. Lineage (NCBI taxonomy): Eukaryota > Metazoa > Chordata > Actinopteri > Salmoniformes > Salmonidae > Thymallus > Thymallus thymallus. The sequence goes on from CM042406.1 coordinate 10,693,489, forward strand.
CATCAAGTTGTTTCCACATATACCGTACAGGGTAAAGGAAATGGAAAGGGAAACTACATAGAATAGCACAAGAAAACAGAATGACAACACAGTTTAGGTTTTAAAGAGGCAATGTTTCGACCCCTGTGGATGTTCGTCAGGCTTCCTCTTGGCCATACCTGTCACACATGGACCCCCTCATACTGAATAGATGTATTATTAACTGAAACCTGCTTAGGATTAAACTAAAAGTGTCTGCCAAAAGTCCATGTGTTACCTGGTCCTCGCTGGTGAAGCCCTTGTGCATAACTTGGTAGAGATGGACCAGGAAGTCACTGTTGGGCAGCACGTCCTGGTTCTTAGTCATCATCTCACAGATGAGTTTATAGGCTTGCAGCTTCCCCGTCTTGAACTCTGCTGGCAGCATGGTGGCCTGGGGGGGCAGAGGGAGAGAGGAGGACAGAGGGTGAGCCACATGCATGTCTTTGATAGTTGATAGTTAGGTGATGTGTGTAGAGGCAGTGGACCTCCGAGCAGCTGACTCACCTTGAAGAGCCAGGAGGCCAGCATTCTGAGAGGAGGGATGAAGACAGGCCGGGGAGGAGACGACTGGTTATCCACACTGATGCCCAGGTTGTCACGGATCTGCAATTAGTGCATAACTGCATTAGCCTGATTGAAAATCTACAGAACAAAATATTGAACTTACTGTAGATGACATCTGGGCCGATGAGAGTGCTTGGAGGCTGGGCTTACCTTAGCCAATTTGTGCCACAGGTCGTAGAGGTAACTAAACACCTTGGCGTGGATCCTGGGGCAGCGGATGCTGTTGACATCCCCCAGGATACCCAGAATCCTCCTCCAGAGCACAAAGGCTGAGTCAGTGTGCCAGCCTGTCAGGCTCCCGCCTGCGATGATGCTGACATCATCAGTCAGACACTCACTGCTGTCTACAAGGCCAGAGAGGGCGAAAGAAAGAGAGAGAGAGAGAGAGAGAGAGAGAGAGAGAGAGAGAGAGAAAAATCAGATTTACTACTGTATAAACTCTATTGTTTAAGACTACCACTCTAGGCCTGTCCACACCCCGGACACTGAGGTGATTCAACACAGAGATTGATTTTGCCCAGTTACCAGAGTCACAAACGGCTGAACACAGATGATGGGTGGAATGGGTATGAGTGGGTTGGGTATAGGATAAACAGTGCAACACAGAGGGTGGTGGGCAGGGCAGGGTAAAAGGGGGTGTGTAGGGGGGATAGCATGGACAGTAGCAGTACCCAGGTCCTGAGGCATGTGTAACACAGACTGATGCATGGTGTCCTCTAGGAGCTGGGGGCAGTCCCGGCACTCAGGGTGCACAAGCAAAGCTGGCGAGGCAGGGGGGTGCTGGTGGTGGTGGTGCTGGTGGTGGGACAGGGGTGCGGAGTGGGGAGAGAGGGCACACTCGGGACCTAAAACAAGACAAGGGGACAACGAGGAGACAGCGGAGCTTGAGGGAGCACAGGGACAAGAGGACAGAGGCTGTGAATTTATAATGAATACATTTAGGAGTACAGACAACACAGACAAGGTGGGGATGGGGTCCAGACCCTATCCATCTGGGGAGGGGATGGAGTGGGGTCAGGGGTTACACAACGGGACAGGGGTTACACTAAGGGTCGGTGGTTAGGGCTGTAGAGCAGATCCCTTCCCCCAGACAGAGGCCGGCTATGTACTGTGGAGCAGATCACTTCCCCCAGACAGAGGCCGGCTATGAAGGCTATTCTAATCCTCTGAAAGGTCAGGCTGCTCTGAGATAAATCCCATCACTACCCACAAGCAGACACACACCTCAGGTGAACATGACAACTTATACAACCTCGCAGAATACCAATCTACTGGACCTGAGGGTACAGTGTTTATCCAATATAAACCAATCCCCTCCAAGCCTCCTTAACCACCATAAATCCCCCTAGAAACCTTACCCAGACCTGTAACCACCCTGCCCACCACTCCCCCACCCCTACTCCCCTGTCCAGTCCAATCCAGTCCAGTACCTGCAAGGGCCTCATTGTGGCCGAGCAGCAGGTTCCTCTGGCTCTCTGTGTCTGCTGTGACGCCTATCTGGGCTGAATGGAAGTCTGCCTCCTCCTCAAACACCTGCCAGGCCAGCAGGCTACTGTCAGCGTCGTTCAGGTAACCGTTGGACATCTCGCTGCTCACACTCTCGCCTGAGGAGCGAAGGAGAGAGAAGAGAGAGGACAATGTTATAGTTTTGAGACAAAGTGTGAGACGGGTGAAAGACAGCTGTATATTCTCACTTTTCTCCCGGAGCTGGGACCTTGTGTAGGTGCTGTGTCCCTCTACAGGGTAGTCCAGCTCAGCCGGACTGCTGCTCCGCCGGATCAAAATCTAGGAGCACAGAGGGAGAAGTCATCAGCGGGTATAGCAGAGATGCCTCTATCAGACTGCAACAGACGCCCTGCTGAAATACTAATTCAAAGCGAGGGGGTCATTGATTTTGCATCAGGAGTGTGACTCACCACTGGTGGGTCGCCGTCTCTCCTCCCTTCTGACGTCCTACCATCGGAGCCACAGGAGTTGTTGGAGGAGTACTCTCTCTTCTGGCCTGGAAGTCACACAGTGCCTGTTAATCACACTGGACACACACACACACACACACACACACAGCAGACAGCCAGTCTGCTCGGGTCATAAATACTGTTCTAGTCTCATCCCTACACCTCTGGATGCAGGATCAGAAATAAGCCTGTAGGCTTCAAAGCACATACATCAACGTATGGATGAATCTCTGTAGCATCCGTCTAAATAGTTCCACTACGGCAGCTAAAATGCCCTATGTTAGAACATTCCCTCATGTGTGTTTGCGCACCCACTGGTGTATCCCTACCTGGGAAGGTGTCAGCCAACTGCTGTGTGATGTCGGAGGTGCTGCTGCTGCGCGGTAGAGGGCTGCCACCAGCCTCTAGCTCTCCGTCTCCCCCACACTCTGACAGCTGGCCCTCCTCCACGTCTGAGCACCACAACCAGGGGGAAGTTGTGGACAGAGCGTTAGAGGCAAGACTCATCTCATACACACCACACCTGAGCGGCAGGTAGCCTAGCGGTTAGAGCTTTGGGCCAGTAACCGAAAGGTTGATGGTTCCAAAACCCGAGCCGACAAGTTGAAAAAAAAAACCTGTCGATGTGTCCTTGAGAAAGGCACTTAACCCTAATTTGCTCCAGGGGCTGACCCTGTAGGTAGGCCGTCATTGTAAATAAGAATTTGTTCTTAACTGACTTGCCTAGTTAAATCATTTCTACCACACAGCATTCTGGCAACTTCAAATGATAAAATGGTTCCATTGTTTTAGCCACATGGTGAGATAGTTCTGAACATTACAACACACATTAGAACAGACTAGTATAGAATCTTCTTTAGACAGTCGTCATTTTTACTTTCAAACCAAATGTCAGTAAGTAGCTGTGAGAAACAACGAGGGTTTCCACTCCACTCAGTGTTAATACAACAGTGAGAGACTGACTGGAGAATTGGAAACAGCAAATAAACAGTGACAGACAGACAAACAAACGGAAGAGACAGACAGGGTGAAGGTGGAAGGACACCACACAGACAGCTCTCAGAACACTTTACCTGAAAGCCTGTGAGAGCAAGAGTTACCAGAAGAGGAGGAGATACCAGGCAAGAAAGAGCTCACAGTGTGAAGCAGCATAGGAACGCTTTTAGTGGCGGGCAAAGCCTCGTAAAGATGGACACAGTTGCTGATAGACTGGCTTCGCTTAGCTTCCATCGCAGACAGACAGACAGAGAGAGAGAGAGAGAGAGAGAGAGAGAGAGAGAGAAAGAGAGAGAGAGAGTGCAGGAGGAAGATAGAAGGGGAGAGAAGAGAGAAGTCAATAAGAGCATCCAATGCAAAATATCAGACACATTTTTTTTTTTTTTTAAACATTGTAAGGAAAAAAACTAAGCAAAGCAAAATACTACTAAAGAAGCCAAAATCCACTAAAGGCTGAATCCTAATTTGAGAACTTGAATTGTCATTAATGTCAATTTGTTCAAAAATGTAAGAAAGTGCATCACAACTTCAGGCCTGTGAAGAACTGTGAAACAACAGAGTGAAAGAACAGGCATAGCGAAGTTACTGAGACCGGAAATTAAGAACTAATAAAAGACTTGTGTTAAAGCCTAAATCTGAAGCTGCTTCTCATGTTAATTAGACACTTGAGGGCTCTTCCACCAAACAAAAACTGCTCTAACAGATTTGTTGTTGCATAAAAATACACACTTTTTATAAAAAATGTGTCCCTATCTACATTTGTGAGACACAATTTAAATGCAATGAGTTGCTTTTGTTTGTAGACCAGTTTAATTACTTCCCTATGCACATGACAGAGGACGACAAATACAAATGGCTTTGAATGCATCACAGTAAAGGCAACGTATTTCCCTCCCCATACAACTTTCTAATGCTATCTCCTTGAATACACTCTAACAAAAAGTAAAACAAATGCAGCTGGATAGGGCTAGGACACTAGAACATTTCAAGTAGATAGGGATACAAAGAATGGGTACAGTATAGCACATATGACAGTATTGTACATTATTCCCATAGTAAGTATAGGTACTGGTTTTGAATCAATAGCAGTCAGTTAATAATTAGTTCCCAGTACTTTCAATACCCTGTCGCAGGAAATGCTCATCAGAAAAACATTGTGTGTATTTGCATAAATGAGTATACACATGTTTTCACTGTTTTCAAAGATAAGGCTTTGGGGTATTGTGTGTGGACAGTACTTCAGGCCTAATTTAAAGGTGAGGAGCATCTCTGCCTAGTTATTCTTTCATTTGGAGATAGCATAGTTTCTGCTACAGGCCGCTACTGTTACCCGTTTATGCATATTAATGAGCCTTAATTACACTCTTAATGAAACTATCAAAAACAGCCACAGGATTGATGTGTGGGCTCTCTCTCAAGGAGAAGAGGGTGGAGGAGGCGGCATATCGGGATGTTTGAAGATCAATTTGGGAGAAATCCAATTAGGCAAGAGAAAAGGAAGAATTTGAGACGGTTGGCAATTCATGTCAGTCTCTGTCTGCATGCAGATATACGCAAATGTGTATTCTCTCTCTCTCTCTCTCTCTCTCTCTCTCTCTCTCACACACACACACACACACACACACACACTGACGGGAAGCTTCTAAGAGTCCTTCAGGCTCAACTACATCTGCTCCAGGCTCAACAAGCTCTTCAGCGAGCAGAGATGCTATCAGTCATTACGGAGAGAGAGAGAGAGAGAGAGAGAGAGAGAAAACAACAAAGGATCTTCACTTTTATCCTCCTCCATTAGAGGTTATATAGCTAAGAGAAAGCATAACGCATCACCACTCTGCTCCGGATAGCCTGAAAGCTAAACTGATAATTAGACAGCAATCTCCATCAGATAAGTGGACGTTGTTCACTTATCTGGACTGAACAATGACAAAACAACACGTCACCAAGGGAGTGTGTGTGTGTGTGCCACAGAACTGACACAGAAACATGTTGACATTGGCCAATGACATATGACAGGAATAATGGAGACTAGCTGCTGTCCTTTTGTGCTTAGTGTTGAGCCTTTCACCAGCACCTGTGCTAACACACACATGACATGACCTTGCTTTTATATAGACTCACTGTGGAGTCTTTAGAGAGTCTGGTCTACAGCTGGTGTGGGTAGCAAATCTATCAAACACTGGAGTGCCATCGAGAGATTCAACAGATCTGTATTTGGGCCAGGATTTGGCACTGGCAAAATGTTACTTCATTATTGTAGTGTGTGTGTGTGTGTTCACCTGTGGCTTTCTTCCGGACGTTGTTGCGGGCCTTCTCCACGCCGGGGACCCCTGAGGTGGTAGCACTGCGGAACCTCATGGGCTCCTGGACCCCCTGCTGGTCTCCCTGGTTCCTCCAGCTCAGAGAGAAGGTCCTGGCCACTGCTGCTGCCTTCTGGGAGTCCTGGACCACTCCTGAGTGACAGACAGAGAGAGAGACATAATAATATAAATACAAAATTAAAAAGAAAATGTATCTTGAGTTCTACCATTGCTGCTCTATTATGTGAACTGAGGCTTCTACTGCATTATCCTGTGCTTTCCCTGCATGCATCCCCTCTTCACTCCCTCCCTCTCTCTCTCCCTGCCTCCTCACCCCGTCCCCTCTGTTTTTTCTCCTTCTGTTCGCTCAGTTTGTCCAGAGGCAGGTTGCTCATGTCCAGGCCGTAGACAGAGCGGGCTAGGACAGCGGTCAGAGAATCCATGATGCTGGCCCACTCTGTCACCAGCTCCTCCCAGCCTGTCAGAGACGACAGCACAGACAGCAGCTCATCCCACAGCTCCCGGGAGATGAAGACACACAGGTTGGCCCGTACCCACGCCACGATGATCGTCTGGGGGAGGGTATACAGGGACAAAACATATCTCATTCATCATCAGGGCCAGACAGCTGGTTTTCATTGGTTTGGGATCAAAACACTAACATGCCATTATAGCTGTAACATTAACGTTACCCATAGGGGGCACATTTGTCCCGTTTCTCTGTAATACTACCGCCCCTTAGCAATTTTATGAAGTTGTCTTTAGCTAGCCCAGATAGGTTCCCAGTCTCCCAACCTCATAACTAGCTACTAAGAAGCCATTTCAGGCTATCAATCAAGTTAGAGCTAGCTTGCTTGTCTAACGGTTGGTAGACTTCAGAAAAGCAAGCAATAACTAGATGTACTGAATAAGACATTCCTTTCAATCTTTTACCCACATTTTAGCAGAGATGCAGAGAAGCATATTTCGTTTCTTTGAAAAAAGAACCACTAGTCAGGAGGATACAGGACTTCCTCTAACAGCGGTATCAGAACAACTATCTAACAGTAAGAGAGGATATGGGAGCCATAGCATGATCCACAGACAGACTGACCCTGAAGAGGATGGCAGCCAGGCTCTCAGCGAAGGGGTCTTTTCTTTGGTTCTCCTGAGGCCTCTTCATCACCGCCTCAGTGATCCTCAGCAGCACCTGTAGCATCTGCTGCCTACACACACACCAGACACACACACACACACACACACACAAACACCAGAGACACACACACCATACACACACACCCTGAGGGTATTTTTCCATCATCGTCCATCATTGTATCAGTAGTATCAGCGTACCCAAAACCCTAGGACTGTCCAGGTCTGTCTGGTAATACAGACCTTCAGGTACAACAACAGCTTGTTTTAGAATGATTGCATTAAACCAGTGGGTGTACACAATACACAGTATATAGCCTGTGCACTGTTGCACTGTTTAGTTTATATCAGTATGTGTATGAGGTGCTGACTGCCGTACCATGTCTGTGTGTTCATGGCGTGCTCCATGATCATGTGGCGGTAGATGCTCAGTACCCCCTTGCACACCTCCACCTGGTTGTCCAGTAGTTTGGGCACGTCCTGGCATGGCTCTAGCAGAAACACGTTGGCAGAGTTGGTCAGGAACACCTGGGGAAAGAGCAACGGCATAAACTATGGCCACAGTAAGAGGTGGAGATACAAACACATTGCTGGCCACAGTAAGAGGTGGAGATACAAACACATTGCTGGCCACAGTAAGAGGTGGAGATACAAACACTTTGCTGGCCACAGTAAGAGGTGGAGATACAAACACATTGCTGGCCACAGTAAGAGGTGGAGATGCAAACACATTGCTGGCCACAGTAAGAGGTGGTGATACAAACACATTACTGGCCACAGTAAGAGGTGGAGATACAAACATATTGCTGGACATAGTAAGAGGTGGAGATACAAACACATTGCTGGCCACAGTAAGAGGTGGAGATACAAACACATTGCTGGCCACAGTAAGAGGTGGAGATACAAACACATTGCTGGCCACAGTAAGAGGTGGAGATACAAACACATTGCTGGCCACAGTAAGAGGTGGTGATACAAACACATTACTGGCCACAGTAAGAGGTGGATATACAAACATATTGCTGGCCACAGTAAGAGGTGGAGATACAAACACATTGCTGGCCACAGTAAGAGGTGGAGATACAAACACATTACTGGCCACAGTAAGAGGTGGAGATACAAACACATTGCTGGCCACAGTAAGAGGTGGAGATACAAACACTTTGCTGGCCACAGTAAGAGGTGGAGATACAAACACATTGCTGGCCACAGTAAGAGGTGGAGATGCAAACACATTGCTGGCCACAGTAAGAGGTGGTGATACAAACACATTACTGGCCACAGTAAGAGGTGGAGATACAAACATATTGCTGGACATAGTAAGAGGTGGAGATACAAACACATTGCTGGCCACAGTAAGAGGTGGAGATACAAACACATTGCTGGCCACAGTAAGAGGTGGAGATACAAACACATTGCTGGCCACAGTAAGAGGTGGAGATACAAACACATTACTGGCCACAGTAAGAGGTGGATATACAAACACATTGCTGGCCACAGTAAGAGGTGGAGATACAAACACATTACTGGCCACAGTAAGAGGTGGATATACAAACACATTGCTGGCCACAGTAAGAGGTGGAGATACAAACACATTGCTGGCCACAGTAAGAGGTGGAGATACAAACACTTTGCTGGCCACAGTAAGAGGTGGAGATACAAACACTTTGCTGGCCACAGTAAGAGGTGGAGATACAAACACATTGCTGGCCACAGTAAGAGGTGGAGATGCAAACACATTGCTGGCCACAGTAAGAGGTGGTGATACAAACACATTACTGGCCACAGTAAGAGGTGGAGATACAAACATATTGCTGGACATAGTAAGAGGTGGAGATACAAACACATTGCTGGCCACAGTAAGAGGTGGAGATACAAACACATTGCTGGCCACAGTAAGAGGTGGAGATACAAACACATTGCTGGCCACAGTAAGAGGTGGAGATACAAACACATTGCTGGCCACAGTAAGAGGTGGTGATACAAACACATTACTGGCCACAGTAAGAGGTGGATATACAAACATATTGCTGGCCACAGTAAGAGGTGGATATACAAACACATTGCTGGCCACAGTAAGAGGTGGATATACAAACACATTACTGGCCACAGTAAGAGGTGGATATACAAACACATTGCTGGCCACAGTAAGAGGTGGAGATACAAACACATTGCTGGCCACAGTAAGAGGTGGTGATACAAACACATTACTGGCCACAGTAAGAGGTGGATATACAAACATATTGCTGGCCACAGTAAGAGGTGGAGATACAAACACATTGCTGGCCACAGTAAGAGGTGGAGATACAAACACATTACTGGCCACAGTAAGAGGTGGATATACAAACATATTGCTGGCCACAGTAAGAGGTGGATATACAAACACATTGCTGGCCACAGTAAGAGGTGGAGATACAAACACATTACTGGCCACAGTAAGAGGTGGAGATACAAACACATTGCTGGCCACAGTAAGAGGTGGAGATACAAACACATTGCTGGCCACAGTAAGAGGTGGTGATACAAACACATTACTGGCCACAGTAAGAGGTGGAGATACAAACACATTACTGGCCACAGTAAGAGGTGGATATACAAACACATTGCTGGCCACAGTAAGAGGTGGATATACAAACACATTGCTGGACATAGTAAGAGGTAAAAAAAGAAAATAATAAGTTATAAAAGACCGAACACACGCTCACACTCTCTCAAACCCACACATGCACATGTACACACACACGTACATACCTGTAGGGTTGGCTGGATGCCAGCCTTGATGTCTCTGTTCTGTTCCTCAGTGAGACAGCCCCGGCTGATGGCACTGCTGAAGGAGTATGTTCTGCCCCAACTGGACGAACGCTTGTGACCATGACTCTCCATCACCTGCCGGAGGACAGGACCGTCCAGTCAGAACGCGAGTATGAAAGTGAGTGTGTTTCTCAATGCTAATTTCTGAGGTAATTTTAGTGCGTGTGTGTCCACTGAATTGTTGAGCTGTTTATGTTTGTTTGTTTGTTTGTTTGTTTGTTTGTTTGTGTGTGTGTGTCTGAGTGTATATCATTGACATTACCTGTGCGCGTGTGTTGTCAGTCTCAGTGATGAGCAGCTGCTCAGGGTTCTCCTCCACCTCGGCCTGTCTGCTCTTCTCTGGCTCCGTCATGAAGCCTGGCTTCTCCTGCAGGATCCACTTCCTGTACACCTTGATCACCTTCCGTGTCGCTGACGCCTCACAGGAGGGCAACAGGAAGGCCTGGATCAGGACGGTATAGACAGTTATTACACAGTATTATAAACTGGGTGGTTCGAGCCCTGAATGCTGATTGGCTGACAGCCGTGGTATATCAGACCATATGCAACAGGAAGGCCTGGAGCAGGACGATATAGACAGTTATTACACAGTATTATACACTGGATGCTGATTGGCTGACAGCCGTGGTTTATAATTCATATACCACACCCACTCGTGCCTTATTGCTTAATTATACAAGAGAAAATAATTGCCAGATGTATTGGATAATGAATACATTTATTTTCAGGATCATGAGAGCAATTAGGTGTTTGTTAAATGGCATAAAGCAGATGTGGTTGCTAAGGACAAACGTTCCAATTGTTTATTTAATTCGCTCCAACTCTAAGATGATAGTGTTGATGTAGTGGTAGCATCTTTCCACTAGAGAGCAGTACAATACAACTATTAACATAACACATGGTCAATTATTTAGAATCATGTTTGAAAGCTAGTGGAGTACAAGAGAAAATCAGCTTCACAACTAAAACTACCCTTGCAGAAGAAAAGCATAGTTTATACTCTCATTGAGTCACTTGGAAACTCTTCGCCATCATCTCTCTGCGGGCTGTACCTGGTGGAAGACCTCGTTGACGAAGTTGATGTTGTCCCTTGTGGAGAGCAGGATGCCGTGCACCATGTCATAGACGCTGCGGTGCTCCTCATCGATGCTGCACAGGCTGGAGTCGCTGGGCCGCCGGTCAGACAGCGTGCTACTGTTAGAGTGGCTCTTCTCTGGCTCCGTAGGGCCATTGGGCTCCCCCTCACTACCACAGTCCTTCTCCCTCTCCTTCTCCTGACTGCTACTGCCTGCAGTGACAGTCTGAACACACAGCACAGGCAGGGTTTGGACAGGGTACAAGTGAAAGGTAGAGAGGGTTTAGGGCTAGATTCCAGTACAAATTATAAAGAATAACACAAACACAAACGTAATTGTTGTTAGACTCAAATTTTTCCAAACCTCTCTTTCGATTTGACCATTCAATCTTTTCTGCATGGTCTCAAACTGACCCTGTGCGACAGCACAGAGTATGACAGTGGACCTACCTGGATGAGTTTTGGGATGACCTCGTTCGTTCCGTTCCTGGCGCTTGGGGCGGCGGTGCTGATGTACTTCTTGTCCAGGAAGAAGGTGACCAGCCAGTTGATGAAGGCAACGCGGGGAGCTAGGTACTGGTCCCTCGTACAGAACGTGCTCTCGTTGTTACGGGTCACCGGGACATACAGAGGCTTTGGTCTGTGGTGGGGGAGGTCTGCGGATGAGGAGAGAGAGCGTGAGGGAGAGAGAGAAACAAAGAGAGAGAGAAACAAAGAGACAGAGAGAGAGAGTGAGAGTGAGAGAGAGTGAGAGAGAGAGAAACAAAGAGACAGAGAGAGAGAGTGGGAGTAGGAGAGAGAAACAAAGAGACAGAGAGAGAGAGTGAGAGTGAGAGTGAGAGAGAGAATTTCACAAGATTCAAATGCACTGCTCTCTTTGGTTTCAATGTCAGCTAAGGCTGGCCATCACATTAAAATTTTAATTCAGCCCACAAAGTAATTGACCTGATAATAATACAGTGAACCACAGCCTCATGGACCAGGTTATTGTTTCAAATGATTTTAACTACTATAATTAATCATGAAACATGGCTTCAATACCTTTGAATTAACTGGCAATTAGCAAAAAAAATTATGTAATTTGCCCTTAGACAGAGAGTACATCATTACAACAGGGGAAATTGAGAAAAGCTTCAGGTTCATGACAAGACATCCAAATTGCCTGGCCTCAGGAATATGTGTGCATTTACTGTAGTAATTAGCTTGTGGGTCAAGTTTTGGCTTTGGTAAAAGCCTGTTGCTGCAATTACAAAATAGAACTTGTTCAATAGAGGAAGATGATAGAAGCTGTTTCTAAGGAGGGTAACTAATACCCAATTCGCGACACACAAAAAATAAATAATAATAATAATAATAATAAGCTACCAGCAGTATGTGAGAAAGAGAGTAAAGCTACACATTCAGTTTCTCTGGACCCACAGTGACATGACAGTATAAAAGAGAATACACACACTCACCCACCCAAACCCACTCACTCACTCACTCACTCACTCACTCACTCACTCACTCACTCACTCACTCACTCACTCACTCACTCACTCACTCACTCACTCACTCACTCACTCACTCACTCACTCACTCACTCACTCACTCACTCACCCAGCCACCCACACACCCACCCACAGACACACTCACCCACCCACCCACCCACAGACACTCACCCACCCACTCACCAACCCACCCACCCACCCACTCACCCACCCACACTCACCCACACACTCACCCACCCACACACCCACACTTACACTCACCCACCCACACTCACCCACCCACACTTACACTCACCCACCCACACTTACACTCACCCACACTCACCAAAACACACCTACCTAAAAGCGGCTTGTAGAGGTTGGTGAGCTTGGTGAAGGAGGGGAAGAGGTGGGGAAGGTAGTACTTCTTGAACAGACTGAAGAGAAACCTGAAGCCGGTGTCCTGGTTGTCTTTGTTCCTCCACTCTAAACTAGACGCCTTTCAGACACAAAGAGACACACAGAGTCACTACACAGCCAGACAAGAGCCCAATACAAGTTGTGTACTGGTTCCTTTACTGTTTTACACTAAAGACCTAATTTGATTGGATCATGCATTTTGAAAGTCTTCGACGAGGGCCACATTCAGATTCAGACAGTCTTGTCTAGATAGGACTGTATTGTAGCAGGAGCCTCACCTGGACAACCATGAACTTGAGCAGGGTTTGTAGGATGTAGCAGGTCTGGTCGTCTGCCAGCTTCTCCCCTGGCACAGCTGGCACCAGTGGGGTGATCTCCTCAGGCATCACCTTGGCTGTTGTGGCACAGAAAGAAAGAGAAAGAGAGGGAAAGAGAGAGAGGCACACACTGATGAACACTATATTATTAATAACAAAACAGGAGTGAGGATAACTTTCATCTCACCCCAGCAGCCTAATTCATTAAATAATCAGTGTAATTCCCTAGAACCCAGACAATTACAGTCAACTGTACCCGCTCAATTTGCACAACTTCCAGTTGGCACTGAAATATGACTTAAAAACAAGCTGGGACACATTCAGCTGTAGAGGCAGGGGACCAGAAGATGGAACAGGGAGAGCCTGGAAGGTAGGGGGAGGGGGTTTGAGTGTGTGTATGAGGTTGAGGGGTCTCACCATCGGGTGGGTTTGAGAAAGGGTTGTAGATGATGGTATCCAGGGTGCAGGGTCCTCTGGTGGAGGGCACGGCAGGGAAGCCTGGCACAAGGCAGGCGAAGATGAGGAACTGCTCCTCTGCACAGTTATTCTGCAGGGCCTGCAGCCACAGCAGGAACAGACGGATGCCCTCACATCTGATCTATAGGCAGGACGACAGGGGAAAGGTTACTGTAGACAAAACAGGATCAGACTGCTATGTCTTCTTCACAGTAATGTGTGAGGAAAATGTAAGGGTTTGTCTGAGAAAACGCACAACAATTCTTACCTTGAAAGAGTTTCCAGTGTGCAAAAGCTTTTTCAGAAGAGAACCTGAAACGGAAAGTGAGCGAGCATGAACAACAGAACAGATATAGCTTCCATCTGATTTGTATTAGAGGTACTAGACACTGCTCTGCACATTGAACATCCACATCGACTGGGCTGTAGTGGAGCGGGTCGAGGGATTCAAGTTCCTCTGTGTCCACATCACTAAGGATCTATCATGGTCCAAACACCAACGTAGTCGTGAAGAAGGTACAAGAACGCCTCTTCCACCCAGGAGGCTGAAAAGATTTGGCATGGGCACCATTGAGAGCATCTTGACTTGGTACGGCAACTGCTTGGCACCCAACCGCAAGGCGCTACAGAGGGTAGTGAGTACGGCTCAGTACATCACTGGGACCGAGCTCCCTGCCATCCAGGACCTCTATACTATACTTTTTTTTATGAGCACATGTGCACCTAAGTTGAAAAATGAAGGAGCACACAAAGAAATTTAGGAGCACAATTAGACTGTTTTCTCTGCTACCGCACGGCAAGCTGTACCAGTGCACCAAGTCTGGAACCAACAAGACCCTGAACAGCTTCTTCCTCCAAGCCATAAGACTACTGAATAGCTAATCAAATGGCTACCTGGACTACCTGCATTGTCCCTTTTTTCCACTAACTCTCTTGCACTGACTATGCACACACACTGGACTGTACCCACACAGGACTCTACACACACAGGACTCTACACACACTGGACCCACACACTCACACATACTTCCACCCCAACACACACACACACGCTTACTGACACCACACACAGCCAATGCTGCTACTGTCTATTATCTATCCTGTTGCCTAGTCACATTACCCCTACTATACTGTACATAGCTACCTCAATTACCTCGTACTACTGCACATCCTCCCTGTACATAGCCATGTTATTACCTAGTACTACTGCACTTACTCCCTGTACATATCCATGTTATTACCTAGTACTACTGCACATCCTCCCTGTACATAGCCATGTTATTACCTAGTACTACTGCACTTACTCCCTGTACATAGCCATGTTATTACCTATTACTACTGCACATCCTCCCTGTACATAGCCATGTTATTACCTAGTACTACTGCACATCCTCCCTGTATATAGCCATGTTATTACCTAGTACTACTGCACTTACTCCCTGTACATAGCCATGTTATTACCTAGTACTACTGCACATCCTCCCTGTACATAGCCATGTTATTACCTAGTACTACTGCACTTACTCCCTGTACATAGCCATGTTATTACCTATTACTACTGCACATCCTCCCTGTACATAGCCATGTTATTACCTAGTACTACTGCACATCCTCCCTGTATATAGCCATGTTATTACCTAGTACTACTGCACTTACTCCCTGTACATAGCCATGTTATTACCTATTACTACTGCACATCCTCCCTGTACATAGCCATGTTATTACCTTGTACTACTGCACATCCTCCCTGTATATAGCCATGTTATTACCTTGTACTACTGCACATCCTCACTATATATAGCCATGTTATTACCTAGTACTACTGCACATCCTCCCAGTATATAGCCATGTTATTACCTAGTACTACTGCACATCCTCCCTGTACATAGCCATGTTATTACCTTGTACTACTGCACATCCTCACTGTATATAGCCATGTTATTACCTCATACTACTGCACATCCTCCCTGTACATAGCCATGTTATTACCTAGTACTACTGCACATCCTCCCTGTACATAGCCATGTTATTACCTAGTACTACTGCACACCCTCACTGTACATAGCCATGATATTACCTAGTACTACTGCACATCCTCCCTGTACATAGCCATGTTATTACCTAGTACTACTGCACATCCTCCCTGTATATAGCCATGTTATTACCTAGTACTACTGCACATCCTCCCTGTACATAGCCATGTTATTACCTAGTACTACTGCACATCCTCCCTGTACATAGCCATGTTATTATCTAGTACTACTGCACATCCTCCCTGTACATAGCCATGTTATTACCTAGTACTACTGCACATCCTCCCTGTACATAGCCATGTTATTACCTAGTACTACTGCACATCCTCCCTGTACATAGCCATGTTATTACCTAGTACTACTGCACATCGACTCGGTACTGGCATTTTTTATTTGTTATTGTTATTCCTTATTCACTGTGTATATATTCCTCATTTCACTATTTCTATAATTTATTTATTTTTATCTTTAACTCTGCATTGTTGGAAAAGGACCCGTAAGTAAGCATTTCACTATTAGTCTACACCTGTTGTTTACGAATCATGTGACAAATACAATTTGATTTGAGCTACACTTAACACAGAGAGAAGAAAGTCTGTCTGTTCCATCAATACATATTGACCTTGGGGGTGGTGATAAACCAGTCAGGGAGGGAAGGCGGCTCATTCTACTGATGAAAATGAACATCAATTGCCTGGTGTGCATTTATGAAGCCAATCAGGTCTGTGGTAATCAAATGAGACAATACTCTGATTGCTAAATGCCTGGTTTGCCGCTCATCAGGTTAAATCAATGACGTTCCCCGTGTTGGCTAAATGAAGAAAGAAAAAAAAAAATCGCTTCCCAATCCCAACTTCTAGACTCCAAGAGATTGGAAATGAGAGGGAAGGAGAGACGGAGCGAGATCAATTTTCCACCAGGTAATGGTCTGTGTAAGTGCTTGTTTCAATAGTGGAGGGATCACTAAAACACACCACTGGGGCCTGTCTTACTGGATCTGACTGTAGGAGTGCCACAGCTCCCGGCCCTCATTGCTAATTCTAAGCATTGTCATGTACCCACTTTGGGCAGTAGGGTCAATAGTAGGCCGTTGTCTAGGTGAGAGGTGACTCTCTTAAAGCTGCAATCCATAATGGTGAAACTGCCAGGTCCATTTGGAATATTTAAATCAAATTCACAAACTTCGCAAACAACAGGTGTAGACTAACAGTGAAATGCTTACTTACGAGCCCTTCCCAACAACGCAGATAGCGAGAAAATAGAGAAATAATAGAGAAGTAAAACATGTAATAATAGATATACAATGAGTAATGATAACTTGGCTATATACACGGGGTACCAGTAGCAAGTCTATGTGAAGGAGTATGAGGTAATTGAGGTAGATATACAGTATATGTAGGAAAAAGTGAATAGGCAACAGGATAGATAATTAAAAGTAGTAGCAGCGTATGCAATGAGTCAAAAAAGTGAATGCAGATAATCCAGGTAGCTTTTTGGTTAACTATTTAACTAACTATTTAGCAGGCTTATGGCAGGGGGTTGTTCAGGGTCCTGTTGGTTCCAGACATGCTGCATCGGTACTGCTTGCTATGCGCTAGCAGATATAACAGTCTGACTTGGGTGGCTGGAGTCTGACAATTTTTAAGGCCTTCCTCAAAAAAGAAGATACTGCAAACAACAAACACAGTTTTTGCACGCGCGATAGAAATAGCAGAATATGTACTGCCATTTTTTTTTTACCACACTGCTCACCTCCTCACCTCTGTTTAGTCAGGAAAACAAAAACCCTAACAAATGCGCCTGGGGCGACCAGTGGTGCCGTTTCACCTTTCAAGCATTCTATTCAAACACCTACACAACCCAGCAGACCATCTCACAGAATAGCATCGGCTGAATTATGATGTGTGCTGCAAGCAGCAGGGGGACTTTCCTAAAAGGGTGAGGCTAGGGAAAACGAGACAGGTTTTAGCTGGTGATTTGTGGACCCGGGAGCAGGGTGCGTGTTTGGGGGCTGCCGAGGGGGGATGAACCTCCATATTTGGAGTAATAAGCCCCAGGGGTGATTGGCGGCGGCAATCTCTGCCTCGCCGCTTTAGCGGAGAAACGACTGACAAACAGAAGATTATAATTGAGGTTATCGCTGCTTGTTAGGGTCCTCCTGCTCGCGAGGCTGAAACCGAGCGAAGCATAATTCAATTACCAATTTGCATTTCAAATTAGACTTTCATTTGCATTTTTTCATTTACTTCTCCTTCCACTACTAATTATTTTCTTCTTACACGTAGTTGTCTTCTTAAGCGTAGTTGTGCTGATAATCTGTGCTTCCATGGTTTATTTTGGTGGTTGTAGCAGCAGGAGGGGAGAGAACAGGCTTAAGGCTACTGTACCTATGCAGAAGAATGCAAACATTTCCAGTGTAGGCCTATTGAAGGAGGCTAAAGCACTGTCAGTACAGACTTAGAAAACAGCTGATTCAGTGGTACATACCTATACTGTGGAACTGCCATCGACTGTAGATTTTTTCTGGTAGAAGTTGCAGGATTTTCTGGAAAATATGATAAATAATGTGTAAGTATTTGCAAAATCTCCAAACAGAACAATCACTTACGGCAAAACAGTCACAGAGACAGAGCAAAGAAACCTGATCCCAAAAGCAGCAATGAAAGAAAACATTTGCTCGATAAGCTTTAAACAACTCAATGTGGTGCTACTTCATTAAGTGACAATGATATAAACACACCACATGCCTGGCCTTGTTGACAAGCTGCTCAGCCATATATCCTAAACGCAGCCCAGAAGCATAGCAGCCTTGTCAGTTAGTCAGTAGACACTGCTCTCCTCCTCCTCCTGTGTACGTGTCTCTGGCCTGCTATAGGGATGGCCCTGGTGACAACACTGGAAATGTCATCACCTCGCCAACCATAGATTTACAACTCAATTAGAGCGTGCTGACCTTTCAGCAGGCTATCATTATTCCTCCACTGGGGGACGGGTTATCTGGGGGATGGAAAAGAGTCCAGGGGGATGGATGGATGAGAGGGATGGATGGATGAGAGGGATGGATGGATGAGATGAGAGGGATGGATGGATGAGAAGAGAGGGATGGATGGATGAGAAGAGAGGGATGGATGGATGGATGGAGGATGAGAGGGATGGATGGATGAGAAGAGAGGGATGGATGGATGGATGAGAGGGATGGATGGATGGATGAGAGGGATGAGGGGGGTGGATGGATGACAAGGGGTTGAGAAGAGAGGATACCACTGTGTAATGAGCAGTGTGTGGCGGCGGTCATATAATAGCCAGTGCATTGTGGGTAATAGATTAACCACTTGGTTCACCACTCATCACCCCTCATCATCGACCCAATAAGACAAATACCATTTGCAATTTAGAGGTCTAAAGCCCGGTGAACGGTGCTCCTTTGCGAGAGAGATAGAGAGACAGAAGAGATAGAGACAGAAGAGAAGAGAGAGAAAGAGAAGAGAGAGAAGAGAGCCGAGAGAAGAGCGCAAGAGGAGAGAGCGTGGGTGAAGATTAAGTCCTCACCAGCAGTAGCTACACATGTGAGCTGAATTTGCAGTGAGTCTTGAGAAAGGAAGAGTCCATACTCGCGGAGCACGTCTCCACAGCCGGAGGGAGAGAGACCAGAGCCTGGATCAGTGGCCAAGATGAGAGCAACCACACCACATTATGCTGAGACTTAGTCGCTTCCAAAATGTATCTCACGTTTGGAGTACAACACATCTCTGTGACTCCTCCTCTCTCTGTATGTCGTCTCCTCTCTCTGTATGTCGTCTCCTCTCTCTGTATGTCGTCTCCTCTCTCTGTATGACTCCCCCTCGCTCTGTATGTCGTCTCCTCGCTCTGTATGTCGTCTCCTCGCTCTGTATGTCGTCTCCTCGCTCTATATGTCGTCTCCTCTCTCTGTATGACTCCCGCTCTCTCTGTGTGACTCCTCCTCTCTCTGTGTGACTCCTCCTCTCTCTGTGTGACTCCTCCTCTCTCTGTGTGACTCCTCCTCTCTCTGTGTGACGTCTCCTCTCTCTGTATGACGTCTCCTCTCTCTGTATGACGTCTCCTCTCTCTGTATGACGTCTCCTCTCTCTGTATGACGTCTCCTCTCTCTGTATGACGTCTCCTCTCTCTGTATGACGTCTCCTCTCTCTGTATGACGTCTCCTCTCTCTGTATGACGTCTCCTCTCTCTGTGGGACTGTGTCCCTGTGTCCTGGTTGACTCCTCTCTGATCCTGAGAATGATGACACATGCCCCTCTCTATTGATGCCGACTGGGATTAGACATCCCCAGCCCACGCACGGACACACTCCTTAGAGCAGCAGACACATTATTCTAGGTGGTAACTCAGTAAAGGCCAGTCTAAGATGGTGTGGTTTACAGGGAGGGAGGGTGTGTGTGTAGTGGGTTTGTGTTTGTGTGTGTGTAGTAACACCCACCATTCTTCCAGGGATAAGCAGGGAATGAGGTGCAGAAGCAAGCGGTGTGAATGCCAGCAAAGATGGGACTTTACTGGCTGATATGAAGCACTGTGAGACTGACAAAGGGGCTGAGCGGAGTGGGCCGACAGAGTTACAGTACTCTAATCTGGAGCTGTACTCCAGGCATAAAGATGTAGCATTATGCCTCCAACTCCAACCACATTTACATGATCTACACTTTCCAGCCACAGGGTGAACATGACACTTCTACCAGAGGTGGCCCACAAGGCCATTCCAGCATTCACAGACAGGAGGACCCCAGGAGAACATTTCAGATGTTTTTGTCATTCTGCCACTAAATGAAGCTTCATTTGACACAACAATGAGGAAGTTTGTGAATAATGCAACAGGATTCTGTGGAGTTTCAACTAATATTAAATGACACCCTTGGGGAGGGACAGAGAACGAGAGAATGAGAGAGCAAGAGAGAGAGAGACTCCTCTCGCTGTATGTCTCCTCCTTTCTCTGTATGTCTCCTCCTGTGATTGTAATAATGTGATTGTAAAATGTCCAGTCAGTCACACAGAGTAAGACACTGAGGATGTCTCCAAGCCAACCCCACAGTGTAAATAACAGAGGATTATTATTAAAAATATAGATTTTTTAATTTAACCTTTATTTAACTAGGCAAGTCAGTTAAGAACAAATTCTTATTTACAAGATTCGAACCAGGTTGTCTGTAGTGACGCCTCTAGCACTGAGAAGCAGTGTCTTAGACCACTGCGCCACTTGGGAGCCACCAAATCAACAGCCCTGTTTGTAGAACTACGCTGTGTGCTTAAGGTCGTTGTCCTGTTGGAAGGTAAACCGACGCCCCAGTCTGAGGGCCTGAGTGCTCTGAAGCAGGTTTTCATCAAGGATCTCTCTTTACTTTGCTCCATTCATCTTTGCCTCCATCCTGACTAGTCTCCCAGTCCCTGCCGCTGAAAAACATCCCCACAGCATGATTCTGCCACCACCATGCTTCACCGTAGGGATGGTGCCAGGTTTCCTATTAGAGAGACCATTGGGTTCTTGGTCACCTCTCTGACCAAGGCCCTTCTCCCCCGATTGCTCAGTTTGGCCGGGCGGCCAGCTCTAGAAAGAGTCTTGGTGGTTCCAAACTTCTTCCATTTAAGAATGATAGAGGCCACTGTGTTCTTAGGGACCTTCAATGACGCACAAATTGTTTGGTACCCTTCCCAGATCTGTGCCTCGACACAATCCTGTCTCGGAGCTATACGGACAATTCCTTTGACCTCATGGCTTGGTTTTTACTCTGACATGCACTGTCAACTGTGGGACCTTATATAGACAGATGTGTGCCTTTCCAAATCATGTCCAATCAATTGAATTTACCACAGTTGGACTCTAAGAAACATCAAGGATAATCAATGGAAACAGGATGCACCTGAGCTCAATTTCGAGTCTCATAGCAAGGGGTCTAAATACTTATGTAAATAAGGACCTTGTCATTATGGGGTATTGTGTGTTGATTGCCGAGGAGTAGCATATGTATCAAAATGTGGAAAAAGTCAAGGGGTCTGAATACTTTCAAAAGGCACTGTAGCCTATAGCCTATCAAATAGTAGTCTGGTTTTAGGCCTAATGGGTAGCCAATCAAAGTTTTTTTTTAAAGTTTTTTTAATCTACATTTGGCTTTAACAAGTTTATTAGACGTGCAATCTAGCACATGCTGTATTATCGAGACGTTCACGAAATGTGTTCATTCTACTCTCTAACCAGTAGCTGGCAGCAACACAATACACTGCAGCCCTTCCTCAAGCTAATGATAACCAATCTGATCAGATTCACATTGATGATATATTCGTTTTTTCCCCTCCACATAGGCTATTTCTCTTTACTCCAAGTTAAAGCCAAACTAGCCTGAATTTGCTGACCCTTACATTTCATAGAATATCTTTTAAAAAATCCAGTGACTGTTGCCGAATAGATACATTTGGACAAAAATAGCAACCTGCAAAATGTAGGCCTAAGCCTTCCTCTATACAGCAATGGATCACATGAAAAATTAGGCCTGGTCTACACTGCCAAACTACATATTTTATTGTATTTTTATTTAACTAGGCAAGTCAGTTAAGAACAAATTCTTATTTACAATGACGGTCTACCTACTGGGTCAGCATGTAGGTGAGTAGAGTAGGCCTACATTAGCATAACAGTTAATCCAAACATCTGTCAATCTTAATCCAAACAGGAGAGGAAGAAAACACATAACGTATCTACAGTACATGCGTGTTCATTGTCCTGAAGCATGTTGTAGATAACAAGCTAATAAAAAGCATTAAGCTCTTCCACCTTTTATGTGTACCAAGGGGGAGATGAGGCCATTAGCCCAGAGACAGAGGCTGAGGAGAGGTACTGATGGGCAGCCATGATACAGGTTGACATTATTTTATTCATGACCTACTTGGACAATTTACAAACCCCGCACTTTAATGTTGTGGCTCTGCACTGAACACTTAAACTGACGCCAATCACGGCCCCATGAGCGATGGCTAAGACTAGCCCAGTAAATAACGAGAGCTGTGTAAACCAAGCGCTGTCCTGTCCCCTCCCCTCTCCTCCATGGCTTCTTTACTTCATAACATGATTACCATCCTGTCTCACTAGTACAGCACTGACTGGAGTGTAGGCTGTGCAGTAGTGCAGTAACAAAAACATCAACTCACAGAGCTGGACGTTTCTGACTACGCTCCTTTACCCAAAGGTATATTGCCATAGGGTATTTGTATTTATTAGGGATCCCCACTCTTCCTGAGGTCTAAACATATTAAAAGCACTTACATTACATATATATAAAAAAAAGATAAAACAGTACATCATATAACATAATTACACCACTACAATACAAAATGTTTAGTACCACCATATAACAATATCACAACGTGTGCATATGCATGTGCCTGTACCTTTGTGTGTGTCTCTTCACAGTCCCCGTAGTTCCATAAGGTGTATTTTTACCTGTTTGTTTTTTTAAAGTCTGATTTTACTGCTTGTATCGGTTACTTAATGTGGAATAGAGTTCCATGTAGTCATGGCTCTATGTATTACTTTGCGCCTCCCATAGTCTGGACTTGGGGACTGTGAAGACCTCTGGTGGCATGTCTTGTGGGGTATGCATGGGTGTCCGAGCTGTGTGCTAGCATTTTAAAAACAGAAAGCTTGGTACATTCAGCTTGTCAACACCTCTTACAAAAACAAGTAGTGATGAATTCAATCTCTCATCCACTTTGAACCATGGGAGATTGACATGCTTGGGGACTGTGAAGACCTCTGGTGGCATGTCTTGTCACCAGAGTCCCTCTTTGTGGTATCTGACCACATTACTGAACAGTAGTCTAGGTGGAAAAACAAAGACCTGTAGGACCTGCCTTGTTAGTGTTGTTAAGAAGGTAGAGCAACGCTTTATTATGGACAGACTTCTCCCCAGCTTAGCTACTGTTGTATCAATATGTGTTGACCATGACAGTTTACAATCCAGGGTTACTCCAAGCAGTTTAGTCACCTCAACGAGGTCAATTTCCACATTATTCATTACAAGATGCAGTTGAGGTTTAGGGTTTAGTGAATGATTTGTCCCAAATACAATGATTTAGTTTTAGAAATATTTAGGACTAACTTATTCCTTGCCACCCATTCTGAAACTAACTGCAGCTCTTTGTTAAGTGTTGCAGTCATTTCAGTCACTGTAGTAGCTGAAGTGTATAGTGTGGAGTCATCCGCATACATAGACACACTGTCGTTAGTAAAGACTGAAAAAAGGAAGGGGCCTAAACATTGTCATTCCTGATTCTACCTGGATTGTGTTTGAGAGGCTTCCATTAAAGAACACCCTCTGTGTTCTGTTAGACAAGTAACTCTTTATCCACATTATAGCAGGGGGTGTAAATCCATAACACATGCATTTTTCCAGCAGCAGACTATGATCGATAATGTAAAAAGCTGCACTTAAGTCTAACAAGACAGCCCCCGCAATAATTGTATCATCAATCTCTCTCAGCCAATCATCAGTCATTTGTGTAAGTGCTGTGCTTGTTCAGTGTCCTTCCCTATAAGTGTGCTGAAAGTCTGTTGTAAATTTGTTTCCTGTGAAATAGCATTGTATCTCATCAAACACCATTTTTTACAGAAGTTTATTAAGGGTTGGTAACAGGCTGATTGGTTGGCTATTTGAGCCAGTAAAAGGGGGCTTTACTATTCTTTGGTAGCGGAATGACTTTAGCCTCCCTCCAGGCCTGAGGGCACAAACTTTCTGGTAGGCTTAAATTGAAGATGTGGCAAATAGGAGTGGCAATATCGTCCGCTATCATCCTCAGTAATTTTCCATCTAGATTGTTAGACCCTGGTGACTTGTCATTGTTGATAGACAACTATAATTTTTCACCTCTTCCACACTGACTTTACGGAACTATCAGTGGGTTTTGTGATGAATGAGCCATCCGATTCAATGAATGATGGAGCCGAGTTTGCCTTTTTTCCAAAAATGTTATTTAAGGTGTCCAAAGCTTTTTACTATCATTCTTTATATAATTTATTTTCGTTTCACAGTATAGTTTATTTTCTGTTAATTTAGTTCCGTAAAATGATTTCTTAATTTGCAGTACGTTTGCCAATCAGTTGGGCTGCCAGACTTATTTGTCATAATGTACCTTTTGCCTCATCCCTCACAGCCGTACCATTTTTTAATTCCTCATCAATCCGTGGGGATTTAACAGTTCTTACAGTCATTTTCTTAATGGGTGCGTGCTTATTAGTAACTGGAATAAGCAGTTTCAGAAATGTGTCAAGTGCAGCATCTGGTTGTTCCTCATTACACACCACAGACCAGCAAATATTCTTTACATAATCAACATATGATTCCCTACAAAACGTATTGTATGAGCTCTTATACACTATATTAGGCCCAGCCTTTGGAACTTTGGTTTTCCTACATATGGCTACTATAATGTGATCACTACATCCTATGGATTTGGATACTGCTTTAAAGCACATTTCTGCAGCGTTAGTAAAGACGTCATCAATACATGTTGATGATTTCATTCCTGTGCTGTTTGTAACCACCCTGGTAGGTTGACTGACAACCTGAATCAGGTTGCAGGCACTGGTTACAGTTTTTCCTTGAGTGGGCAGCTTGATGAGAGCCAGTCAATATTTGAAATCACCCAGAAAATATACTTCGCTGTTGAAATCACATACACTATCAAGCATTTCACACAGATACTGACTGTTAGCACTTTGTGGTCTATAGCAGCTTCCCACCAGAATGGGCTTTAGGTGAGGCAGATTAACCTGTAGCCATATTACTTGAACAGTATTTAACATGAAATCCTCTTTAAGCTTTGCAGGAATGTGGTTCTGAGTATAGACCGCAACACCGCCCCCATTGGCATTTCTGTCTTTTCGGTAGAGGTTATAACCATGTATTGCTACCACTGTATCATCAAAGGTATTATCTAAGTGAGTTTCAGAGATAGTAAGAATATGAACTTCATCTGTTACAAGCAAGTTATTGACTTCATGGACCTTTTTTCCCAGGCTGCATATGTTAATATGGGCTATTTTTAGCACTTTCCCTGGTTGCTTGATTGCTTTTAATGCTTTACTGGGAAGCTTATCAGAAGCAGACTGGCTCATGTTATTTATATTGGAGCTGATAATGCAGGGTGAGCTGCACACTGCCTCAGTGCTAACAGTGTAACTCTGGTTCATAGGCTCATGATTAATGCATACAAAAGCTGTAGAATCAACAGAGGTATTCAGGGGGACATAAATTAAGTTACTTAGGTTAGGTTAGGTTAGGTAATCTTTATTATCCCCGAGGGGCAACTTGTTGCACAGCCAGCAGTTCATTCAACCATCATCGCAGTTAATACTTTATTTTATGTTATTCAAGAGGCCAATAGCAGCAGGGACAAAATCATTCTTAAATCTGTTGGTCCTGCATCTTGGTAAGATATATCTGCGACCAGATGGAAGCAACCTGAACTCACTGAACAGGGGGCGACTAGGGTCAGCAAGGATTGACTGGGCCTTCTTTGTGGCTCTGACTTTGTCCAATTGGGGGAGGTCGTTTAGATTTATGCCTACAATTGTACTGCACAATCTAACAATTCCCTCAAACCTATTTCTATTTTTCAAGGACAGTGACCCAAACCAGCAAGTAAAAGAGAAGGTTAAAACAGAGTCAATAAAAGAAGAATAAAACATTGTCATAAAAGTGCTGTCAACATTAAAACCTCTGAGCTTCCGATAAAAGTACATGCGCTGATTGGCCTTTGCACAAACAACACCAGTATTTGGTTCAAAGGTTAACTTATTATCAATTATTGTTCCCAGATACTTGTACTGTTGAACAACTTCAACATCCTGACCATAAATAACAGCAGGAGCAATAGGCGGGGGCTTCTTCCTAAAATCAATTATCATTTCCTTTGTTTTAGACACATTTATGTCCAAGAAGGAACGTTTGCACCAAAATCATCAACCACCGGACCATGGTCAGATTCATCATTCCTGAGCAGGGACACAATGATGGAATCATCCGCAAACTTGATGATATGTCTGCCCTCAAAATTACACTGACACTCATTTGTATATAAAACAAATCAAATTGGTGAGAGGACACACCCCTGGGGAAAACCGGCGGAAGATACATGGGCATCAGATAAAACGTCACTGACTTTTCAGACCTATCAGTTAAAAAGGTAAATGTTGTAAGTGCTGGCAAGTTCATCTGCTAATATGCGAGGTTGGATACAGTTAAAAGCTTAAGAGAAGTCAATAAAAAGCAATCGTACAAAATTCTTTGCACCATCCAGGTGCTCCAGGATCATATTAAGTAATGTGCCTGTGGCATTCTCAACACTCCTGCCTGCCCTGTAAGCAAATTGGAGTGGATCCAATTTTGTGTGGGTTGCACCCAAAATTCCTCTTTTATAATCTTCTCAAAGGTTTTCATAACGAGAGAAGTAAGTGCCACAGTCCTATAGTCGTTGAGTGATTTTGGTGGTTTAATCTTGGGCACAGGTACAATCACTGAATCATTCCAGAGACGAGGGACCCGATGGAGTTGAAGTGACTTCATGAAGAGGAAGGAAAATATATGTCAGACAATGGTTCTGCACAGTTCTTAAGAAGTCGACCGCAAATTTTATCTGGACCAGGGCTTTTCCTCTCCTTCACTCCCCTGAAGAGTTTAAAAACCTTGTCCCTATCAACATGCATCTCATTCTGCTCTGGGCATGCATTTCTATACACAGAAAGTTCCTTGCTAAAATCATAAGTATTAAAACGATTATAAAAAATGTTCAGATCATTAGCAAGCTCAGAGTCAGACTTGCCGAAAAAAGAAAATGGGACATTTCTTAGACTGCATGCCCATCATAGACTTTACGCCCTCCCATGCAGGGCGTGAATTTCCAGTACTCAGCAGGGTTTCTACTTTGTCCTTATATTTAAGTTTAGCAAGTTTAAGTTCCTTCTTAACTTGCTTCTGCAATTCCCTGCAACGAGTATCATCCCCCTGGTAAAAAGTAATGTTTCTCTGATTAATTGTCTGTTTAACAGATTTGGACACCCATGGTTTGTTATTAGGAAAAATTAAAATTGGTTTCTTTGGGTTTTCCAAATATTCACAAAAATTTATATATGCAGAGACAGTCTCAGTAAATTCATCCAAATCGGAGCAAACATCTTTAAATAAATCCCAGTCTTTGCAACTGTAACAATCCTGGAGACACTGAATGGACTCCTCTGACCAGGCAGGAACAAAGCGTTGCTCAGGATTAGTTATTTTCAGGACAGATTTGTAGATCAGAGCCAAATAAACAACATTGGGATCGGACATATCAAGAGAAGCTCTACGCAAGGATATGTAAGCTCCCTTAATGGAACCATAACAAAGATCCAAACATTTCATGTGCCTAGCAGGACAAGTAACATATTGATAAAAGTTACAAAGCGCCTTTCCGTGATTGAAGTCGGCCATAACAAAGTTAGGCATGTCCAGTGCGATACTTTGTAGCCTGTTGTCGCCCGAGTTGCGGTGTCGACATTAGCCTTCAGGTGGATATACACAAGTGTAACAAATATCTGTGGGAATTCCCTTGGTAAATAAAATGGTCGTAGAGAAACAGACAAGAGTTCAATTTCCGGAGCGCACAGTGTTTCCCTGACCACAACCGTGTTGCACCAGTTGTTGTTGACATATAAACACAATCCTCTTCCGAGTGATTTCCCAGTCACTGGAGAGTCTCTATCAAGTCGCAGCGGTACCCCAAAACCATCGATTTCCAGTTTCAGTCAAGGCAATAAGACAGACATTCCTGTATTCCGATACGAACTTGACATTCGCCTGATGTTCAATCAACCTTGTAACGGAGGTACTGTACATTGGCAAGGATAATTAAGGGAAGGGGAATCCGCCGATGGCCTTGTCTTTTAAGCCTCTGGTGCACTCCACCGCGACTACCCCTTTTCCTCACTCCCGTTGGCCTGGATGACCAGCTCCAATGCCGAGTAATCTCCGTAGGGAAACCTGATGTCAGATCCACGATTCCCATGAGCGGAATCCGACATAGCAGAAGGAACTACTGGCTATACTGAAGAGGCTCATGATTCTCACAAAGTCCTCTCAAAAAGTGACAAAAGAGCGAGCGTCAGAACAAGTAAAAAGACCGTCAGCCTGAGGTGAGTCATTGTTACTTCAATCTCATGCAGTCAGATTAAGAAGAAATAAGTTAGTAGTGAATTTAAAACGAGTTGTACATCAACAGGGTAACACACAACGCACAACTGCTACTGCTTGTCGCCATTAAAAATAGGCCTACATTGTGTCTGCTAACGCCCCTAGGATAATGTACATTTGATGCAGCATTATGACTACTCATTGTCACAATGGTAGGGATTAACTGAGCTGGTCTTGGGCCATTGATAAGTCATTGTTTCAACCCAGCCTTGAAATGCGTGGACAGAAGGTGTTGTGTTGAAGTCGGAAGTTTACATACACCTTAGCCAAATACATTTATACTCAGTTTTTCACAATTCCTGACATTTAATCCTAGTAAAAATTCCCTGTTTCAGGTCAGTTAGAATCACCACTTTTTTATTTCTTTCATCACATTCCCAGTGGGTCAGAAGTTTACATACACTCAATTAGTATTTGGTAGCAATGCCTTTAAATTGTTTAACTTGGGTCAAACATTTCTGCTAGCCTTCCAAAAGCTTCCCACAATAAGTTGGGTGAACTTTGGCCCATTCCTCCTGACAGAACTGGTGTAACTGAGTCAGGTTTGTAGGCCTCCTTGCTCGTACACGCTTTTTCAGTTCTGCCCACAAATTTTCTATAGGATTGAGGGCTTTGTGACGGCCACTCCAATACCTTGACTTTGTTGTCCTTAAGACATTTTGCCACAACTTTGGAAGTATGCTTGGGATCATTGTCCATTTGGAAGACCCATTTGCGACTAAGCTTTAACTTCCTGACTGATGTCTTGAGATGTTGCTTCAATATATCCACATAATTTTCCTTCCTCATGATGCCATCTATTTTGTGAAGTGCACCAGTCCCTCCTGCAGCAAAGCTCCCCCACAACATGATGCTGCCACCCCCGTGCTTCATGGTTTGGATGGTGTTCTTCGGCTTGCAAGCCTCCCCCTTTTTCCTCCAAACATAACGATGGTCATTATGGCCAAGCAGTTCTATTTTTGTTTTATCAGACCAGAGGACATTTCTCAAAAAAGTACGATCTTTGTCCCCATGTATAGTTGCAAACCGTAGTCTGGCTTTTTTATGGCGGTTTTGGAGCAGTGGCTTCAATTGTTTTTCTGAGGTCTTGGCTGATTTCTTTTGATTTTCCCATGATGTCGAGCAAAGAGGCACTGAGTTTGAAGGTAGGTCTTGAAATACATCCACAGGTACACCTCCAATTGACTCAAATTATGTCAATTAGCCCATCAGAAACTTCTAAAGCCGTAATTTTCTGGAATTTTCCAAGCTGTTTAAATGCACAGTCAGCTTAGTGTATGTAAACTTCTGACCCACTGGAAATGAGATATAGTGAATTATAAGTGAAATAATCTGTCTCTAAACAATTGTTGGAAGAATTACTTGTGTCATGCACAAAGTAGATGTCCTAACCAAACTATAGTTTGTTAATATGAAATCTGTGGCGTGGTTGAAAAATGCGTTTTAATGACATCAACTTAAGTGTATGTCAATTTCCGACTTCAACTGTATATCAATCACTTCTTTTCTGAGCACCACCCTATTAAAGAATGTATTCTGGACATAGACTGGGGCTTTCCCAGTCTGGACGTCAGAGTAGGCCTTAACTCAGAGTGGTGAGTCAGGGGCTGGATGACAGATGGGTGGGGATGGCTGTGTCAGAATCAGGTCGCAGCCCAGAGACTCAGACTAGGGAAGCAGACACACACATTTCACTCTAAGGTCCCCTAATCACAGAACCACAGGGCTACAGCCAGTCCTATAACCTCAAACCTGGTCACAGGGCCACAGCCAGTCCCATAACATGGTCACAGAACCACAGTCAGTCCCATAACCTCTAACCTGCTCACAGAACCACAGCCAATCCCATAACCCCTAAAACAGCCTAAACCCATTCCTGACTCACTCCCCTACTGTGCCTCCATATCCTGAAATGTTCCATATCTGGGGCTGGTGCTTATTTTAAGGTTGATTGATTAGTGGAACTCAAACTAACGATATGGACTTGCCACTGCAAATATGGCCATTGCAGTTCACAGCACAAGATGTCATCATACAAATGTATAAACATTGAAGTGTGTGATTACAAAAGACACAGCACAGAATCAAGAGCCCGACAACAGGCACATGCCCTCCATAAAGGACAGAAGAAAACAAACCTGTGCCCGCCGTTGAAAACTTCTATGAGCTTATTCCATGCCTTTCTACTGTCAATCTATCCCCTTACAGTAAAGTGAATACGTTTTTGGGCTAACACAAAACGACACACATTAGTGCTAAGCGTATTTGTGTGCTCGCAGGTAGACATGGATATAACATCCATACAGTACATCCATACAGTATTCTCAGAGAGAAGGGAACACAAATGTGTTAGCTGAAGATCAAAGCTCTGTCCGTATCAGTCCTGTACACACCCCTCCGAGTGAGCTTATCTTCTCAGCACACTGTAAAAGCACACGGCCACTGCAGACTGGGGCTAAAAGGGGACACACTAGGGTTAAGCTGCTTTCAATAGGAGTTATTTTTCAAAGGATAACCTATAAATATTTAAAAGGCATGTGGAATCTGAAGCCTTATGTCTGTGTGTAGACAGACATACTTCTCATTCTGTGGAGTTAGGCTGAGAAAGCCAGACTGAAACCTAGCTTTATTCCACATGGACAGACAGAGAGCTCTTCCTGTCAATACCAGGCTGGATGTCAGCTAGACCGGGGCCCAGGTTTAAAAATGCATGGAGAGAGAAGTTCAGTCAGGTGAACGTGAAGGTACGGTATCACAAATAGAGTTTGACCTCAGTTTGTTAAAGTTCTCACTCAACAGTCAAATACAGGAGAAAGACTGAGTAGCCTACCGTGTCAATAACATACAGAGGAAATTGCATACACCTGTAATACCAGCACGCCAATAAAGCACATAACACATACAGTATGTTCTGCACCTCACACCATTAACAGTGTGTGTGTGCAAATAAGAAGCCAAACGCAGTGAAACCTGATAATATAGAGGCCTGATTGAGGATGCCTGGCTAGCTCTCTGACACCGTTTAGCATAGATCTAACAGAGACCAGTAGGCCCATGTCCAGACCGATCATCTTCCTCTGTCCTGCCCTGCTAGACTAACGTCTATTGGCACAGTGAAAAGAACACTCCCCTCACTAGGGCTGTGATGATACCAGAATGAAAATATTTTTTTCCATGGCAAAAATTGGAACACGAAGCAGACCAACCTCTTCGATCCTTTAAAAACCTGCTGTATGTAAAATAGTGTGCTATAACTTGGAAATAAATACATGTGACTCTACTAACGACTACCATGATACTGGTATCATCCCGGCCCAACCCCTCACAGACTCCATTCCCACTGAAAGGAACAAACTGTTCCTCTCCTCTCTCAACCACTCTTCCTGATCGAGAGACTCCCAGCCAGCCCTGCCATGAGCAAATGTTACTGGAGAGCTGCCTGTTTATATTGGAAACTGGAGCTGCCGTTTCAGTTAGGTGGGGAAACAACGTGGGGGACTTTAACCTCCAGGAGAGGCACCAGACCATGGAGAATGACAGCACAACACTCACCTCTACTGAACAAAAACACATTAATACAGTACAAAGCAAGATTTCTGCCATCTCTGTGTGCTGCCTTCAACACCATCTAACTGGGTCTATTAACTCTTTAACAATGCGCTTTCTTTTTCTGTTTGAGGTGAATTCAGGAAGTAGGCTGGCAGGTAGAATCAGCACTAGTGCTGGGAATTGCCAGGGACCTCACAATATGATATTCTCACGATTCTATACGTATTCAATTCAATACTGTGTTTTTATTGTGATTCGACGTTCCAAACATATTGCTCACCATATGTCTGCTGCAGAGGTTCAATAGAGTGCTGAAAACAAATTGCCTCCCTATTAAAAAAAGAAGATGGAGAACAAGCTACGAAAATAAAATACTGGAGTTTTGGTGCAAGTACAGCAAACTAGCGCAAAAATATTGCGTTATTGTCAAAAGGATGCGATATATCATCAAAAATAATATCCCGATATGTAACTATCGTTTCCCCCCTCCCACCACTAATTAGCACCATGGAAACTGTGTTGGCCCCTCCCCTCAGTAACATGCAGAGTTGAGTAAACAGGTTGAATGACCATAGAGACAGATCTGATCCATGTCTATGGCTGGAATTGTCACTAGCCATCAGAAAGGGAATCATCATCATTCAGAACAGAAAGGTACAGCAACTTACTTCAAAAATAAAGAGGATTGAGTCCAGCTCCTCCCTCTGAGATTTGTTCCCTGAAAGAGAGAAGAGACTATTTAAATGTCACTCCATGACAAAAGTCACTGACTCAAAGCCACAAGAGGGTAGAACACATTGAAATGTTGCTTGTTAGGGGGAGGTAGATGCAGAAGCGTTGGAATGGTTTAGTCAGGGCGGCAGGAAGCCTGGCGGTCAGGAGCTTTGGGCCAGTAACCGAAAAGTTGCAGGATCGAATCCTTGCGCCGACAAGGTAAAATCTGTCCTTTTGCCCTTGTGCAAGGCAATGAACCCTAATTGTTCCAGGGTCACTGTCAATAATGGCTGATCCCCTGGCGGTGACCCCACTCTCCAAGGGTGTCTCAGGGGGAGTGGGATATGCAAAAAACACATTTCCATTTGACACCTCACACAGGTTACCCACTTGTACACACAGTGAAACAGCACCCCCCAAATTATTGTATTATTATAGACAGTCAGTTTAATCCATAAAAGAAATGTAAACATTGGAGTTTGGAAACTGCCACTTCCTCCTAGTTTTTTTTAACCTGTGTTATAAGTCCAGCATCTACATTTCATTCAGATCAGTCTTAGTTGATCACAACACTGGGGATGGGAGTTCTGTCTTACAATGAAGTGAGAAACATTGACATGAATAAGAACTGAGGGCCAGGGTAGTAGGAAAGAGCATAGAGCATGTATTAGACATGGAGGTTGTCAGCCATGACTCACAGTGAGTGCTGGAAGGGGACTTGGGGAAAGGATTACATTACAGAGCCCATGCATTAACAAACAGACAGACAGCAGGGGGGAGAGAAGCCCTGTCCAGAAACAACCCCTGGCTGTGCCCTACCCCTTAAGCACTTGTGTAGATCTGAAAGAATAAGATGGGTAGGCTATAAGAAATATGGTAGTACTGAAGTGTAGCTCCACCTTGCCCTCTGATAGGTAAATACACTCCTTATTGCTTTGGGCAAGATCTATATATTTTTCCTTCTCCTCTCCTCCCCCTCTCTATATGTGTTTACCTAGAGTACATGTATCTGGGAGAAATCCTGCACTAAATCAATTTCTTCACTGAAAGAGGAGTAGTGTGTCAGAGTAGAGTGTGGCTGGTATTTTAATTTTTTAATTTCACCTTTATTTAACCAGGTAGGTCAGTTGAGAACAAGTTCTCATTTACAACTGTGACCTGGCCAAGACAAAGCAAAGCAGTATGACAAAAAACAACACAGAGTTACACATGGGAAATAAACAAACGTACAGTCAATAACACAATAGAAAATCTATATACAGAGTGCAAATGTAGTGCAAAATGCAGTAAGGTTAGACTATAGTGGTGAGATAAATTACAGATTAGAATTAACACTGGAATGATGGATGTGCAAATGATGATGTGCAAATAGAAATACTGGAGTGCAAAATGAGCGGAAGTTAAAAAATAAATATGGGGATGAGGTAGTAGGGTGGGCTATTTACAGAAGGGCTATATACAGGTGCAGTGATCGATAAGCAGCTTTGACAGCTGATGCTTAAAGTTAGTGAGGAAGATAGGAACCTCTAGCTTCAAGGATTTTTGCAATTCGTTCCAGTCATTGGCAGCAGAGAACTGGAAGGAATGGCGGCCAAAGGAGGTGTTGGCTTTGGGGGTGGCCAGTGAAATATACCTGCTGGAGCGCATACTACGGGCAGGTGTTGCTATGGTGACCAGCGAGCTGAGATAAGGCGGGGATTTACCTAATAAAGACTTATAGATGACCTGGTAGCCAGTGGGTTTGTCGACAAATACAGTGGGGAGAACAAGTATTTGATACACTGCCGATTTTGCAGGTTTTCCCACTTACAAAGCATGTAGAAGTCTGTAATTTTTTATCATAGGTACACTTCAACTGTGAGAGACAGAATCTAAAACAAAAATCCAGAAAATCACATTGTATGATTTTTAAATAATTAATTTGCATTTTATTGCATGACATAAGTATTTGATCACCTACCAACCAGTAAGAATTCCGGCTCTCACAGACTTGTTAGTTTTTCTTTAAGAAGCCCTCCTGTTCTCCACTCATTACCTGTATTAACTGCACCTGTTTGAACTCGTTACCTGTATAAAAGACACTTGTCCACACACTCAATCAAACAGACTCCAACCTCTCCACAATGGCCAAGACCAGAGAGCTGTGTAAGGACATCAGGGATAAAATTGTAGACCTGCACAAGGCTGGGATGGGCTACAGGACAATAGGCAAGCAGCTTGGTGAGAAGGCAACAACTGTTGGTGCAATTATTAGAAAATGGAAGAAGTTCAAGATGCCGGTCAATCTCCCTCTGTCTGGGGCACCATGCAAGATCTCACCTCGTGGGGCATCAATGATCATGAGGAAGATGAGGGATCAGCCCAGAACTACACGGCAGGACCTGGTCAATGACCTGAAGAGAGCTGGGACCACAGTCTCAAAGATAACCATTAGTAACACACTACGCCGTCATGGATTAAAATCCTGCAGCGCACGCAAGGTCCCCCTGCTCAAGCCAGCGCATGTCCAGGCCCGTCTGAAGTTTGCCAATGACCATCTGGATGATCCAGAGGAGGAATGGGAGAAGGTCATGTGGTCTGATGAGACAAAAATAGAGCTTTTTGGTCTAAACTCCACTCGCCGTGTTTGGAGGAAGAAGAAGAATGAGTACAACCCCAAGAACACCATCCCAACCGTGAAGCATGGAGGTGGAAACATCATTCTTTGGGGATGCTTTTCTGCAAAGGGGACAGGACGACTGCACCGTATTGAGGGGAGGATGGATGGGGCCATGTATTGCGAGATCTTGGCCAACAACCTCCTTCCCTCAGTAAGAGCATTGAAGATGGGTCGTGGCTGGGTCTTCCAGCATGACAACGACCCGAAACACACAGCCAGGGCAACTAAGGAGTGGCTCCGTAAGAAGCATCTCAAGGTCCTGGAGTGGCCTAGCCAGTCTCCAGACCTGAACCCAATCGAAAATCTTTGGAGGGAGCTGAAAGTCCGTATTGCCCAGCGACAGCCCCGAAACCTGAAGGATCTGTATGGAGGAGTGGGCCAAAATCCCTGCTGCAGTGTGTGAAAACCTGGTCAAGAACTACAGGAAACATATGATCTCTGTAATTGCAAACAAAGGTTTCTGTACCAAATATTAAGTTCTGCTTTTCTGATGTATCAAATACTTATGTCATGCAATAAAATGCAAATTAATTACTTAAAAATCATACAATGTGATTTTCTGGATTTTTGTTTTAGATTCTGTCACTCACAGTTGAAGAGTACCTATGATAAAAATTACAGACTTCTACATGCTTTGTAAGTGGGAAAACCTGCAAAATCGGCAGTGTATCAAATACTTGTTCTCCCCACTGTATGTAGTGAGGGCCAGCCAACGAGAGAATACAGGTCGCAGTGGTGAGTAGTATATGGGGCTTTGGTAACAAAACGGATGGCACTGTGATAGACTACATCCAATTTGCTGAGTAGAGTGTTGGAGGCTATTTTGTAAATTACATCGCCGAAGTCAAGGATCGGTAGGATGGTAAGTTTTACAAGGGCATGTTTGGCAGCATGAGTGAAGGAGGCTTTGTTGCGAAATAGGAAGTCGATTCTAGATTTAATTTTGGATTGGAGATGCTTAATGTGATTCTGGAAGTTGAGTTTACAGTCTAACCAGACGCCTAGGTATTTGTAGTTGTCCACATATTCTAGGTCAGACCCGTCGAGAGTAGTGATAATAGTCCGGTGGGCGGTATTGATAAGACTGAGAAGGAGAGGGTTCTGGGAAATGTGAGACTGCTGTGATGCACCTTCTAGGTTTTACAGTACACACTTTTAGTTTTTGTTGTCCTAGGCTACCTGGCTAAAATGCTTGCTTGCTAGACTAACTTCCCTTCATTGCAACGATGACCCAGGCTTTCTACATCCAGCTACATGTTGAACTTCCATCCTCTCAGGCCAGGGGCACAATGTCTACATTTATGGTTGGATAAGAATCGCTGTTATAATCATTGGCCAGTACGGAGAATGAAGTAAAGCTCGCTAGCCACCGGAGGACAATAACGCAACAAGATGCAACAATACATTTTTTTTGCTGTCAATGACGTTTAGATTCTGGTGATGTGATTGGTGTGATGGCAAATCAGCTTCCCTTACCACTTTTTTTTTGGTGTGCCAGGACCATTCACAGTTGAGCTCACTAAATTTACGTTATTTTTTATCAAGGGGGGCCAAATACTCGCTGGCTTCCCTTGCATTCAATGCTACGGGTGGCAACAATGTCATACTCTTTTTGACCAGAGAGCATCAGATAATTGGGCTACACATACTGAGACAGAGGGGCTCAGTTTCTCCGGTGATATACATTCAGCCACTTGCGAATTGAAGGAAATAGATGAACATCTCTGAGTTTCACACAATTGGCTTTGAACAGCTAAGGGAAGTCGAATGAAAACTACAACCCCTAAAGGATTGAACACGACAACGGCTCTGAACAAGCTGAAAAAGCCATTATCCAGCTAATTATACACTCTACTACTGGGGGTGGTTACTGGGGCAGTATCCATCAGCACAGTTTTAAACAGACACACAGGCAGCACACTCTTACTTACCTTTTTGCTTTAAGCTACTTTCCAGTGTAACGAAATTTTCATAGAAGATAAAATAAATCTGAGAACAGTTGCTTTCGAAGAAGGTCTTCAATTCACTCTTCTCAAAGATATCTGCAAAGGAAACAGACAGAAACACACACAGTCAGATCATAACAGCACACCAAGGACTTTGTGAGGGAAAACTTTAACTATAATTAGCCTAGCATGTTATAAAGAAAGCAGTTAAATCAATGCATGAGGATGATGCGGTCTGTTTAAATGATGCAGATCATTCAACTGTGGTCATCGGCAGATCTGAGAAAGAGGGATGCACATGGCTGAATGGAGAATGGAATTCCCTAGGAGCCTCACTGATGAGCAGGGAGATAGTGAGGTACAGGGGAGCGCAGAGCCATAGAATGAGAACGAGAATGTAGGCCTATCTCTATGGGAAGTGGAGCGCCATGACACATATGTCAATGGGACTTTACTCGCGCAAGCCGTGTCCAATTCCAGAATCTAGAACAACCTTACTATTATATTCCTATATATAATCCAATCCTTTGCATAAACACATTGTTTCAAAGATGGTTATTTTCGGGTTGATTTTTGACTAGCATAACCTGCGGGTCAACATGCCTCGGCCTGGCCTTGAACCTAGTGCACTCTCCATCTCCATAACAGATACTACCACATCATTACCACCACAGCTCACACATGACACATGGCTAAGTGCTTTTACCATATGGTGAGGTCAGCACTTTTAAATAATAAAAAAACAACCCCAAAATAACACCCTTCCCCCCACACCCAGCCACCAACAACACGACTTCAGTTAGATCTAGTCTGCTAGCAGATCTATTATTCAGCTGATTCCTCTGTTGTATTTGTTGGCATGCTAAACATGTATGGTACAGTATATGAATGGCATGACAACAAGTGACAAAGATTACTAAAAAACACATAGATCTGCAACAAGGTTAGACTGACTTTACAACGGTCATTATTTTCCTATTAGGATGTCAATCCAGAATCAGGCATGGTATCAATCACAACCTTTCTCTTCCAAGCCATGTCCACTATGATGAGAACATTTAACAGGGGGAGACTTCTTCCCCCTAATTGAGCAATTAAGATTCACCTTCTGTTCGGTCTCTCCTGCTCCTCAGTTCTGTTCAATACACCCTCCTCCACCACCAGCCAACTGGACGGGGCCCAAACACAGCCCAGATAGTCTCCAGTAATTGGCTCAGGGGGACGGCTGGCATTTGTATCCAACCAGCCACTGTGGGACAATGACAGTCTGTCTGGTGATTTATGTTATTCCACAGATTAAAGCAGAGATACAATGAAGAATCATACATCCCTCCCCTGTAATAACATTTGAACTTGTGTTCCATGGATATCGCCCACAGTTAAAGGCAAATAACGTCGGCCATAATAGAATGAATGGACCTGGATGAGACAGGAGCTGGTCCTTTGTTCTCGGGTTAATCTGATTGCAGCTCTGATCTGAATATTGAATAAGGTCTGGTATTGGAACATTCATCATAAGCGTCTGCAGCATAGAGTGGAATTGCAGCAAAACAAAACAATGTGCAATGCAAGGTTAAATAAACCATAATAACAACGCCGTCAAAAGAAGCAGAGTAGCCCACTGCAGTATTCCCAAGAGTAGCCCATTTCATACTGCAGTATTCCCAAGAGTAGCCCATTTCATACTTCAGTATTCCCACTGGCAGCAAAACAGGGAAAAACACACAGTAGCACCTGAACACTGAAATGTGACCCTTAGCTGTGTGCCAAAAAAAAACATGGCCACGCATGGCGGATAAGTCTCCTTAAAAAAAAGTGTAATCTTTTTTAAGAACACAATCTTCATAATAATGCTGGATTAAGGGTATTAACACTTACTTACTAACATAATACTAGTGCTGGGAATTGCCAAGGACCTCACAATATGATATTATCACAATACTTTGGTGCCGATGCGATATATATTGCGATTCTCACGATTGCGATTTGATAGTGTGATTTTATTGCAATTCGATGTTCCAAACAAATTCCTCAATGTATGTCTGCTGCAGAGGGACAAGACAGAGACATGAGAAGACAGAGTCATCAGTCAGAGACATCAGTCATGGAAATAAAAGTGCTGAAAACTGGGTTTTCCTGGGGTAGGCTGTCATTGTCAATTGTTCTTAAGTGACAAAATGGCCTTCCTATTTTAAAAGAAGAGCTAAAAAGAGCCAGAGTCACGTAGTATTATTTGTTGTTTGATGGCGAGCATTTAATGAAAAGCACACAGTACCATAACCTGATATCTCTGAAACATTCTGAGTATAGCAGCACACTGGGGCGGCAGGTAGCCCAGTGGTTAGAGTGTTGGGCCTGTAACCGAAAGGTTGCTGGATCGAATCCCCGAGCTGACAAGGTAAAAATCTGTCGTTCTGCCCCTGAACAAGGCAGTTAACCCACTGCAGTTAGGCTACTGTAAAGCCTATTCATGTCACAGTTAGAGAGGCTATTATCCAACATGTTGTTGGAAGACCAAAGCAGAAGTAATATGAATATTGTGGCACACAATTGATGCTTCATGATAATCATAGATGGATGTCAGGTGAGAATGTCTGTCAAATAAACAAATGACTAGCATGGACACTAGGTTTTGAAGGTTTTTCTGTTCATTTGACTATATGAAACGAAATGAAAAAACAAAACAAAGTAACACATAATTGAACTCAAAACTGTGTGTGAAAATGCCCTAACTGTTCACTGCAGACCCCACCAACAGTGAAGAGGGCAGCAGACAGTACAGACCCAGTACCGAGGGCCCAGGGCCCAGGGCGAGGCTCTTAGCTCAGCCCCTCACATGGTCCACTTTTCAGCACTGCTCACTGAGTTCGAGCGTTTTATGCCTGCTGCCTGCCGCTTAGGAAAAACATGCTGGTTCATCAGCAGCAGTAATCACTAGCTAACCCGCCAGCCTGCTGGGAGAGGAGAGAGGACTAGCAGACATCCTAAGGGAAGGAGGGAATCAGGAGGGCTTGAGGGTTGTGTGTGCGTGTCTGGTAACAGAGACAGTGTGAAAGAGAAGCGGAGGGTCAGAGGTCAGCTGATAAGGACATACCCAGGTCACTTCTTCCCATATTCCTGTTATACAGCTGGGTAAACCCATTTGAATTCAATCACTTTTTGACAGCGCCCCTTTTGATTTAAACAAAACCTTTCATACATATTTGCCCATTGTAGAAGTGCTCAGAAAGTGACTTTTTGGACCAGAATGCCAAAGCATTCCTGAGATAAAAGTGCTCAAAGTTGACCCCCTTTGCATACCCCACCATAGCTTGAGTCATCCATGTCTTCATCACCGGAATATATAAACGGTTGAGATTGATATAATTTAAAAGCTTACAAACAGGGTAGTCAAACGATTTCATAAATTCAAATTTAATTTAAAGTCAATTATAAAAAAAAATGGGTAAACTCCTATTATTGTAGCCTAGACCGTATTTTACATCATCTAAGGTTTTTGTGTTGTGCCCGCCATCAGAAGAGACACAACATGCTCTTGAATACAGGGTGGGTGTCATGTTTTGGCTGACAAACGTGAATACAATTTATATTTGAACTTTTAAATGGTACCACAAAGATGGTTGGAGGTCCAGACAACAGACAATGTTGGCTTGAATATCTGTTTTAAATTGTACTGTCAATCCTCCATAGGAAACCTACTGAAATCATAGAAATATAGATCATAGAATAGACATGACCATTTAAGTTGACATTCAACGGTGGGTGGACCGTCTGTGGTAATAGTAGAAGTTATAATGAATGGACATCGAGGTCCAAAATATTAATTTCTGATCAAACGTATGGAACGTTTTGTTTAAAATTAAAGGGGTGCTGTCAAAAAGTGTCAGCTGACCAGCCTTAAATGTTAGTTTAGGGAGAATTAACCTATTCTTCCTTGGACAACAAGCTAGCCATACATAGTGGTTAAATACATGAGGAGTTGTACATGTTATTATAACAACTAGTCAACCTAGCAGTTTTTTCCAATCTCAGTTCCCATCTAATCAAATGCTGGAGGGGATAAACGTATCCTGTGCTTGGAATGTTGAATTTCTTATCATCAACCATCATAGGGGCAATCCATTTCCACGTCTGTCCATCAGCTGCCTCTTAATTTGATTTAATGAAGCTGTATTAACTCCAATACAATGAACACGAGGCAGAGGCAGTGTGTGTATTTGCGTGCCTATGTGGAGCCGGATCAGTTCTGTTTGACGTCCTGCCCTGCTGCATGTCACAGACCCATCAGAGCCTGTCATCTCCCTTTGCACTGTGAGTGGCTTTGTGTGTTTGAGTAGGGCTTCAGGTTGTACCCTGTGGGACCCCCCCAATCAACTGGCCTCTCAGTTCGTCTGTCGCTGTGCCAGCGGATGCAGAACCGGTTTTGCAGGCCCTGGGAATGCAGCAGGCTGTTATTGTCTCCTATCCTTTACACAAAACACAACACCTTTCACTCTGTGTCCATCCTCTGCTCTGACACCCCTCCACTCCTACAGGATCAACACAGAGCTGAGTTGCCTACCTGGGGAAACATGAGGGAGAATGTGGAAAACACCTGCCATAAAGCTGTCATCTTCACACAGCGCTGTTATGGAAGATAGAGATGCTTTGTTGTTTCACTGTTGACTGGAACAGGAGGAGGAAACACTTTTCTGATCATGCTGCTTCCTACTATTACTTCTCAGAGAGCTCTCTCTGTTTGTGGAAGTGAGCAAGTGCCAACATTTCACTGATTCCGACACACAAGCACCTCATTCAGTACAGTGGAGGAGTGTGTGTGTGTGTTTAAGGGAGTCCGGCCAAGTTCAACAGCAGAGAACAGACCCGGGGTAAATTTCCATTCCAAACAGTTACATTTGTAATTCCACTCGGCCAATCGCTCCGCCTCGGCAGTCCGGACACAGAGGTAAGATAGATAGATAGACAGATAGGTACTTTATTGCTCCCCCGGGGGGGAAATTTCATAATGTAATGCCTTGTATCTTAACTGATAGTAAGCCACAAAAGTATTATTAAGTCACTAATTTAAGTATGGCCAACAACCAGAATGGGCCATATCCCAAAGAAGGACATTTCACTGTAAATGTCCATAAGTATGTTATAAAAATGTCATTAAAATAGAGAATTTCCTCACTACATGCAAATACGAGCGCTTCTGCATCTCACCCGCTAGAAACGGGCCATCTACATTTCCTGCTTGTAAGCAAACCTCAATATCCAGAATTCATAGTGACTTCAGGACGTAATACCACCCGTCGAAGGTGGATCAATTTGAGAATGGGTATCAACAGATAGCTAACATTACAACATCAATTATATAGTTTAGTCATTGCAAGCACAGGCTGCTGGGGTAATATTTCATCGCTTACCTTACTAAGAAGTCAAGCAGAGGAAATGTAGCTAACAAACTACATTTGTTTATCTAAACCAAAATCTAGCTAGCAAGCTTTCATAATACGCTGGCTAGACATTCCAATGTAGTTAGCCAGCTGCTATCTGGCGATGTGATTTATAACTTTGCAAGGCAACTTCAGCTATGTTAGGTTACGTTAGCTACATCCTACCAGACAGTATCTAACCGTTAGCTAGCAAATTAACTACCGCAGAGGCTAAAGTGACTGGCCTGTGTTCTATTTACCTAGTCCGATCCCATAAACATCTGCAGTGGCATCAACATTAAGCTCAGCACCAGGAACTAG
Organism: Thymallus thymallus; assembly: GCA_023634145.1. Taxonomy (NCBI): domain Eukaryota; kingdom Metazoa; phylum Chordata; class Actinopteri; order Salmoniformes; family Salmonidae; genus Thymallus; species Thymallus thymallus. The sequence goes on from CM042406.1 coordinate 10,736,887, forward strand.
TGTAAATTACCTTTGGTAAATATTTCCATGACTCCATGATGAGTAAATACATATACTGGAGCTAGCCATTAACATGGTCCGTGTCTTGTTGCCATAGTTAGTGTGTTTATAAGTAGGCTAAAACGTCTACTGTAGATCTCTGTATTATGGAGGCTTTGTCAAGCCTCTGGCTTCTCTATGGTTGTCAAGGTCAGGGCCTGACAGCACAGTTCTAGGAAACTCTCTGTGTTTGATTTGCGTTGGGTCCCCAATTAGAGGCAACTGCTATGCGTTGTCTCCAATTGGGGATCCCATTTAAGTTAGTTCATTTCCCACCTGTGTTGTGGGACATTGTTTGTGTATAGGTGCTTTGCACACACACACGTTGCGGTTGTGCTTAATTCTAGGTTTATTGTTTTGAGTTCGTCATAAATAAAAAGATTTATGAAGATCTACTACAGCGCTGCGCCTTGGTCCGTTCATACACCCATCCGTGACAGGCTTAGTTGATTGTTTATGCAAAGAGGATGGTGTGGGTGGGTGTCTGTTGGGGGTGGGTATTATGTGTGAAGGTTAATCAGTATGATCTATTGACATGAGGGGGATGGGTGGATATAGTGCCTTGTTAGAGTGTGTATTTGAGAAATGTAAAATGTTGGCTACAGACTAATCCTGCTCCTGATGGTCACCTCCTTGACCAAGGCACTTCTCCCCCAATTGCTCAGTTTGGCCGGGTGGCCAGCTGTAGGAAGAGCCTTGGTGGTTCCAGACTTCTTCCATTTGAGAATGATACGTGTCTCGATACAATCCTGTCTCGGAGCTCTATGGACAATTCCTTCGACCTCATGGCTTGGTTTTTGCTCTGACGTGCACTGTCAACAGTGGGACCTTATATAGGACAGGTGTGTGCCTTTCCAGATCATGTCCAATCAATTGAACTTACCAATCAAGTTGTAGAAACATCTAAAGGATGATCAATAGAAACAGGATGTACCGGAGCTCAATTTTGAGTCTCATTGCAAAGGGTCTGAATACTTGTAAATAAGGTTTGTCTGTTTTTAATACATTTGCAAACATTTCTAAAAAACTGTTTTTGCCTTGTCATTTTGGGGTATTTTGTGTAGATTGATGAGGGGAAAAAATATACTGTATTTAATCAATTTCAGCATAAGGCTGTAAGGTAAAAGAATGTGGAAAAAGTCAAGGGGTCTGAATACTTTCCGAATGCACTATCTATCTCCATTACCTCGTACCACTTTACATCGACTCGGTATTAGACTCTGTACCGAGTATATATCCATGTTATCGTTACTCATTGTGTATTTATTATTATTATGTGATATTACTTGTCTAATATTGATCTATTTTCTTTCTCTCTTTTGTCACCAAAGCCCCATACACTACCCATCACTGCGACCTGTATGCTCTCGTTGGCTGGCCTTCATTATATATTCGTCGCCAAACCCACTGGCTCCAGGTCATCTATAGGTCTTTATTAGGTAAATCCCCGCCCTATCTCAGCTCACTGGTCACTATAGCAACACCCACCCGTAGCATGCGCTCCAGCAGGTATATCTCACTGGTCACCCCCAAAGCCAACACCTCCTTTGGCCGCCATTCCTTCCAGTTCGCTGCTGCCAATGACTGGAACGAATTGCAAAAATCATTGAAGCTAGAGGTTCCTATCTCCCTCAATAACTTTAAGCATCAGCTGTCAAAGCTGCTTATCGATCACTGCACCTGTATATAGCCCTTCTGTAAATAGCCCACACTACTACCTCATCCCCATATTTATTTTTGTTATTTTCACAAATCTTGCACTCCAGTATCTCTATTTGCACATCATAATTTGCACATCCTTCATTCCTGTGTTAATGATGATAATCTGTAATTTATTTCACCACTATGGTCTATTTATTGTCCTACCTCCTAACCTTACTGCATTTTGCACTACATTTTTGCACTCTGTATATAGATTTTCTATTGTGTTTTTGACTATGTTTGTTTACTGTGTAACTCTGTGTTGTTTTTGTCGCACTGCTTTGCTTTGTCTTGGCCAGGTCGCAGTTGCAAATGAGAACTTGTTCTCAACTGACCTACCTGGTTAAATAAAGGTGAAATAAAAAAAAAATAAAAAAATGTTGGGAAGGGCCCGTAAGTAAGTATTTCACTGTAAGTTTACACCTGCTGTTTACGAAGCATGTGACAGATAAAATTTGATTTGATCTGAGTCAGAAGAGGAAAAGACTATATGGTCTGAGTCCAAGGTCATGGAGTTTATGAAGTTCTACCAGACCAGCTGCCATCGCCCAACACAGGACGAGGTTCACCAGCTGAAGAACATTCAGGACACTGTCTGGAACATTAAGCCAACACAACATCCATATTCAGTTAGACTGATGTATTATAATACAGAATGCCTAGTATGCTCACAAGTGTATTGTGATATAGATATTGCTAGCTCTTGTACATACTGTACTGGAGTCATTAATATGCTAGATCACATTCATACAGGAGGGCCTAGTCAATCAGCTTTTGATCAGACAGACTGAAGGAGACGCACATTGGCATAAACGTAGCTCTGCCTCTGCTCTGGCTGTCTGTCAGTATGAATGGGCTACAGGCCTACCACTGCAGGTGCAGCACACCAGTGGCAATGGAGATGGATCTGGTGGGAGAGATGGAAGAGGAGGAAGACACAGAGACAGAGAGAGACAAGGGAAGGAGGAAAAAGAGGGATGAGGGCGACACACTCAGAGAGAAAGAGAATAAAGAGACTGGGGAGAGGGATAATTACATTTTTAAAACAACATCTCTCTCAGGGACACTGGTTTTGTTTCAGTGCGGTGGTGCCTGGGGCCATGGAGAGAGGAATGAAAGAGAGACCCCCCCCCCCCCATTGGAGGAATGTAGGCTAGGCAGCAGGCACTATGTCACTAGGCAGGCCAGGCAGCAGTGTGCTGCAGTACAGTCACTGTGCCACTCACAGCCTCAGTCAAACATACCTGGAGCAGTGCCCTGAATCTGCAGTCAGACAGACCGCTAGCTAACACAGCCACAGTGTTCTCAATTAGGATCATACACCCTACATAGCAGGCACCCGTTTCTCCTCCTCGTCTACCTCTGACGCCAGCAGCTCTGAGTGTGCCAACTGCTAATCAATCCTAATCTCACCACCGCCACAACCCGGACGCGGCCACAGCTCAGCTATTTCAAAACCAAGTACCAAGAAGCCAACCTGCGAGAAGCCAGGGGAGTGTCTGAAAACACAATAAACCTCCAATCAGTCAGCCAAGCGAGCTGTGAGCTCTCGCTCCACAGCCCTCTGAGAGCAGTGAATCGCTGACTTTTGACCACGTTAAGAGGAGGTTAATGATAAATCTAATGATAAATCCAGTACTAGGAAGCAATGGAAGCATAGCAAGAGCAGGCTCATTTAGAGGCCTTGATAACACGCAGCTGCTCCCACCACCAGTGAATGAACCAGAGACACCAGCAGCGCAGTACTGAAGGCCCCGGAGCCGTCAATTACAATTCATCCCACTGAGCCAAATGTTTGTCCCTCATGAGGTCATTGGGAGTCCATTCACTAGGACTGACTCTATAGACTGATGCATGGAGCTGCTGAGCTTATAAAGCACAGTCTGCACTGCAGCCAGCCAGCGAAGGGCAGGTCATAGTAATGTACAGGCCTCTCAAGAGATAATTTTTTCACGGTATCCCGAAACTTCTGTACAAACTAGAACATGGAAAAACGGTTAGGTACTAGAATTGTTATTACTGTCGGTATTTCTGTCAAATGTGTCTCAGGTCGTCTCCTGATTGAGAGAGGATCAAGTCTATGTACCAGCGCAGACAATGTCCCCTTATAGCGCAAGAGCACCGTGCCTGCTCCACTTACTATGACTTGTCAGGAGGAACCACTGAACTCACTGGGAGTCTGGGCTGCATCACCAAGTTAACACTCTTGAATAATGCAACACTGCATGTGGAAATGCTGAAACTTAATTACTGTTCCCAAAACCATGTCCAATACAGGCAAGAACACTTTACAATTCAAGAAGATACCAGTAGCTTCTAGCTTTGTAGGCTAACTTTCCTTGCTAGCCTACAGCTGAAGCCAACATCAATTCCCTACCCTAGTACCTTGTTATGCAAACCATAATGCAAAAATACTGCTGATTGTCATCAAAAGCTGTATTCATTCACTTCGCCCCCCCCCCAACTAACGTCTCTCCCATTCAAGATCATCTTTGCTCGAACCTCGAACTGACTGTGTGTGAATGACATCATTTTAAAGAGGGTTTTAAAGAGACAAGGTGCACTTTCATAAAATAAGATATTGCTTCTTCTATGCAAATGTTGCATACATTCAAAAATCAAAAGTTTAAATGATTTTAAAATGTAAAAGATCTGTCTGGAATAAGTGCCATTTTGTGACTGGCTAACATGCCTTCTTGTTTTCCCGTGGTATCGTTTTGCCATCGTTTGGCTATCAAGTATCGTGATGGTATCGAGTATCATGATACTTAACCTGGTATCAGTATTGAAATCAAAATTCTGGTATAGTGACAACACTACTCAGAGCATGGCCCTGGCTACTGACAGTGTGATTTAGAACTGACAGAGACTTTCAAGTTATAAGACATTAATAACAGCCTGAGCAACATACATAATCTTCTCTAAGCAGTGTATTTACAGTGTGTGATTAACTCCTGGCCGCCAGGTTAAAGCCACGGGGATGGAACAGAGGCAGAGGTACAGCTGCTCACTCAGGCTGTAATTCATATATGTGGCATCCACATCCACAGTGATAAATAACAGTGGTTTACAACTAACCATTAACAGTCTTGCTACACCTCCCAGGGTTGTAGGATTTTGGCAGTTAAGCATGTCATGCCACTGTCAGATACAATCACTCAGGTCAGTCTTAGTAGTTTGAAAAACAATGCAGATGCAAAGTTTGGTAAGCAAATCACGGCACAAACAGCAAACCGTCATTCTTCTACCATTCTTCGCATCTGTACTGTTCATAAAATAAATGTGTTTTAGTAAAATGTTCACTGGAAACTGTAAAAAAAAAAAGTGTTGGATGGTTTGTTTAACTTTGCAATCATTGGTTTTTGTTTGACATGCATTTTAAAGTACAAAATCTGAGTCTCAGTGTCACTGTCCCCATGGAATTGTTGTGCAAAATCCAATATGAGAACACTTGAAACTTCAGGAACATGGACATGAAAGGCCACATCATCAGTATTATACAACAAATTGAACCTTTGACAGACATGGTAGCAGTACCGTACTGCAGCCTGACCTCAGGCCAGTCAGTCTGTTGTCACAGATCAGGTAGCGGCTAATCTCTGCAGTTTAGCACAGGGGAGCCGCTCAACTGGCGACTGTCACTCTTCTTCATGAGGTCGCCTTCCTTCATTAATGTGGGATGGCGAACAGCGGGGGGGCGAAGGGCAAGCTGCTGCCCAGTCGTCACGATCTGTCCATGCTGCAAAGGACAATATAAAGATGCGTTCTCTCAAAAAAGAACGGATCTCAACTTTAAGAGTTTGGATTAGTGTTGCGAAACTTCTGTACTTTTTCAAAAAAAAAAAGATTGTTCGGCACATTTTTGTTACGTTTGGTACTTCTGTCAAATGCGTCTCACATGATTGAGAGGATCAAGTCTGTATCAGTGCAACCATTTTATAGCGCGAAGAGCTGAGTGCCTGCTCCACTTACTCATTCAGTGCTAGAGCTGTTTGAGCTGCATTAGCTCCCCAGTCCCCACTCATGCTGCACAGAAGTTAGCACACTTGAATAATGCAACACAACATGTAGAAATGTTGAAACTTTATGGGCATTGTTTTGCAAACAGTAATGCAGGCTAGAACACTTTTACAATGCAAGAAAAAGCCGGTAACTTCCAGCTTTAATTGTATGTTTACTTTCTTTACTAGCTCACAGCTACATTCACTCCCCTAGTTCTTTGTGATAATATGAAAACCATAACACAAAATATGCTGATTTCAAAACTGACTGTCACCAAGTACTAGGGTAGTGAATACTAGGGAACCACTTTATTAAATTCACGTTGTCTCCCAAAAACCAAATTATCTTCTTCGTCTTCCACAGAGGGCTTGCAGTTGACGTACGACGCTGCTGGTGGCCATGTTGGAAGAGCACTACATTAATTATTCCGACAACAACAGCTGAGTGGCTACCACAAACTGCATGATAACAGTGCCCAAAACTAGTTTATTCATCACCACGGTCATTTTCTGTGCAGTGTTTGGCTGATCTAACGAGACAGGATTTTTCTTTTTTTTTTACAGATTACCCGCAATCATGAAACACCAAGGAAATAAGACTCAACAACCATCAGAAAAGCAAATACACTTTTTTGCCCGTCAAGACCTGAACCCAGACAGCTGTCAGTCCAGGGTCTGCTCTGATAATTTCATCATTGGTAAGTCTGATTGATTTGAGAGTTTAGTTTAGCTGTTAGCTGTTATGCTAACAAGGTGTTAACAACAAGACTAAGTTAGCCAACATAAGCTGGCTATTAGCATGTGTCTCTTACATAGTCTGTGCGTGAGTTTCAAATTTTGGAGAAGCTATTTTTTCAACATACAAATGCAACTTTACAATAAAGCATTGCATTCATCTATTATCACATTGGCAGACTGATGTAAGCCTACTATTCCTAATGTGATCAGTTGATTGGATAGTCATAATTTAGGCTATTAATGAGCGCATAGTGACATAGGCCTATAGGCTATATTAGCAATGTTTCTGTACTTTGCACAGTGAAAATAAACACAATTATACTGCACTTAATATGACTGGAGACTAGGGTTGCACATTTTGGGGAATATTCAGAGGTGGAAACTTTCCGTGGGAATTAACAGGAATATATGGGTATTAACGGAAATATATGCAAATCAATATTAATACCATTTAAATGTAGATGATTTTTGCATTGGATATATTTACCATATCATATGGAGACAGAAACATAAACATTTTACCTTAATTGCAAATGATGAAATCATTCCAATAGAAATATATTTTTTTTAACTTTAATTAAATGAGTTGATGGGATGATTTCACTGAATAACAAAAGAAAAGGAATATTGAATGATCCCCAATGATCAATCCCATCTCCCAAAAACATTTTCTGTGAAGAAAAAGCCATATCTTCCTCTTTTCCAGTGTCTGTGTACTTTTGCCCATCTTAATCTTTTATTTTTACTGGCCAGTCTGAGATATGGCTTTTTCTTTGCAACTCTGCCTAGAAGGCCAGCGTCCCGGAGTTGCCTCTTCACTGTTGAAATTCAGACTGGTGTTTTGCGGATACTATTTAATGAAGCTGCCAGTTGAGGACTTGTGAGGCGTCTGTTTCTCAAACTAGACACTAATGTACTTGTCCTCTTGCTCAGTTGTGCACCAGGGCCTCCCACTCCTCTTTCTATTCTGGTTAGAGGCCGTTTGCGCTGTTCTGTGAAGGGAGTAGTACACAGCGTTGTACGAGATCTTCAGTTTCTTGGAAATTTCTCACATGGAATAGCCTTCATTTCTCAGAACAAGAATAGACTGACGAGTTTCAGTAGAAAGTTATTTGTTTCTGGCCATTTTGAGCCAGTAATCGAACCCACAAATGCTGATGCTCCAGATACTCAACTAGTCTAATGAAGGCCAGTTTTATTGCTTCTTTAAATCAGCTCAACCGTTTTCAGCTGTGCTAACATGATTGCAAAAGGCTTTTCTAATGATCAATTAGCCTTTTAAAATGATAAACTTGGATTAGCTAACAACGTGCCATTGGAACACAGGAGTGATGGTTGCTGATAATGGCCCTCTGTATGCCTATGTAGATATTCATAAGAAATCAGCCGTTTCCAGCTACAATAGTCATTTACAACATTAACAATGTCTACACTGTATTTCTGATCAATTTTAATTGCTTTGCTTTCAAAAACAAGGACATTTCTAAGTGACCCCAAACTTTTGAACGGTAGTGTAACTAGCAGAAATTGTTAACAAGTTAGAAATTATTTAAAACACACTTAGCTGTAGGCTACTATTTACTAGTTAACAAAAAACCATGTATGTCATATAAAATATATTCACCCCACACAGTATTGTAATCAAAACTTACCAGAAAGCATGTAGTCCTTGGCTCAGACAGTGTAGTAGTGTGGGCTCAATAGCATCTCATTAGTGTGAAAGATCTTGAGAATCAGCTGTACATGTGATGGAAGAATGCACTGTGCATGCCGAGTGTTGCAATTCTATTGAATTGAGGATAGTTTAACCAAAATATGCCACAAGACCTAAAATTGCCTTATGTGTATCCCACAAAAAAGGTTCACTGTTAAAAGCTAACTTTTTTGATGAATTTATGCATATTCCCCAAATTCCACGGCTGAACTTCCCATAGAAAATTTCCGGAACTTTCCCGGAAAGTTTCCGACCCTTTGCAACCCTACTGGTGACATAAGAACCATCATCTTTGACAAATCACATGGGAGCCTAGGCCTACTCTGCTGACACTGACAACAGATCAAGAAAAACGAGCTTGTCTTGAACGCAACCATGTAATCTAGGCCTATGAAAAGGGGATCGACAACTTTTACAATATGACCTCCATCTAACCTGGAGGAGGACATTATTGTCCAAAAGAACTCTAGTGGCACTGACCCAATGATCATTTGTTGAAAACGTTATTTATGAGGGTAAATGTATGGAGATTACAGCATAGGACCTCAATTGGATATGACAACCTGCTGTGTTGACTATCGGTTGTTCCAGCCCAACAATATATTTAATTTGTATATGACACAAAAACACCTAAATGAATCACGAACACAACCAAACAATTAACAGCCATGATGGAGTAGGTGACCTAAAGAAGTGATATTCTAACAGCAGCTGTGCTTTTCATTTGTTTACGTACTGTAGTTTCACCAGCTGACCTCTATCAAGACACCCATGTCGACTGGATTCCCACTGTGAAGATGAGCAATGCTGCAGCAGCATCAGTTTCTACTTATACTTCATCCTCTTCCAGATATGGAAGGAGACATTCCTCAGGTAGACAAAATGGTTGTCATATGCTTTGGTCAATCTGAATGATTCTGTTGTGCCATTTGAGGAGAGCACCTTCACCTTGTTGTCATGACAAAAGTGACCTCTTAAACTGCATGAATATATATAGAATGTAATTTGTAAAAACATGTAAGACACTATTGTTTATTATATTGTAAACATACTGTACTTTAATATTAGGCTATATCGTTGTATGAGTGAAATGAAAAGTATTTTGTGTGTCATCTCTGCGTTGCCTTGCCGAATTGAATAAAATAACAATACTTTTTTTACTGTACAATTTAAACACATTTAGCATAGACAACGTAACTGTTGTGGTTGTCTTAGGAAAACCATCTTTATTATAACAGTGGCACCTCCAAACCTTCAAAGTATCTCCCATTGAACATGGTAGCAGTAGCTAGGGCTGGGTGGTATACCGTATTTTAAGATATACCGGTATTGATGCAGTGACCAGTTTGGGTTTTTACTTTACCTTCTATACCGGTATTTGAATGTTTGGTTTGTTAAATGTGATACGCCATGTGTAATGTCAATTTTTATAGTTTACTTCGCTACTTGAGTCATCTCTCCACTCTTTCTTTCCATGCTGCTTTTCCAGCTAATAGCTATTCTAATGAATGTACTGAATGTACTGTAATGAATGTACTGAGTAAGAGCAAACATATTTAGCTATACAGCCTGATAATACCAGTGATGGTGTAGACCTAAATCAGCATGCAACAGTATATTCTAAATCAAAGAGGAATACACAAAGCAAGAATATGTTAGCTACATGAAGTAGCTAAGAGAAAACATTAAATGTAGCCAAAGATTATCGGGTCCCCTAGGAAACACTTATCAACACTTTAGTTCCTACCCTGGCACAATAACTCCTCCCTGGCATTGTCATTCGTTGTAATGTCAAAAACACACTGTTTTCAAAGTGCCCACTATTATATTATAACTATAGAATTAGAATAGTCTTTCTATTTCCATGATTCCAACAGTTCACCCAAGTGTCAAATCGCAATTGCAACATTTGGTTAAAAAAAGTCCTCGATTATTTGCCCATATCGTGCAGCCCTACGTGGCAGTGTGGAAATTCTCAGTTGAGTGCAGAAAATTATAAAAGTGCTGAAAGGTTTTTGGGTTGAAGTTGAATTGAACAGTATAAAACAATCAGAATGGAGAAAGACCCATTGAAATCAGTTAGAATGTATGTGTTGCCACCCTAGGATCACGCACTACTCATCAAGCAAATTTAGAACTTTTATTATATAAAAACATAAAATACCATCAATTCGTCCAACTTTTTCTTTTTAAATACCGTGATATAATATTTGGGCCATATCGCCCAGCCCTAGTAGTAGCTGTGTGTACGTTTTAAACTAAGGATCCCATTATCTCCTGCTTCCAGACATTGCACTACCAAGGGTTGGATTTGCACTGAACAATTGAAATGTCAGCACAAGGCGTGTACAACATCTAGTATAATAATTAGCCTCATACATTATCTATTGGTATTATTCTCTGATACACCATGGTGCTACCCTACAGAGTGCTGCTGTTGCTAGTAGACATTAATTGCAAAACTGTGTCTTTTAATCAAATATTTGGTGACATTTCTAAGAATGGTCTATTTCACCATGTTGGCAGGTGGTTCATTTGCAGGGCTCCACAGTGCGAGCATTACATTTGCGAATAGAAATTGGCAAAAGTCAAGTATGAGCATGTGCGAGTTTGTTTTAGAAAAATGTTGCAGTAGCTGTTTTAAAAGTATTTCTGCTGTTTTGTTTAATTGCACAAATAAATACGAACCCTATATGCCATCTCGCGCAACAACACTGCTTGCAATGGAGCTGTGCGCAATGAGTGAAGTGCTGATAGATCCATTTTTGGAGGCGACGTGTACAGGCATAAAAGTTGGTCTAATTTACTTGAAAGTCAACAAAATGAGACTCCTCGTGTTTCTTAACTATTTACATAGTTTAGTTCACAAGTGCAGTTGTTTTTCAACGGTAGTTTGAGTTTACTGCTTCAACAAATCACAGACGCACGTGACAGGACAATGTCATTGAGCGACTAATACATTTCTTGTTTTGAAAATGTTACAAAGCATGGTCTTCCGATGTTTTGTGTTTTTTAAAAATGTAATGATGTCTGATAAAAAAAAAAACAACCTACCAGCCACTCAGATTTTTTTTATTGAAGTGAAAATTCTGGTATCGTGACAACACTGATATGAATGCTTAGTGAGATCAAGCAGATTAAATAAGTATTATATGTTGTGGACTTAGCCTACTGTTTTCCCATTGGGACTCCAGTACATTCTGTTAGTTGAACTTAAGACCATGTGAAACCAGTCTGACCAGACTTACCAGTTCGGTTGACTTTCATAAGCAATCTAAATTACACAATAGTTATTGCTCAGTGCAGAACATAGGCTAGGCCTAGGCTACTCCTAACCCTTTGTTCTCATTGCATCTGCCCCTCTTACATTTAAACTCAGCATTTAGCCTACAATGCAAATAAATGTAGATTGCGAGACAAATTGATCAGAATGAATAAATCAAATCACAGGGACCTTGAGTAACCAAGCAGAGACGACATTAAACCCTTTCTGATGATTGCCAAACATTCACCTTCATTTTGACTAACATTTCAAAGGTCAGTGATGCACAGTAACTCTCCAGACTTCACTCAATCAACTCCCTCTTTACAGCTCTGAAATGCACTCAGAGAGTACAGAGATTCACAACAACATGTACACTTTATTATTCCTCAAACACACCTCCCTCTTCTCTGAATATTCATGACTGTTTGGACTTGGAGGACTGTAGTTCAGAATAATAGACAGAGATTGATTGACAGATACTAGGAAATGAAGAAGAGAGTTGAAAGGGCTGGATCAGTCAGGTGTGTTTTCATACAGACAGAGCAACAGTGTTTCCCAAAGCCAGACCTTCCTCCCTGTGGGACTCCGTCGTGACAGGTCCTGATTAGGCTTGGGCAGTATACCGTATACCAAGGGTATTTGGAAAAAAACATGGGATAGTTTTTACATACCGTCAATATCGTCAAAACTATTTCTTGGATTTTTAAAAAATACATTTGAATATTTGTATTTACCTGCAGTCAACTTGTGCAATTCATTAGGAGATAAAGCAGATTGCGTTCTTCCTTTCACCTATCACATTATTTAAAATTATGAAGTTTACCATAGCTCCCAGAACAGTTAAACCAGTCACATATTTTTTGGGGACTATAGTCTGGCCGAAACACAGCATCTAGCCAGTACACCAAGGTCAAGTTGGGGACTAGATATCCAAATCAAATCAAATGCAATTTTATTGGTCACATACACGTGGTTAGCAGATATTTTTGTCGGTGTAGCGAAATGCTTGTACTTCTAGCTCTGACAGTGCAGCAATATCTAACAAGTAATATCTAACAGTTTCACAACATATACCCAAAATACACATAGATCTAAGTAAGGAATGGATTGAGAATATATACATATATGTCAGGGCGGCATTGGACTAAGATACAGTGGCATAGTAGCTTTATAGTATACAGTATACACATAAGAGATTGGTGATGCAGTATGTAAACACGATTAAGTGACTAAGACACCGAAGAATAGTATAGCGTACAGTTTATACATACTGTATGAGATGAGTAGTGCAAGATACGGAAACATTATTAAAAGTGACTAGTGTTTCATTTCCTTAAAGTGGCCGGATCAGCGAGGAGGAGGTGTTGTTTCTTACCTTCACCACCTGGGGGCGACCCGTCAGGAAGTCCAGGGCCCAGTTGCACAGGGTGTGGTTCAGACCCAGGGCCTCAAGCTTGATGATGAGCTTGGAGGGTACTATGGTGTTGAATGCTGAGCTATAGTCAATGAACAGCATTCTTACATAGGTATGCCTCTTATCCAGATGGGATAGGGCAGTGTGTAATGTGGTGGCTATTGCATAATCTGTGGATCTATTGGGACGGTAAGCAAATTGAAGAGGGTCTAGGGTGGCAGATAAGGTGGAGGTAATATGATCCTTGACTAGTCTCTCAAAGCACTTTATGATGACAGAGGTGAGTGCTACGGGGCGATAGTCACGTGGGCTAGGGATACCATCTGGGCCAGCAGCCTTGCGAGGGTTAACACGCCTAAATGTCTTTCTCATGTCGGCCACTGAGAAGGAAAGCCCACAGTCCTTGGTAGCGGGCCGCGTCGGTGGCAATGTAGTATCCTAAAAGCGAGCAAAGAATATGTTTAGCTTGTCCGGAAGCCGGCATCCGCCACGTGGCTGGTTTTCCTTTTATAATCCGTGATTGTCTGTAGACCCTGCCACATGCGTGTCTGAGCCATTTAACTGCGACTCAACTTTATCCCTATACCGACATTTAGCCTGCTTGATTGCATTGCGGAGGAAATAACTGCACTGTTTGTATTCTTCCATATTCTTCCCAGTCTTCTTGCCCTGGTTAAATGAGGTGGTTCACGCTTTCAGTTTTGTGCAAATGCTCCCATCTATCCACGGTTTCTGGTTGGCGTATATTTTAATAGTCACAGTGGGTGCAACATCTCCTATGCACTTCTTTATAAACTCATTCACTGTGTCTGCGTATATGTCAATATTATTATCTAAAGCTACCCTGAACATGTCCCAGTCCACGTGATCAAAACAATCTTTAAGCGTGGATTCCGATTGGTCAGACCAGCGTTGAATAGACCTAATCACGGGTACTACTTGTTTGAGTTTCTGCCTATAGGAGGGGAGGAGCAAGATGGAATCGTGGTCCGATTTGCCGAACAGGGGATGGGGCAGGGCCTTATATGCATTTTGGAAAGAAGTGTAACAATGGTCAAGCGTGTTAGCACCGCGAATACGACAGTCGATGTGTTATAATTTCGGGAGCCTTTTCTTCAAATTTGCTTTGTTAAAATCCCCTGCTACAATACATGCAACCTCAGGATATGTGGTTTCCAGTTTACATGAAGTCCAATGAAGTTCTTTGAGGGCCGACGTGGTATCGGCTTGAGGGGGGATATATACGGCTGTGGCAATGATGGCCGATATTTCCCTCAGGAGGTAGAACGGTCTGCACTTGATTGGGAAATATTCTATGTCGGGTGAACAGAAGGACTTGAGTTCCTGTATGTTATCACAGTTACACCATAAATCGTTAATCAGAAAACATATACCTTACCCTTCTGCTTCCCGAAGAGATGTTTATTCCTGTCGGCGCGATGTACTGAACTCAACTGGCTTTACGGAGTCAGACAGAACATCTCCAGAAAGCCATGTTTCAGTGAAGCAGAGTATGTTACAATCTCTGGTGTCTCGCTGAAAAGCAACTCTCGCCCTAAGCTCATCAACCTTATTATCCAGAGATTGGACATTAGCGAGTAAAATACTTGGGAGCGGTGGGTGGTTTGCACGCTTCCTGCGTCGGAACAGAAGGCCGCCCCGAGTACCTCTCCTCCGCCGGCGTTGTTTTGGGTCGGCATCTGGAATAAGTTAAATTGCTCTGGGGAGAGCGAACAAAGGATCTGCTACGGGGAAGTCGAAATCCTGTTCGTAATGCTGTGGTTCAAGTGAGTTTACCGCCGCTATAATATCCAATAGTTCTTCCCGGCTCTATGTAATGACACAAAACAATTCCTGAGCTAATAACGTAAAAAATAGTACATAAACAAATAAAATACTGCTAGTAGCGAAGCTGCCATCTTGGTTGGCGTCATCTATACTAACTATCTCTGCTGGACGTCACGGTCATTACCATATGTCATCGTTGTCGTACTTATTCATTTAACCATAAGTAGGTCAGTGCTTACTCTGCATTAAGAGATGGGACTAGTAATCTGTTTGGAGAAAAAAAAAAAATATATATATATATATATATATATATTCTATATATTTCTACTATACTTGATATCATGAATCCAGAAATACCAAGCCCATTCTGTGAAACACCATCTAGGCCTACATTACTGACAATGGCGCTCTGACTGAGGCCTGTGTGAGGTGGGGATAAATAGGACAGCTGTATGCCAGCTGCATTTTTATCATGGCACACATTGTTTGAAATGCTAATTGCCTGGGGATCATTGCACAGTGCTTCTTTATACTGCCAGATTCTTGTCTTGGTGCTGTACCAAGCTTAGGGAAGTCACACCCACACCGGCTGGCTGGGTCACTGGCAGGAATAGGAGTGGACTGAGCTGACCCTGATCTAAAGACAGATACACTGAGTATACCAAACATTAGGAACACCTTCCTAATATTGAGTTGCACCCTCCCCTTTTACACTTAGAACCGCCTCAATTCCTCGGGGCATGGACTCTACAAGGTGTCGAAAGCGTTCCAGAGATGCTGGCCCATGTTGACTCCAATGCTTCCCACAGTTGTGTCAAGTTCACTGGATGTTCTTTGGGTGGTGGACCACTGAATTGTTGAACGTGAAAAACCCAGCAGTGTTGCAGTTCTTGACACAAACCGGTGTGCCTGGCACCTACAGTTGAAGTCAGAGGTTTACATACACTTAGGTTGATGTCATTAAAACTCATTGTTCAACCATTCCACAGATTTCATGTTAACAAACTAAAGTTTTGGCAAGTCGGTTAGGACATCTACTTTGTGCATGACATAAGTAATTCTTCCAACAAATTGTTTACAGACAGATTATTTAACTTATAATTCACTATATCACAATTCCAGTGGGTCAGACGTTTACATACACTAAATTGACTGTGTCTTTATACAGCTGGGAAAATTCCACAAAATTATGTCATGGCTTTAGAAGCTTCTGATAGGCTAATTGACATAATTTGAGTCAATTGGAGGTCTACCTGTGTATGTATTTCAAGGCCTACCTTCAAACTCAGTGCCTCTTTGCTCGACATCATGGGATAATCAAATGAAATCAGCCAAGACCTCTCAGAAAAAGAATTGTAGACCTCCACAAGGCTGGTTCATCCTTGGGAGCAATTTCCAAACGCCTGAAGGTACCACGTTCATCTGTACAAACAATAGTATGCAAGTTTAAACACCATGGGACAACATAGCCGTCATACCGCTCAGGAAGGAGACGCGTTCTGTCTCCTAGAGATTAACGTACTTTGGTGAGAAAAGTGCAAATCGATCCCAGAACAACAGCAAAGGACCTTGTGAAGATGCTGGAGGAAACAGGTACAAAAGTGAAAGGCTGCTCAGCAAGGAAGAAGCCACTGCTCCAAAACCACCATAAAAAAGACAGACTACGGTTTGCAACTGCACAAGAGGACAAAGATCATACTTTTTGGAGAAATGTCCTCTGGTCTGATGAAGCAAAAATAAATGGCCATAATGACCATCGTTATGTTTGGAAGAAAAAGGGGGAGGCTTGCAAGCCGAAGAACACCATCTCAACCCGTGAAGCAAGAGGGTGGCAGCATCATGTTGTGGGGGTGCTTTGCTGCAGGAGGGCCTGGTGCACTTCACAAAATAGTTAAGAACAAATTCTTATTTTCAATGACGGCCTAGGAACAGTGGGTTAACTGCCTTGTTCAGGGGCAGAACGACAGATTTTTACCTTGTCAGCTCGGGGATTCGATCCAGCAACCTTTCGGTTACGGGCCCAACACTCTAACCACTGGGCTACCTGCCGCCCCAAAAGATGGCATCATGAGGAAGGAAAATTATATATGGATATATTGAAGCAACATCTCAAGACATCAGTCAGGAAGTTAAAGCTTGGTCGCAAATGGGTCTTCCAAATGGACAATGACCCCAAGCATACTTCCAAAGTTGTGGCAAAATGGCTTAAGGACAACAAAGTCATGGTATTTGAGTGGCCGTCACAAAGCCCTGACCTCAATCCTATAGAACATTTGTGGGCAGAACTGAAAAAGCGTGTGCGAGCAAGGAGGCCTACAAACCTGACTCAGTTACACCAGTTCTGTCAGGAGGAATGGGCCAAAATTCACCCAACTTATTGTGAGAAGCTTGTGGAAGGCTACCTGAAACGTTTGACCCAAGTTAAACAATTTAAAGGCAATGCTACCAAATACTAATTGAGTGTATGTAAACTTCTGACCCACTGGGAATGTGATGAAAGAAATAAAAGCTGAAATAGATCATTCTCTCTACTATTACTTACATTATTGAAATGAAGTAGTGATATTAACTGACCTAAGACAGGGAACTTTTACTAGGATTAAATGTCAGGAATTGTGAAAAATTGAGTTTAAATGTATTTGGCTAAGGTGTATGTAAACTTCCAACTTCAACTGTACTACCATATCCTGTTCAAAGGCATTTAAAATATTTCACCCTCTGAATGGCTCAAGGCTTAAAAATCCTTCTTTAACCTGTCTCCTCCACTTCATTTACACTGATTGAAGTGGATTTAACAAGTGACATCAATAAAGGGTCATAGCTTTCACCTGGATTAACCTGGTCAGTCAATGTCATGGAAATTGTTGTTGTTGTTCTTAATGTTTTGTACACTCCGTGTATATCCAAGTTAACGGAATTATGTGTAATATATTATTGTAGCTCAAGTATGGTATATGATATTCTGGTTACTAGGCCTAGGACAGGCCTATAGTGCCCTATGAATCACACAGGAACATACTAAATGACACTATAACTGCCTGGAATTGGCAAGTCTAACAGGTACACAGTAATAACGGACAGCCATGGGAGTGGCACGGAGGAAACAGGCCAGGCTGCTCACTCTTCGGTCTCTCAGCCTCACCCACAGAACCAGTGTCAGCCCTGAGCCCTGCAGGCCTGGGGAGGCCTACTGTACTGTAGACGAGAGGACGGGCTAGCTGAGCTGCACCCTGCCAGGGTGACAATGACAGCAGCTGTCATACTAATGGGCAACACTAGACAGATGCATACCTGCTAATGGCTGTCTATTATCACCTAACCTGTATAACACAGTTCAGATCTACGCCCAGCTACTCACAATGGATTTGGGATTGCCGCTTCTGGCACATGCCTTGATATCCATACCAGAGTCAGGCCAATGGCAGAGAATTGAAATGCCACTGTGACTGTGTAGACCATTAACGAGCAAAACATTGGCCTAGTCTGGATTTTCACTAAAGATGTGGTATTAAACTGATCTGAACAAGTATTATTGGCTCATTTGGCTGACAACAACAACATACCATGAGGTATTGCCCTTAGTCATTCATTGCTTCCGTTGGTAAGGCCTATGTGGTGCCCAATGTCTCTGATGTCAATGTGAATTATAGCCCTGACCCATCTTTCTATGGTATGAAATGACAAGCCTTGTCCTACAGTGTGTGAGCCTTTCTAAAGGAACAATGCATTGTTCAATGTGAGCTTCATAAACACATTCTCAACATAATACACTTCAAGGCGGGGCAGAAGGCGTATTTCGCCCTGTGGACGATTGTATTCATTAGGATAACTGAGGCCTAACTTTTTCAGTGAGTAGACAGATGAGAAATATTTTGAATAGCTTTGTCTCTTATTCGGGGGCTTGACAACTGTCACTAAATGCAGTACAGTACGAGCAGTGAAAGAACTCTCGCATATGAAAAAGAATGCCCTGAAGGCAGGTTGCTTGTTATCATAAGAGGCTAGAGAGTTTATTTACAGTTGGAGTGCTACATGAACTGCCCCAAACATACCCATCAAGAAGGTAGACTATTGAATGTGCGTAGATGTAAATGATATGGAAATCTAGACTGGTTTAGTTTTCTGATAAGCTGGTATCAAGAGAAAGTGAATAGGCTGATGGTAAAGCTCTGACTGTACTTCAAAGAACAGACATTCATTTGAAAAAAAAAAAGGCTAAAAACAATCACATGGGATTATTTATTTTCTATTTGGACAAAGCGATTCGTAAACTGGCTATTAAAACACAGTATGACACATAGGCTAGCCTGACTGTCATTTATTGATGCAGCCTAGTTAAGATGTGCTTTTAAGATGGGCTCCCAAGTGGGGCAGTGGTCTAAAACAATGCATCCCAGTGCTAGAGGCGTCACTACAGACAACCTGGTTCAAATCCAGACTGTATCACAACAGGCCGTGATTGGGAGTCCCATAGGGCGGCGCACAATTGGCCCAGCGTCGTCCGAGTTTGGCCGATGTAGGCCGTCATTATAAATAAGAATTTGTTCTTAACTGACTTGCCTAGTTAAACAAAGGTTAAATAAAGATAATAATTAAACTGACGCATAATCACAGCGATAAGCTGGTATTCTATGGTACATTGAATGTGGACAAGTGTTTAAAAGTAGGCTACACCGTGGACAGGGATTAAAGATAACACGAGTTCGAAGCTATCCAGTGTTTTTTGAAAAGTGGAAAATCACATGTCAAGAAGTCTCAGCTTGACTCAATAGGGAAAATGACCTCGCGGAGTTGGTTTCCGATGTGGCAGTCATTGTTTCCGCAGAGCTTTACCTCCCAACAGCAGCCATCCCAGTTGACCCTGACCCCACCAACATTCACAGCAAAAGCATGGAGAGGATGAAGTGACACTGAGGTAAACATTCCCTTTGTCTTCTCCTCTCTCTCACACACACAAGCAAGTTGTTCTCTGAATTTTTGCCCTGGCTTTTGCCATTGCCTTTGAGGTAAGCCTATACTTCACCAGGGAATGGAAAGGGCAGAGTGCAAGTAGAGTCTCAGGCTTTTAAGTGTGTGGTGTGTGCATGTGTGTGTTATCCCAGTTAAGGAACAGCCATGCACAGCTCCAGTCACAGGGGTGGTGTGTGATCGGGTGGTCTAGCAGGCTCCTATAGTTAACAACCTCAGCCAGATCCAGCCAGGCATGACCAGCAAATTAACATGCAGCCGCTCTCACACTCAACATGACAGATATGCTAACTGGGTACAAAACCAACACAAAGAAGCTCCAGTGAAAACAGACACTGCAGAATGGGCCAAGAGATTTTCCTTGTGACTGATGATAGCCTAGTGATGTCATGCTATGATATTGGGCCTAAATCAAACTTGAGTCAAGCTGAATCAACATTGATTCAGGATGTCCCTGACATTTAGAAGGATCTTTAATAATGTCTGAGTTCTCATTTTAAAAAAGATGCCTTTTGAACATGACAATAATAACCACATCGTTTTGTAAGCTTTCAACCTAATTTATAGCAACACACATTATGGTGAGCAATTTAAAAAAATTAAAAAAATAAAGAGGCCAACCTTACCCCTAAGCTCCCTGCTGTACAGCAGAACCCTATCACTCATTCCCACTTACTGTCCACATAGTGACCAGACAGGTGGCCATTGAACATCAATATGGAGTCCCAGCTATCAGCCACTGCACAAACAGACCTGCTACTTACTGTGTATTATTTATCCTGTTGCCTAGTCACTTCACCCCTACCTATTTGTACATGCAATACACGACCGAAAGTATGTGGACACCTGCTTTTCGAACATCTCATTCCAAAATCATGGGCATTAATATGGTGTTGGTCCCCCCTTTGCTGCTATAACAGCCTCACTCTTCTGTGAAGGATTTCCACTAGATGTTGGACCATCGCTGCGGGGACTTGATTCCATTCAGGCACAAGAGCATTAGTGAGGTCAGGCACTGATGTTGGGCGATTAGGCCTAGCTCACAGTCGGTGTTCCAATTCATCCCAAAGATCTTCGATGGGGTTGAGGTTTGGTCTCTGTGCAAGCCAGTCAAGTTCTTCCAAACTGATCGACAAACCATTTCTTTATGGACCTCGCTTTGTGCAAGGCGGCATTGTCATGCTGAAACAGAAAAGGGTCTTCCCCAAACTGTTGCCACAAAGTTGGAAGCACAGAATTGTCTAGAATGTAATTGTATGCTGTAGCATTAAGATTTCCCTTCACTGGAACTAAGGACCATCATTCCTCCTTCACCAAACTTTACAGTTTGCACTATGAATTTGGGCAGTTCTCCTGGCATACGCCAAATCCAGATTCTTCCGTCGGACTGACAGATGGTGAAGTGTGATTCATCACTCCAGATAACAGTGTTTCCACTGCTCCAGAGTCCAATGGTGTCGAGCTTTACACCACTCCAGCCGACACTTTGCATTGCACATGAGGATCTTAGGCTTGTGTGCAGCTGCTCAGCCATGGAAACCCATTTCATGAAGCTCCTGGCGAACAGTTATTGTAATGACGTTGCTTCCAGAGGCAGTTTGGAACTCAGTAGTGAGTGTTGCAACCGAAGACAGACAATTTTATTACGCGCTACGTGCTTCAGTGGTCCCATTCTGTGAGCTTGTGTGGCCTACCATTTTGCGGCTGAGCCGTTGTTGCTCCTAGACATTTCCACTTCACAATAACAACACTTACAGTTGACCGGGGCAGCTCTTGCAGGGAAGAAATTTTACGAACCGACTTGTGGAAAAGGTGGCATCCTATGTCGGTGCCACGTTGAAAGTCACTGAGCTCGTTAGTATGGCCATTCTACTGCCAATGTTTCCTATGGAGATTGCATGGCTGTGGCTGAAATAGCCGAATCCACTAAATTGAAAGGTTGTCCACATACACTATAGATACAAAAGTATCTACCTCAAATACCTTGTACCCCTGCACATCAACTCAGTACTGGTACTCCCTGTATATAGCCATGTTATTACCTCATACCCCTGCGCATGGACTCAGTACTGGTACTCCCTGTATAAAGCCATATTATTACCTGGTACTCCCTGTATATACCCATGTTACTGCCTGGTACTCCATGTATATAGCCATGTTATTATCTGGTACTCCCATTATATAGCCATGTTATTACCTGGTACTCCCTGTATATAGCCATGTTATTACCTGGTACTCCCTGTATATAGCCATGTTATTACCTGGTACTCCCTGTATATAGCCATGTTATTACCTGGTACTCCCTGTATAAAGCCATGTTACTACCTGGTACTCCCTGTATATAACCATGTTATTACCTAATTGTGCGCTGCCCTATGGGACTCCCGATCACGGCCAGTTGTGATACAGCTTGGGATCGAACCAGGGTCTATAGTGACGCCTCTGGCACAGAGACAAGTCTTGACATTCAATCTGCAGTGTCAGCAGGAAAGTGCCCAACATATTAACTGCCTATGCACTACTTTAGCACTTGTAAACAGTGGTTGTGAGATGGAGATTTGTACACAGACGCAGTGTAAAGTGGTTGACAGGTAGGGCCTAAATGACAGGGGGTTCATCCCAATATACTGTAGGGGTTCTACAGGTCAGCGAGCCTGTTATAAGATGGACGCAGGCAAGGTGAGTACATTTCAATGGTCCAACTAGCACACTGGTTCACAGAGAGCTTCATAAAGACACCATATGAAGACAGTGGGAGTCTGGCAATATTTGTACATCAGAAAATATATATAAAACATCCCTTGTCAGTCATGAATGTTAAATACAATTATATTTGAACTTACACTGTCCGTGGGATTTGTTCTTACTCAGGTCGAAATTTGAGACAAAAGTATTATTAAAACGCAGGTCTCTGTGTGACAATCAATATTTGTTTGCTCATCACCTAAGGGACGTGCACAAGACGGAAGTACATGCACACAAATGGAAGTCTTGCAGGTGTTTACATGGTTTGTGCTCAACGGCAGTAGCTGCAGCAGAACGACCATCCGCATAGACAAGCAGTAGAGTAAGTTCAAATGTAATTTTATCCAGCATTCTGGCTTGTAAGGAAAGGGTTTGCAGTACTTAGTTTCAGGCTGTTTTACCAGAAAGTTGGTATCACTGTCTGATTTATCAGCCTAGTTGCATGTTTCAACAGTGCCATGTGCATTCTGTTTAGATGTCATCTCCAAATGTTGGCAACAAACAATGCCTATTTTGTCAATGTTAGCTGGAAATCAAAATTCCAGTGAGTTTTTAATAAGCTAGACAGTGGCTATGTTAACTAGGAAGCCCTTGGAGGACTGGAAGTTAACAATAACAGCCAACGTGCATAACAAAACTGGCCATCTAGTTAGTACCTGTGACATGAAGCTAAGCACCCTGTTAGCACAAGGATAAGTGGCTAAAGGTAATGGCTTGGTTTTTGTAACCAGCCTGCTGTGCTGCTGACTGGCATGCTAATAAGCTAGGTAGTTAATTTAGCTAGCCGTTCTACAATGACAGTGTGGCTTGTTAGCTAACTAGACAGACGCGCTAGTCACAAGTGATGGCTTGTCTTAACGTTAGCTAACTAGTTCCACGTTTAAATCGTAGCGTGACGACACATATTGGACGTGGTAAAAAAACAACAACATTATGACTCAAAAGGTATACACGCATATTGCTAGCTACAGAGCCAGCTAGCGACGTTAGCTTGCTAGGAGGCAGGCACCATCAATAATCAAGCGAGCGAGCCACTGATCGGTGGTGCAGCAAAGCTCGGTGACATTTCACTCACCTAACAGTGACCGGAGGTGCTTCAGTCGGGTCAATACATCCTTCTTTGGGTCGAGAACTTTCTGTGTAGATTTCTTGACGTCTCCATGGCCCCTTCGAGTGAACATTCCGCTGTAAAAAGCAATTTTGAAATCTGGAATTAGCTACGTCTTTTCTAACATGCAGTCAGCCTATGCATTGACAGTCCTACTTTCCTCACCACCGCTCTATTCTTGCTGGATAAACATACGTTTCGCCGCTAGTCCCCTCCTTTTTCGTGGGTCTGTAAACACGGAAGCGCAGCTCGTAGCGTGGCCACGCCCCCTGTAGTACGTAACCAGCAAGTGATTTCCCCATGCTTACAGTTTTTCACAGAAAAGTAATAATGTCACTGTCTGATATGATTATTAGAGCCAGATTCTGTATTTTCGACAGCCTGACCTTGCCACTTTTGTTTGGTAAACTAAACTGAGGCGAGAGCTGAAGTTGGAGAAATGCACCACTCTCCACATTTATTGACAGTCATAATCTCCAGGGCACTTAGTACCAATGTAGAAAACGAAGGTACAGTGAATAGGGCTTGAATCTGCATGTTCTGATGGGGAAGCATTGTCTGATAAAACAGTGCTATTAAGTGAAGCCTCCCAGGTGCAGGAAAAAAACGTAAGTTCTTAATTGGATCATACATTTGTTTTAGGGAAACAATGTGCTCTTAAAGCAACCCTTTACTTGATCCAAGTAAAACAATGTTTCACTTGCATCAGGAAAGAGAATAAAAAATAAAAAAACTTAAATGGGTAGGGCCTTCCCAAAGATCCCATATAGCAGGACCTTTTCAGAAAATTAGCTATGAATGGCAAATTAGCTCCAAAGTGTCACCTGGTGTTTACCTGTGGTACTTCTGCTGAAGCTGGCACTATAAATTACCTTCTTGTAAATATACTGTACATCACAATCACACAAATGTAATTATTACTAGAAGGTACTTTTCCATGAAGAATAACTGTGGGACTTGCTATAGCTCTTTTAAAGTATTTTTTGTTGCAGTGGAATACGTTTTAAAACGTTTTAATTAAGCAAAGTAGTGAAATATAGTCAAAGTTAAATATATTAAAATACTTGGTCTGATGACTTTGATCGACTACTATATCAACATTATTACTTTGGCGTGTGTTCCTATTGTATTGAAATGTATTTATTCTCAAGCAAAGTAATCTGT
The DNA here is from genome assembly GCA_023634145.1 of Thymallus thymallus. NCBI lineage: Eukaryota > Metazoa > Chordata > Actinopteri > Salmoniformes > Salmonidae > Thymallus > Thymallus thymallus. The sequence goes on from CM042406.1 coordinate 10,761,532, forward strand.
AAGAAAGAGACCTTGACACTGGCAGCTAGAAGGTATTGGTGAAGTGGAAGAGTTGTGTTACCAGGTTTCCAAGTTAATAGTTGTTGTTATTCTCTTGAAGGACCTCCAGTGAGCAATAGGGCAATAAAGGTACTTAAAAAAATATAGAATATTGAATAAAGTTGTAGGATGAAAAAAAGCAAAGCTAAATATACTGAACAAAAATATACACAGGACAAAAATATAAACGCAACATGTAAAGTACTGGTCCCATGTTTCATGAGCTGAAATGTTCAGTATAGAAATGTTCCATACGCACAAAAAGCTTATTTCTCTAAAATGTTGTGCACACACCTGTTTACATCCCTGTTAGTGAGCATTTAATCCTTTGTCAAGATAATCCATCCACCTGACAGGTGTGGCATATCAATAAGATGATTTAAGCATGATCATTACACAGGTGCACCTTGTGCTGGGGACAATAAAAGGCCACTCTAAAATGTGCAGTTTTGTCACGCAACACAATGCCACAGATGTCTCAAGTTTTGAGATAGAGTGCAATTGGCATGCTGACTGCAGGAAGGTCCACCAGAGCTGTTGCCAGATCCTTGAGATCCTTGATGAAAACCTGCTCAGGACCTCAGACTGGGGCGAAGGTTCACCTTCCAACAGGATAACGACCCTAAGCACACAGCCAAAACAACGCAGGAGTGGCCCAGCCAGAGCTAGGACTTGAACCCGATCTAACATCTTTGGAAAGACCTTCCCCATCCAACCTGACAGAGCTTGAGAGGATCTGCAGAGAAGAATATGAGAAACTCCCCAAATACAGGTGTGCCAAGCTTGTAGCGTCATATCCAAGACTCAAGGCTCTAATCGCTGCCAAAGGTGCTTCAACAAAGAAGAAAATATATATGTAATATATATGTAAATAATTGTTTAAATATTTATATATAATTGTGTAAATATTTCTAAAAACCTGTTAGCTTTGTCATTATTTTTTTTCAAACAATTCCATTGTGACCTCGGAGTAGAGAATGCAGTTTATTTTTTGTGTGAAAACACTATCGTGTAAGACTATTGTTCTGTGTCTTGAACAGGCCATGACCTGTTTTACCTATGCACTGTGGGGGTACAACAATCCAATTTACTAGTTGTGCAGACATTGAAAATGTAAAGACCTTCACTCAGAAATGAAAGAAAAAGAGCTTAAGTCAGTAGGCGTTGATATTAGGAATCCATTTGCAGATGGAGAAAATATTAGGCAATAAATGTACTATTGTGCATTAGGCACTGTCTCAAGGGCATATATAGTCTATTGGGTCACATGAATGACAGACCAGAATCCTAGTTGTAAAAACATAAATGTCACTGAACAGTGCCAAAAGACTTTGTATCCTCATCTTAACAGTATAACACATTTACTCTTTAAACTCAACCTATTTTCACGAGAATTGCGGTTAACATCTGCTGCAGATTCTATATTGAGGCAAACATGTAATGTAATGCTAGAAGGTCAACAGGAGTGTCAGCGAGTGTGGTAGTCTATTTCTCTAGCACAGTCAGTGTACCTGAAGCTCTGTATCTTGGCACAGCTTGTACTTGAGACCATCTCTCCTTTCCAAGGTTTCCTTCAAGTCTCAATACATCCATTGAATGGCAGCTGATTATGGAACGGAGGGCATGGAGTGTGGAGGTCAAAGAGGAAGAGTGTAATCAGCCATGGGCTATCAGTTTGGTATGACACTCATCATCTGAAGTGGACCACTTTCTAAGAAAAGGGGAGGTTGCCTGTCACAACAGATGTTGATTACACAAGCCCTGTTGTTTGGAGTGATGAATAAAACGCACACACAGGCGATTGGCATCATCAGCCCCTCTAATTACTGAAACCATCATTAGGCCTACCATGTTGTTTTGGAAAATCAGCTTATTGCTTATCATCAAGACTATATACAGTGAACTATATCTAAGCAAAAGGGACTGGGTTTATTTTTAAGCTATGACTTGCATACATATGTAGTTTCCAAACATTTTCAGGAAATCACATTGTCTTAAAACTGTCTTTTAACCGTCTTTGAGGGTCACAAAACATAGAAATTAATAAATGAAGGCGCATTTAATTTACTAAACAGAGGGTGGCACTATAACCCAACAAATGTTTTCATATCAACAGGCCGCCTGACTGAATCTAATCCAAAATTTGAAAAGCACTTGTCTGCTCTAAATTGTTCTTATAAAGAGCTTTTCTCCTTGTCTGTTTATGGCTTTCCTTTTTGTACACGTAAGTGCCATTAGAAGTGAATGTATCCCATTAGAACATGTTTAGGTGTTGAGTATAATTAATGATAATTATCCATCGACAATGTAATTTCTAATAGAAATGTAGGCCTACTATGGGATTGTTGAACATTCTATCATTCAGCAACTTTGCAATGAAAGGAGACAGACCAAAAGGTCTACAGAAATACAATTTTAGCTGTGGGAGACCACCCACAACTTCTTGAGATGTAAAAGTGATACTGTGTGAAGATGAAAATGAAATCACATGCATAGAAGAGAATTTATGCATGAATAGAAACCGCTTCGAGAAAATGATTCAGTGTTTTTAGAGTAGGCTAGCATATGGACCTCCAAAGCCTACTAGGCAATTATTAACCTTGAATAATTAAATGTTTTACTATTTGTATTTATATAGTAAAACATTTGATTTGATTTCAGGTCATGAATACAGTGGGATGGTTATGGAGCATGGAGGACGGCCGACACTTAGCCTATAGAGAACAGGCCCTCTTTAAAACAAGTAAAGACAAAATTAAAATGTTATCCTTTATCTAATTCCAACGCCCCACCACCAGGGATCGTCGTGGTGCCCTTGAGTAGCCTGTCTAAAGGAGGCCTATAGTGTTCATTAGGCCTATTTATCTATCCATGTATCTATCTATTTGATGAATGCAAAACCCTGCTTTAGACCTACCGTCATTTAATCAATATTTTAGAAACAAAAATATGTTTGAATAGTTTTCTTCTCTGGTGAAAACAATCATTTAAAAAATGATTGGTCTGGGTAAATTATTATTTGGTCTGGGTAAATATCCATGATATTTATCAAGGTAGGATTCCTATTAATTACAAGTGAGCCTTCATATTTCTGTATGATTTCATATAGCGTCGTTCATTAGCCTAGTTCAGTGTGCGAATAGTAATCTGTTTCTTTAGTGTTTGTAGTGCATTGTTACTTTTGAGCACATTTACCAAAAGGTTAATGAGGGAAAAAAAGAGCATTATAAGGCAGAGTTTTTCATAAACTGCTCATGGAAACATGCCAAACACTTCATTTAAACTCTATACTGACACCATTTTTTATCTCCGGAGATAATCTGGTGTGAAGTTAATTATAATAAGAGAATTAAACCAATAATGTGGAGTAAAAATGTATTATTTGCTCAATGCATGGCAGGGGTCTGTATCATATATGCATGATCCATGCTATGCTGAACATTTTCTATTCTGTATTCTTCACTTTGAAATCTGATTCCAATTTCACTTGTGCTCTGACACTTCACAGAGACAAGCAAGGAGATGTTTAATTGAAATGGCCATGCTTTAATTGGATTCGTTTAGATATAAAATTACCTTCTGAATAGAATCTTGTCTGTTAAGCTTGACATGGAATGGTTTCTACTGTACATCAGTTAAGGAGCTGAAATAATGTGTCCATTCATGTAGACATCAGTGTGCAGTGGTAAAAGAACATTCTGGAATTTTAAATACACATCATTCAATCTATGGCCTTGCATTTCAAAGACTGACATCTACAGTCTCTGACAAATACAGGAAAGTGCTTGAGAGACAATCTCCTGTAATGTCAGTCACGGGATCCAGAGGGTCCATGCTAACTTTGTTTTTCTTTATCCTTAATGATGTTATCCATCCACCATTGTTGTCGTACACATGATCCCACAAGGTATTTTCCACATGGCAAATGGCATGCAGTTACTGTACCAATCATGATATCCCTGTCTAGCTGATGGTGCCAGAATCCTACCCTGATATGTGTGGTAAGGTCGAGGTAGGCAACATGCACATCATGAGAGGTTGGGCTGTAGTGACCTCTGTTAGCTATCAGTCCTCTGCTTCGCTCTGGCTATGTGAGTGCCCCTACCCTCCCACCTCAGCCCATTCTGCAGCCTCCACATGACCCTGAACCAGACGAACCTGCAGCTCCTCTCTCTGTCTGTGATTGGATCATTGGCAGTGAATACCCACGCCTGTTGTGGCCAACTGCCCTTTGCAACAGAGACAGTCTTTGACTGTGTATGGTTGGATTAGCAGCCCTCCGGCAACATGATCAGAGATGATACTACTGTACCTGTTATTACATCCACATAACAGTTTCCTGCATATAGAGGATAGGATGTGTTGTACCATTCAAAACATGGAGATAATGTGTTTGTATTTAATTCTGTATCTCCATTCTTCATTATGTTTTTAGTCCCTGTAGTGATGACTCTGATGAGCATATTTTTCTTTATATTCATTCACTTTGCTATTTTTATTGGAATAGCTGACAGCAATGACAGATCCATAGGACAACCTGACCTGTTGAGTTGAGACAAGGAAAGCCAGCGTGTGGATTCTGAGTTGTGGGATCATTAGCCGAGTTCTCTACATGTACCAAAGTTTCTTCTCTCCCGTATGTGTTTGCTGTGCAGTGCCTGGCCCTGATCTTAGCCACAGGGGTGTGAGATAACAAGCACTAGAGGGATTTCACTTGGCTCACTATCAAACCTGTCTACAAACACTAACCTCTACCAAAGTAAATATATATATAGAACTCGTCTTTGAAAAGCCAGTCCATGTAGTGAATTGTGTTCCATTTCCGACTTTTATTTCTCTAAATGCTATACAATTAGAGACCATGGTTATATTGTGGTTCCCACGGGAGAAGTTAGATGTGTGTCTGGCTTTTGTGCTGCTGTTTGCTGCTCCTGTTGAGTGAAACCTGTTTTTATCGCTGTATCAATGGCATCCAATTCTTCATTGCAAAGGCAAACAGCACTGTTTCCAAATGTGCTGACAGTAAATCAATGGCTGCTTTCCCATGGGCAGCCAATTAACAAGACACTTGTGCCGTGTTGCTACATGGGCCCCATCTCTTTGTCTCTTGATTGCGTCAGGTGAAATGCCTGAGAGACACTGAACAGCAGATAAAGTGTCAGGGAGGTTAGGAGTAAACACACAAGTGATACTCATGCTCTGTTAGTAGTGGCTAGTACGCCTCACAGTTACTGTATGCTTTGACATGCCTGATTTAGGATTTTTTTTAAACTTGCTATAAGGGTATTTTCTCATTGCAGTATTTTCTGAGGATAACTAACGGTTATTCAACGTTGATTACAAGTTTTTATTCTACTCACAGCATTGCTATACACAGGAGAAATATGTATTTGGCCTATGAAATACAGTAAAAGGCTTTGTAAACAGTGCATTGTCATCTAACTGGTAGTAGCTACAACTACAGAGCGTTCAGCCTCATAACCAGGAAACAGATGCTCCGTGCTGAATCTGAACTTGAGTGCTGTGGAAAAGCAGATTTATAAAATGGCCCCTGACTGAATTGGTCTCTTACTAGAAATTGAAAACAGCCAAGGAAAGAAAACATTTAAAATGTCCAATCCTGATCTAACCTGTGAGAGTGACACATGCGAATTTCCACCGTGGACAAGGTGGCAGTACATGCACTGATAGACAAGAGGGAATAAAGAGCCTTGTGACAAACTTTAGTAGGAAATGTCAGCCTTTCATGGTGTTGAGAAGACCTATTTCATATCTATTACAGCAGGCATTCTGTTGGACAATATTTCAGATTTCAGTCCTCCCGCACAGCAAATCCTCTGCCAATCTTTCCCCTTAAGAATCTCTGCCAGTCCCTAACACATTATTCCCTCCACCTCCATTTCTCTCTTTTGATGTGACAGAACAAACCGCGACCTATTAGGATTAAGGCTTTGAAAAGATCTTTGAAGCTGCTCAGGGTTCTTTAAACTGGGAACTGACTATGAGCTGTGTGGCAGCAGGCACTGAATGGAGTGATTGGTAGTCTTACTAAGCGAGCTCTGCTGTTATTCCCCACCCCCACACACTCCCTGTCCAATCCTACTAACCCCCCAGCACTGCTGTTGTGTGTAATGTACACGTGTATTTATTCACTGAAAAGAGGCTGTTGAAAACCACATAAAAAAAAAAAAAGAGAAGCCATAACCCACTTGTACGTGCTGAGTTGACGTCTGTATGTGTGTGGATGTGTGTCTGTCTCCTAAAAACACAAAAGCACATTGTGTTGTAGCCTATCTGACTGGAAATGAAATGACTTCAAGGTGGATCACTTTCACACCAATGCTTCTTAAAAGCACTGGTATATATTCCAACAAGTTTTTTATTTTTTCATCAGGCCATTCATGTAGACAGTAGAACTGATAATATTGAAATGATGGAATGCCATGTGAAGGAGAACATTAAGTTAACCCTACAGGCTGCGTACCTCGCTTTATTCACAGCTACAGCAATGACAAATGTGCACATACCTTTGCTATTCATCACCCACAATCAAAATATATTTTAGCATTTTTTATCTAATCCCCACACAGGAATATCTTTTATCGTTTTCTCCCTAAGGTGACGGGGCTAATGTCATAGCAAATATTTTAACTGGAGATTTATCTTTCAATATTTCTGAGGATCCCATTTAGATATTCTCTGTCTTGCTGTGCTAAGGTTAAATAAGCCAGTTTGTGTGTCAGTGGAAGACAGTGTAGATAATGGAAGCATGCAGAAATGGAGCCATGGGGAAGGCAGTGTAGAGTCAGTCTGCCTCCCTCGCTGCTGCATCGCTGATACTCCCCGGCACAGAGAGACAAGGTCTCGGGGATCTGCCACCATAGAGCACATATTGATCTGCCATTGCATCTTATCTCAAACAACTCTAGATTAAAATGCTCAACACTGGCTCTCTCTTCTCAGCTGAAGGCCTTTCTATCCCTAAGTGGGATATTTCATATCTCCCATGAAGTAGCTAGGCCTACCTATCTCAAGTTTTCCCTACGTCTTGCACAGAAAGTGCTCTGAAAATTAACCGTCTTATGACGGTTCCCATCTAAAGAATAACTTGAATAATAATTTGGTTTGATTTTCTTCTCTCTGCTGTTTATTTGGCCAGTGTTTTTGTGTTAGCTTGTTGGCTTTTTCCTCTCCTCCAGGCACTGTTGTCATAATCCAGACAATTGGCCGGAGTTACTGTATATTCTTCTTCTGGGAAATGGCTGGGAATCGGATCCTCCTGGGTCTCATTTAATGTCCTGTTCAAACGAGCAGGGAAGGAACGGCTGAAGCCTTGACAAAAGCCCTGATATAAAGAGCAGAAAGCCTAGCCAGACGGACGAGCTAGCCGGCCTCCAGGGCTTTGACTTTGGCCAAACAAATGTTTGTTTTGAAAGTGTTTTATAGTGTGATGGATTAAAGCGGATGCAGTCCAGGGGCCGCCCTGAATCCCCTCAAACGGTGCATTGAGGAGCAGAAGCACCTGTTAGGGAAGCACAGAGGAGCAGCCCAGGATGATATTGAGCAGGGCTTTGTGGGTAGCAAAGTCAAAACAAAGCTGTCAGTGAGGGCTCATTCATCTTTGATGTTCATTGATGAGAAAACTGGTGGGCCTCGACAGAGCATTGTTTCTTCTAAGTGGCCCATTGATAGCCAGAAAGCCATGTTTTTTTTCAGCCCCTGACGGGTGGAGCTCATTTTAAAAGGCTTATCGGTGCATTTAACCAGCCCAAAATACAGCGCTAAGGAGCAGCCCTCTGCTGTTGGCTCAGGACTGTGCACCCCCCCCCCCCCCCCCCCCCCCCGCCCCCTCCTAAATGGACAATAAACAATAATAAAATGGTAATAGTGTGTGAATGGCTAGCACCGATGGGCATGGATGTATCGTTAATTCATGGACCCTTACAAATCCCGCTGTGCGAATCAAGATCCAGAGACAAGGGCATTGACTGCTATCAAGACAAGTCTTCTTCCTGCATGGCTATCTGTCTCACTCTGTAACTGCTTCATTCCTTTTGTCACAGATGTTGGATAGCTTCCATAAAGCAGGTTCTCATACCATTGTTCAACTAATCACATCCTCTCCAATAATTTCATAGGCTGTGACAAGATAAGATAGTGAATATTAATATGCTATCTCCTCATCTCGAATAAAGGAGAAAAAAACGGGAGTGAAGACAGCAAGCAGAAAATGGAAATACATTTTTAGCAGTTTCCATGTAGTGTATTGGCTTGAAAAGAAAACATTTAATTTGACGTATTATCTACCTCAAATCCTATTAGTATCAGGTTAATTTGGTGGCAAAGATTTCAAAACCTCTTCATATCATCACATCAACTGGTGTCTTTGAACGTTCGCTGTTTTTAGGAGTACATTTTGTAAAATTGATATGATTGTCAGATATAGTATTTTACTGATTCATAATCTGGGATATTACTTGCAGTATTTGCACTGTATGTCCGTCAGTGTTGTTGAAAACCTAGTAAGTATTACCAGATTTGTAACACTTTACAATAAGGTTCCATTTGTAAAGGGTTTATAAAGGGAGTATAATGACATTATTAATGGTTATTTAATCAGTTGTAAATGCTTTTTAAACCATTAATAAACTGTTATATCACATTGGTCAGAATAGTGCAATAACTGGTCAGTGTTTGCCAAATAGTGAGCCAATATTTTCCTCCAGTTATTAACCATTTATAAATGCACTCACAAATGCTTATAAGATCAACCCTTATGTATCATCATGCAACCTTATTTTCAATAGTTGCACAGTTTTGGGTGTGATGGATTGTTGCTCTGTCCCAGGAACAGAAGAGGTTGGTTTTGACCGACCTTTGAAACCCTGATTCCCTGACCAAATTTACATCCAGGACATTATTCAATGATCATCAACCCTTACCAGATTATATCAACACACACTTACCACTTCTCTGTGATAGTCCAAGTACGGTGAATGCTCTGGTGTGAAATTATAACCGTGATACCTTTGGTTGGTGAACAGTGGAGGAGGTATACTATTACAACATTGAATGTTTGGTCTTCATACCCACCATTCATTGACTGAACATGTTTAACAAAGTGTTGAATCTTCTCTTGTGTATGCAGTGATGAGTACCCAATACTACCTAAGTATGTCTAAGCTCTGAGTGAACTCAAAAATAATCTGTAAATGATTTACCCACATGTATAACTGCTAAAGGTATACATTATTTTAAAGTGACAGACCTATAAACATTTATAACTAAGTTATCAACATTTATAACTGCTACAAGTATATATTATTATAAAGTGACAGACCTACAGTATGAACATTTATAATCTGAGTTATAAACATTTACAGCGGCTAAAATTATACCTTATTGTTTTTTAAAGTGGCCATCCACTGACCATTAACAAATGAGTTACCAACATTTATAACTGCTACAAGTATACCTTATTTTAAAGTGACAGACCTATGAACATTTTATAACTGCTGAAAGGATACCTTTAAAGGTGCAATATGCAGATATTGACCGCAATTTCCTGGTTGCTAAAATTCAAAACAAGCAGTCATTGTGTATTGTATTTTCAGCAGTTTGGAGCTGGTGTACAAAACCAAAAGTAAAAGACTCAAAAACGAAACATAAGAACGGGAAGCATAGAAATAGGGCACATAGAACTACCACTTATTAGATTTACTTTCAATGAGAATGACAGATCTATAACCTTTAAAGAAAGTGAAAACCCACTGACCATTTATTAATGAGTTAGTCCTACCAATATTTATAACTTCTACAAAAATACCTTAAAATAAACCTTCTGGACATTTATTAATGTTAAGTTACAAACATTTTATAACAGTATATAATCTCCTCTAACATGCAATAAATAGTAAGAACAAAATGGAATTTAATAGAAGGATACATTGTGAAAATAAATAATTTTAAGTGCAGTGACTCAAATCTGTAGCCTACCCTTGGTAATGCATAGCCTGGCTAATTCAGATGAACGGGGTGTCTTCCCTTACGAAAAAATATTGCAGTATAACTGCAGTATGCAGCAAATACTGCGTCCAAAAAATACTGCAGAAATGTTGCAGTATAACTACCAGAGTCGACTGCAGTTACTGCACCTTTACTGCAGTTTCAATACGTTTTTATTATTTTTAACATTGCAAATCAGAATAGAAATGTATAACATTTAAAGTACAACAGGGTCTCATGGTCCCCTTCTGTGTCTTCATCCATTTCTTTACTGTTACGCACTTTCCCATCCTAGAGTCTGAGACCTTATGAGACATTATTATCATGATGTCTACCATTTATGTTATCCACTTCTAGCTAATAATAATAGCTAGTGTTTAACAATACTTGCTAAGGGGACCATGAGACACTAGCTAGCTGGCTAGCTGGTGTTTCCAAATTGCATAGATAATTTTTATCTTGTGAACAATGTTTCTTTCGCGCAGTCTATTCTGTCTGGCCTTTACATACTTCTCATAGCCACGTCCATCATGATTCTTCACAATGCATTCCCACATGATGTCAGTGTTAACACAACATTATTTCAAGCATGTTTCACAGATGGGCATATCTCACAAAATTGGGAAACATTTTCTGAAACCAGCCAACCACACCAATAATATGGCTTGAGAAATTGAGATGAAGCCTTCATTCCTGGAATAAATAAGTGAACCAATGCATCATCAGGGTTTCAAACCTGGGGCAAGACACATCATGGAAGTTGAACATTGGTCTGAAAACCAACCATTTCTGTTCCTGGGACAAAGCACCAATGCATCACACCCAAAAGTGAGAAAATAACTATTGTTTAACGGTGCAGCCATTGAAAATAAGGTTGCATGATGATGCATAAGGGCTCAATATTATACACATTTGTAAGTGCATTTATATGTGGTTAATAGCTGCAGGTAAATAGTGGCTCACTATTTGGCAAGCACTGACTGGCTATCACATTATTTTGACCAATTTGTTATTAATGATTAAATAACTGTTGATAACATAAATATAAACCCTTTACCAATGGAACCTTATTGTAGGGTATACAGGTCTTCTAATGAGTATGAATACTTTATACTACAGCTGTAGATGCACTGTAATGCCAACAGTGGGGTATTTTTGCACCCCCAATCCAAATGATGCCAGTATGCTCATAACATCAATGTTTACATAATTAAAATAAAAGTCTTTCTCCAGGTTACCTTGGATCCATTGTTCAGAGAAATCAAGGACTCTTGCCACCGTGATGGATTTTCCTGCTCCAGAATAGAATAGAGGTGTAGCCTCATCTGTACTTCAATAACGTCTTTCTGTTTACATCTTCAAAGCTGTGGAAGAGCCTTTCAGAGTGTTTTCTTTCTTCCTCGCTGTGATTTTATTCTGCAGGCGTGGGGATGTTTAATGATTGGTTCATGAAGAGATTGATTCTCTGTTTCAGACTATGTTTTGCTCTGCTGGGTTAGATAGCGCTTTGTGCCTTGTAAACATGAAGAGATATGCAAGTGCAATCAAATATTTTCTATAGCTTGCATAAATGACATTGGATCATGGATGAGAATAGAAGTTTGGAAAATTATTTATCCTCATTTGCTGTTCAGTTGCCAGGGTCCCTATCTGTATTCTTCTCTGGAAGGGAAAAATATGGTTTTGTCGCTCAGTATGCATCTTTGCCGTGTGCTGTCCACAAAAGAAAATTTGAGCAATTATATTTGTCGTAAAAACAAATGGTGTGTAAAACTCCATAAAAAGGAGTTGTTTGGCCATTCTGAAGTTATTCTGCATATCAATGATATTCTGTGTATTGACCGATATGTGGTTTCAAATACTTTGCTCAAACTTCAGCTCCTGTCACCAAGGAATAGAGTGAAAATATATGACATCACCAGCCACACCCCAACCAGCTAAGACCACCGCAAGCAAACCCTGGCCACACCCTATATTGCCCCCCCCCATATCAGATCTATGACCCTTCTGACCACCCTATGCCCTCCCCCATGTGGCAAGGACCTCAACATGACAGCAGGACATATGCCCAGGCCGTGAGCAGAGCAACAGGACCAACCCCCACTATTACACCCACCCAAGCCCCATCCTGCGACCTAAGATGTTTGTATCAGATGCTCAACATGCTCTGCTCACACCTACTGTGTTGGTCCGGGCCTAAACCACACAAAAACACTATGGAACACAAAGCTTTTACTATCTCATCCTGGAATATACAGGGTCTGAGGTCATCTGCCTTTGGCCTGAAGAGCAGGAATCCAGACTTCATCAAAGAAATTGTAAATGCAGACATTGTCATCCTACAAGAAACATGGTATAAAGGAGGCGGACCCACTGGTTGCCCTCTAGGTTACAGAGAGCTGGTAGTCCCATCCACCAAACTACCAGGTGTGAAACAGGGAAGAGACTCAGGGGGTATGTTAATTTGGTATTGAGCAGACCTAACCCACTCTGTTAAATTTGTCAAAACAGGAACATTTTACATCTGGCTAGACAGCTTCTCCATCCTAGATGGGGAGATCAACAATTTCCAGGTACAGGGACAAGTAATAGTCCGTGGTGTTCTAAATGCCAGAACTGGACAAGAACCCTCAGCACACAGGGGGACAAACACCTACCTGGAAGTGACAGCAGGTCAATAATACTGTTTAGGTTTTCTACTGCCAAGTTTACACCTTCACTATTACAGTGAAACATTTTGTCCAGGAAATTGTCTAGAAGGGATTGAATTTGTTGTTGCCTAATAGTTTTTGGTAGATATGCACAGTCCTTTCCTTCCATCTATAGCATGTAATAATATTATTCAGTTCCTTTGTCTTTGATGCCTTTTGATTGAGCATAGTTCTGTTCAAGTAAAGTGTGATTTTGCTGTGATCTGATAAGGGTCTCAGTGGACTGACTGTGAGTGCTTTAACAAAGAACAAACAGCAAAAACATATACATGATCAAAGACAAATCTCAGAATAAACTATTAAAGACTACCAGAACCGACTGGATTCTCCAATTACATTGAATGAACTACAAGACAAAATACAAACCCTCCAACCCAAAAAGGCCTGTGGGGTTGATGGTATCCTAAATGAAATTATAAAATATACAGACCACAAATTCCAATTGGCTATACTTAACCTCTTTAACATCATTCTCAACTCTGGCATATTCCCAAATATTTGGAACCAAGGACTGATCCCCCAATCCACAAAAGTGGAGACAAATCTGACCCCAATAACTACTGTGGATTATGCGTCAACAGCAAACTTTGGAAAATCCTTGGCATTATCATTAACAGCAGGCTCATACATTTCCTCAGTGAAAACAATGTACTGAGCAAATGTCAAATTGGCTGTTCACCAAATTACCGTACGACAGACCATGTATTCACCCTGCACACCCTAACTGACAAACTGTCACAAGAGGGTGCATACACAGACCAATGCGCAGCGCAGGATTTGTAGTTTGACATTGTTTATTAAATTATAAATTGTAAATTAACACAATGACGAACTATACAAATAAAACTCGATCCAACAAAGAAAACACGATCCAACAAACGTAACACACTTACTTGTACTGTGACTGGAGATATAATAATTTCTTTCTACAGGGCCGGGGGTGAGACAGGGATGCAGCTTAAGCCCTACCCTCTTCAACATATATATCAACTAATTGGCGAGGGCACTACTGGAATCTGAAGTCAAATGTCTACTGTTTGCTGATGATCTGGTGCTTCTGTCCCCAACTGAGGGCCTACAGCAGCACCTAGATCTTCTGCTCAGATTCTGTCAGACCTGGGCCCTGACAGTAAATCTCAGTAAGACAAAAACAATGGTGTCCCAAAAAAGGTTCAGTTGCCAGGACCACAAATACAAATTCCATCAACACCATTGCCCTAGAGCACCCAAAAAACTATACATACCTCTGCCTAAACATCAGTGCCACAGGTAACTTCCACAAAGCTGTAAACGATCTGAGAGACAAGGCAAGAAGGCCCTTCTATGCCATCAAAAGAAACATAAAATGTAACATACCAATTAAGATCTGGCAAAAAATACTTGAATCAGTTATAGAACCCATTACCCTTTATGGTTTTGAGTTCTGGGCTCTGCTCACAAACCAAGAATAAGAATTCACAAAATGGGACAAATAACAAATTGATATTATGCTCGCAGAATTCTGCAAAAATGTCCTCCGTGTACAACGTAAAACACCAAATAATGCATGCAGAGCAGAATTAGGCCGATACTCACTGATGGGTTTTGACCTATAAACTTCAAACATCCTTAATCATGTCAGAGGGAGTGAGAGGTAGGCAGGACGTGTAAATACTGTCAGAACATGTTATTGTTAGACATCAGGGATCCTATGGGATGAGGGGGGCCACGGACTGGTACGGGTCAACAGGACAGCTCTGAGGTAGGGAGGGTTAAGGAATTCGGGCTGAGGTCAGGTCCAATGAAGGGACAAAGAAGAGTCATCACTTAAGTTCTGCCTAGCAACAGAGATTGGCTGACCATATGTGTGAGCAGGAGACTCTGCATAGGAGGTGTTAAATACCAGTGCTGTTGTGAATATGTTTGTCTTATGCAGCTGTATGACCCAATGGGTAAATACACTTGGTTTAAGCTTTACTAATCGTCTGTGAGTTTTTTTTACTCTTTATTTAGAACCTAACACAGCTAATTATTAAAATCCAGAAAATAGCAGTTAAATTCTACAACTACCTAAAAGGAAGCTATTCCCAAAACTTCCATAACAAAGCCATCACCTACAGAGAAATGAACCTGGAGAAGAGCCCCCTAAGCAAGCTGGACAGCAACACCATTAGACCCAACCAAATCATGAGAAAACAAAAAGATAAAACAGACTAGAATGCTATTTGGCCCTAAACAGACAGTACACAGTGACAGAATACCTGACCACTGTGACTGTCCCAAAATTAAATAAATATTTGACTTTGTACAGACTCATTGAGCATAGCCTTGCTATTGAGAAAGGCAACCGAAGGCAGACCTGGCTCTCAAGAGAAGACGAGCTATGTGCACACTGCCCACAAAATGAGGTGGAAACTGAGCTGCACTTCCTAACTTCCTGCCAAATGTATGACCATATTAGAGACACATATTTCCCTCAGATTACACAGACCCAAAAATGATTCGAAACTATGAAGAACAAACACCATTGTAAATACAACCTATGTGTTTATTTCCTTTTCCTTTTGTACTTGAACTATTTGCGCGTCATTACAACACTGTATATAGACATAATATGACACTTGACATGTCTTTTGGAACTTTTGTGAGTGTAATGTTTACTGTTTCTTTTTTGTTTATTTCACTTTTGTTTATTATGTATTTCACTTGCTTTGGCAATGTAAACCTATGTTTCTCATGCTAATAAAGTCCTTAAATTGGAGAGAGGGAGAGAGGAAGAGTGCGCTCTTTTGTTCACTCACCTCTAACTGGTAGTGTTTGACTTCCTTGCGACAGGAGTGGGTAATTTAGGAGCACTGTGTGAGGTTGTTAGATCAGTGAGGCCCAAGACAGAACCATTCTTTGCAGACCCTTGACAGCAAATATGTGGTAATGATATTGTCTCCAGCTGGGTAATAACACACAATTCAGCCTGCCACATATTGCAGTCGCTTGAAAAATGGATGGGGGGAAAAAAGAATTACACTGGAGTACTGGCGGAAAATGACAGTAGAATTGTCTTCAACCTGAAGTGGCATATTGAAAAATTCACTCCTGCCGGACACTGCATGAGCAACAACAAATTTTCCCCCTTGCTGTATGTATAATCTTGGAATACAGCATATATATATATATATATATATATATATATATATATATATATATATATATATATATATACACACATATATATATAGATAGATAGATAGATAGATAGATAGATAGATAGATAGATAGATAGATAGATAGATAGATAGATAGATAGATAGATAGATAGATAGATAGATAGATAGATAGATAGATAGATAGATAGATAGATAGATAGATAGATAGATAGATAGATAGATAGATAGATAGATAGATAGATAGATAGATACTTTATTGATCCCCCGGGGGGGAAATTTCATTGTCAAGCAGCTACAACAAAACACAGGGCAGGTGAAAAATGCCACAACGAAAGTACACAAAAGACAGATACACGGTACATGATACATAGAGCGGCAGTATGAAAAAGTATAGAAATACAATATATCTGGAGTGCAAAAAAAAAGCTATAAAAAGACATTGCATAGTATGAGTGGTTGGCTGAATATGTACACTATACATTGGTGGATGTTGGATGGTTAACTATACTATACAGGTCGATGGCAGAGAAATACTTCAGTAGCTAAAAATGCGTATGATATGAGCGAGGGTAATAATAGTTTACTTAATAGTCAGACTGGGTAAATGAACAGGTAAGTGAAAATTTTGCATGGTTAAATTAGCTTACAGTTAGGTATACAGTTATATTTACAGATAAGTGAATACTTGCATGTTTACACAAACTGTACAGGTAAATGACAGGAAGAGATACTTTAATAGCTAAATGTGTGTATGATATCATTTGGGGTAATAATAGTAATTCCCTTAAAATACAGTCCTTAGTGCGGAGGGTTTTATTACAGACAACTGCACGTATTGCACATTCGATATACTAAAAGCAATGAGAAAAGGTGCAACTGGCAGGATAAGCACGCAGAGCATATATATATATATAGACATGGAATTTAGCATTCTTTATGGTGCTTCCATAGTATAGATATTCAGCATGTTCCCATCATTTAGACCATTAATGGTATAATTAAATAGACCGCAACGCCTGAAACAACCTTGACCTCCCTGTTAATATGCTACACTGCTATAACTGTCAACACCATCTAACTCAATGGCCAATCAGTGGTGTGCTGGGTCTGGTCCCCCCGCTGTACTGTGAAATTGAGGCATGTGATCCTTAATGTGTGTGAAGTAGACAAGGCCTTGACACAATGCCCTACGCCTCAGGGGGTTTCCTCTGGCCCAGTCTTTTAGCTTACCGCTGGGCCTGGTGCTGCCTAGGGCTGGGGCTGCCTGGGGCTGGGGCTGCATGGGTCTGGGGCTGCCTGGGGCTGGTGCTGCCTGGGGCTGGTGCTGCCTGAACTTATTCCCAGGGATAATAGTGTAATATGCATGCCTCTTAGACACAGGCTAAAACCCTCTGCAAGCTCACGGCCAGCTGTCAATCAAACTCTGAACAAAGGAACAAATAAGTTCATGTTTAGCAACTGCTTGCTGTATGCAGTATTAATGGTAAATATTACAATTATAAGAATGATTGTCATGCGTTGATATGAATAAGATAAGACTAGGATGGTGATGTTGCATTGGTACCTCTGGGCACACCAATGGAATGTGAATGTGGACACGTACAGTGGGATCCGGAAATATTGGATCACTTGATTAAGATGAGCAAAGAATGTTTGAGAATACAATTGCTCAGAGAAAGATATTTTAGATCTTAGACCATTGTTCCATGCAGATACTTGATTATCGTACACTTATGGACTGCCCTCTTCAATTCAAACCACAGGTTTTCAATGGGGTTCAAGTCCGGGGACTAAGATGGCCATTGCAAAATGTAGATTTTTGTGGTCAATTAACCATTTCTTTGTGGATTTTGATGGGTTCTTGGGGTTATTGTCTTGCGGCTAAATTTCTGGCTCCTAGCAGAAGAAACAGGCATCAAGGATCTGGAAATATCTATATGGAGGAATGGTCTAAGATGCCTCCCAAATGCTTTCCAATCTCATAAAACATTTTAGAAAAAGGCTCAGTGTCGTTATCCTCGCAAGGGGTGGGTGCTGGAGTATTAAAATCCAGGAGGCAATCCTTTTTACCCTTATCTTTAGACTTTTTAAAATAAAAAAATCTCTTTCTCTGAGCAATTGAATAAATTAATATAGTTGTAAAAGAATTTTGAGCATACAATTTAGCTCAGTATTTATTTTAGTATTTTTTGCTGATCTTTATCAAGGAATCCAATAATTCCAGACCCCACAGTATATAGGACTAATCACTTCATCATGCTCGTCCTGCACTCGTTCTGCACGGCCTTTTCTCTCCTCAACTTCCACACAGTGTCCATGACCTTCGATCCCAGCCCCACCCTGCCACTGAGGCAACAGTCGCTTAAGAATAGCAGAAAGAAAGAGAGCGCCCCTGCCCTTATTGATATATTAAACTGAGAAGAGCATTGTGCAAGAGGAAAATGTATAAGAATTTGATGTAAAAGGTAGTCTAGCCTTGACACTGTATGGTTAGGAGAAAATGGAGATACATTGAAATGGAAGAATTCAGTAAATGTATTCGCTCACATACAACACCCTTTCTGCCAGTCACATTCTGTTAAAGGTCGCCAAAGCACACACATCCCTGGGTCGCTCGTCTTTTCAGTTCGCTGCAGCTAGCGACGAACGAGCTCCAACAAACCCTCAAACTGGTCAGATTTATCTCAATCTCTTCATTCAAAGACTCAATCATGGACACTTACTGACAGTTGTGGCTGCTTTGCGTGATGTATTGTCATCTCTACCTTCTTGCCCTTTGTGCTGTTGTCTGTGCCCAATAATGTTTGTACCATGTTTGGGCTGCTACCATGTTGTGTTGCTACCATGGTGTTGTCATGTGTTGCTGCCTTGCTATGTTGTTGTCTTAGGTATCTCTTTTGGTAGTGTTGTTTTTTCTCTCTTGTCGTGATGTGTGTTTGGTCTTATATTTATATTTTATTTATTTGTATTTATTTATTTTTAATCCCAGCCCCCGTCCCCGCAGGAGGTCTTTTGCCTTTTGGTAGGCCGTCATTGTAAATAAGAATTTGTTCTTAACTGACTTGCCTAGTTAAATAAAGGTTAAATAAAAATGAGGTGAGCCAGGTATTTAAATGTGTTCGATCTAAGAAGCTCAGATTTGCCTTACACAGACCGATGACCTTAAGTTATTGAATTTGGTTGGAAAAAAATGATGTATATTTATTTATCTTATTAAAATAACCTCTTATCGGCTGTGACAATCTCCTAAAACCCTTTTTATTGGAATTAAATTGATGTCCCTGGTCTCTCTTGAAAACTTGACTTTCCTACATTACCCATTATCAAAAGATCAG
Source organism: Thymallus thymallus (assembly GCA_023634145.1). Classification (NCBI taxonomy): domain Eukaryota; kingdom Metazoa; phylum Chordata; class Actinopteri; order Salmoniformes; family Salmonidae; genus Thymallus; species Thymallus thymallus. Next base: position 10,780,765 of record CM042406.1, read on the forward strand.
CCAAAGTTGATGCAAAGTATATTTCCGTACATGTTTTTCATAACTATATGCTATTGGTATGTACTCCATCAGCTGACATACTTTGGAGGAAGAGGCTCCTCCCTGAGTGGTTGTTTTGTTATCTGTCAGTGATGTAACACTAATGGCTATACACATTCCCCATGACTGGCAGTGACCACTATGAAGTCTGAACACTGCAGGAGGGGAAAAAGCAATTTCATGGTTCATTCCATGGCTAATGCGCTGCTGTAATCTTTTGAGAGCCCTGTCTTTTTGTTTAAGTTTAGCAGAATAAAGGGTTGAACTAAAAGGTACTGGCAGGCCGTCCGGTGGGGCTTAGCACAGGTAACAAGTTGTGATTGTTAAGGGTGATTGTGTGAGGGAGAAAGGGTGAGCGGGAGTGCCTTAGAAAGGGGGATAGAGAGAGTCAGTTTATAAGACAAGGATATGCCTTTTGATACGTAAATCGTGACGTGTGTGTCTGTGTAAGCTGTGTACATACAGTTAGGTAAGACTCTAATTGCTGGGAAGTGCATTAGCTCTCAGCCACATCTGCAAGGCTCAACCCTGATGGGGCCGGGCAGATTATTTTTTGTTGTCGAAAATAAACACTCCATCATTTCTGCTTCATTTCGTCCTCCAACAGAGAGAGAGACACTCACCTCTGATTAGCGTCACCTGCCGCCCCCCTCCGCTGTCAGAGGATCCTGTTGCCCTGCTGTCTGAGGTGAGAGAATGAGACCAGGTAAGACAAGGTGGGCTGTCTGAATACACCATGAGCTGCAGAGTGGAGCTGTACACACCACCATGGTGAGGTGATCATGTGATGGGTATCAGGATACGGCTGGGGGTGATGAGCTGTATTCACCACCATGGTGAGGTAATCCTGTGCTGGGTATCAGGATACGGCTGGTCCCTTTTATACCTGTTGGGCTCATCTCAATTAGCCATCATAACGCGTGTATCCTCTCTCTTCTAGGAACTGGAGCCTATAGAGACAGGTTATAGTCAGTCAGGGTGGGTTCAATATAGAATGAGTTCAGATAGATTGTGTGGACGTGTGTCGACTTTTTGATTTCCTTTTTACTATTGTTTTCAGACAGAAATTGTTTAAAAAACAACTACATAGTACCTAAAGCTGTCTCTTATAAGGTAGTTGATCTCCATTTTGTTTTTATGTTGTTTTTATGATGTTAATCACATTTTCATTAAGTCACCAACGACATTTTAGAATTATTCCTCTCTGGAGATCAACAGAACACTGAAGCTTCACATTGAACAGTATCATGATGCTAGTTAAAGCCTTCTTCAGCGCTTCCCCTCAGCCAGTTTTGACAGTGTGTTGTATAATGTGTTGTATAATATGTGTTATCTTCCACTCAGCCAGTTTTGACAGTGTGTTGTATAACGTGTGTTATCTTCCCCTCAGCCAGTTTTGACAGTGTGTTGTATAATGTGTGTTATCTTCCCCTCAGCCAGTTTTGACAGTGTGTTGTATAATGTGTGTTATCTTCCCCTCAGACAGTTTTGACAGTGTGTTGTATAATGTTGTGATTGCTTTCGCAAGAAAGGCGTAGTGGAAGCAGGCGCAGGGAGGCAGGAGAGTATAGAGAATAACAACTTATTTAATTACACAGAAACCAAACTCTCCGGTCTGAACAAAAGGGGAAGCTTACGAGCAACGTTAGCACCCATACACACTCACAGTAGAATAATCACCGACAGGGACCCGGGGTGTGCAGAGGGAATAAGACGCACCCACAATTAGTGAACAAATGGGGAACAGGTGCTGAAACGAAACAGGGCAGACAAACACTGAGTGGTGGGTCGGTGGTGGCTAGTACTCGTGCTCCCTCCGAGGGGAGGGAGCAACTTCAGCCGAAGTCGTGACAAATGTGTGTTATCTTCCCCTCAGCCAGTTTTGACAGTGTGTTGTATAATGTGTTGTATAATATGTGTTATCTTTTCCTCAGCCAATTTTGAAAGTGTGTTTTACAATGTGTTATATAATATGTGTTATCTTCCCCTCAGCCAATTTTGACAGTGTGTTGTATAATGTGTGTTATCTTCCCCTCAGCCCGTTTTGACAGTGTGTTGTATAGTGTGTTATCTCTTTGTTATGGGATTGTTTATTTGTTTACATGAGAGGGATTGGAGGTTTGGTGATCTGAGCAAATTGCACAAAAAAGTACTTCAGATGGGAATTACTGTAATTAGTGTGCTCTTAAATGTGGAACGCTTTCCTAATGTTTTTGTTTACCTCAGGCGGCTGATCTGTGCTCTGTGAATGCGTATGGGGGCGGCCCACTGGCAGGTTAAAATCACTTGTCATGCCAGAGATCGTCATTATGAGATTACAATTGGTCAGTGTTGAGTAACAATCAACACAGCTCTGGGCAGACACTTCACAAGCCTGGTGTATGTGTAGGGCCTAGGTTTTTTTGTGTTTGCCGGCGCGATAATGTGAATGTGTGTGTGTTCATGTGTTTTTGTGTGTGCAAATGTCTATCAGTGGGTATAGGACTGGCTTAACATTTTATGTTGAAACATGTTCCATGACAATCGTGAGAGTCAATTATAAGAATTTGCTGGTGTCCTCAGTTATCAAGCAAGTGATTATATTTCATAGGAAGATAATATCCAGGTAAATGAAGGTTTCTATTTAATTTAGGCGTAGTTGCCACATCTCCATCTCTATTTCAGATCATCTAACAATTGAGATCTTATCAAGGATTAGAGTGGAGATATTACTCCTCATTTAAAATATTAATATCTGCCTACCAGGTACAGCTTAAGGATCCATGCTTAGAAAACATGATATCCGTACAGAAAAGAAAAACAATTAAGCTCTCACACATTAAAGGCTCAAAGATTATATATATTTTTTAATTCATAAAGTTTCATGGCGAACTTGACATTCCATTGGGAGGAAGCATTTACTTTAAGTCTTTGACAGTGACAGAGAGAAAGCTGCCAGTGTGCCAATGAGAAAGAGAGAGAGGATGGGGAGAAAGAAGGAAACGGCAGAAGTTGAGAAATTGTGAAGTGGGTGTTTTGCTTGTCAGGTGATTGTGTGACAAAGTTTAAAGTTGTCTTTGTTTAACATTGATCTCTTCCCAGACTCTCCCCCAACTCCTCCCTGTGTTACAACTAAGCTCCAGCTTCTGAAGTGGAGACACTTGAAATGCTGAAAGTGACAACATCTTAACATAAGCTGAGGGGAAACTAAAAGTCAGTGCTCACTGGCAACCAATCCCCCCTCTCACCCCTCCTGTCCTGCCTGCCACCCCCTACTCCAACTCCCTGCAGCCCATACTGTAGCCATGCTAAGTAGCTGTGACAACCTAGCCTGGTCTCCACAACAGGAAAGTTACAGGTAGAGATTAGGGAAGGTGATTGCTAATGAACCAAAAACGTTGAGTGAAAGGTGCTGGAATCTCTCGCAGCCATGGCCGTGATTGTTCCCCCCTCGGTTCCCAGTTGCAGGTGCCTCCAAACAGAACTGGAACCGTGTAATCCGCCCAAATCCAGCGTCTTCCGAGGAGTGTAAACCAGGAATGTTCCGCAGGGTCAATGGATTATACAGAATTCATGGTGGTAGCTTGGCTTGAGAGGCGGAATTAGAGAAGAAAAAGGGAGAGAAGGCTGAAATGGTTTTGTATTAAAATGAGCTTACCAGGTGGTCCCAGAAAAGTGGACACAGTGTGTCAAGTAAACTGAAAGGCCCCGGGTGTTTGCTGCTCATTGGCTGGGGGCCTGGTAAGGAGAGGGGCTGGCCAGGGAGGTGGCACTGATGTGGCCATTGAGGCCTCAGTGAAATGTCTGTCAGGCTTGGTTTACCACAATCACAGCAGTGATTAGGCTTCTTTTGATGACAGGTTTAGTTTTCTGTCCATTGGAGAGAAAGTGAGAATAGAGGGAGGAAGGGAGGGAGGGAGGGATGTAAGGGGGTGGGTGGGGGTTGTTGGAGTTGTAGTTGGGCTCGGCGTTTGCGCAGTGGTGCAAGAAAGGGGGCGGGGGCTGGGACGGCATGTTAATGTCTTGCACCGGGGGCCCTACGTAATTTCCCAGCAGGTCGCAGGGTCAGGTTTGTATTTAGTTAGCGGTAATGATCTCGTTAGGGATCTGAATGGACCACCGTCTAAGCCCATTCAAGGGAGCGAGTGTGCCTCCCCATCCCCCTCCTCTCCCTGCGTTGTGTGGGCTTACACAACCCATGAACTGTGATTAATGGACTTCCAGGATTTAATAACTTGCAAAACAGTATTAAACAAGGGAGGCCCGGGACAACCAGAGAGGGACCCAGGCGGAGTAGGAGGTGGTTGTAAACAGCGGCCAGCACAATTGCGATGCATGGAATTAACTAAGATGGGTGCTCACAATGCTACAGCTGGCAACTGGCAGGGAGCCTGGCCTGAGAGAAAGCTCCATTGCTGCTTCCAGGTGGCCTAGCCCAGGCCTGGCCTTTTCAGTTTTGTAAGTGTTAAAAGATAAAGGGAGAGAAAGGCTACATTTGTGACAGGGAGACAGTGAGAGGAAGCCATTGAGCAGAAACAAGAAAGAGATTAAAGAGCAGAGAGAGTGATAAACAGAAAATGGGAGACATATTCAATGGAACAAGTAACCCTTGACATGCAAGCACAAATATGAACGCGTTTGTCTATGTTTTTAATTTAGAGCCAGGATGCAATAGTGGGAAAACAGGAATACTGACACACACTACACTCGCCCTGACACCTCCCACATCTCCTGGCCTCCTCATCTTCTTTTCCCCACCATTGTGTCCTCTTGTCTAAATAGAAATTAACCCAGAATGAAGTCCTGAGTAGTGATGCGTTCAGAACGCCCTCTCCTCTGTAATGTAGCTCTTCTTTTCTCTATAGCCCCAGTGTGCATTTTATGCCAGTATAATGTATCTCAGATCTGTAAATATAAGTAATGGAGACCACTTGTGCCTGAAGGAAAACAATTTTTTAATGAACATGACTAGTCTGTTGTTGTACTTACTCTTTCAGAATGCTGTTTAGAGGGGTTTGTGGTGGTTGTTCCTGGTGGGTTAGCCTGCTTTGATTTGATTTTATAAATTGGAAATAATATAAACCTGATCTTTAGCAGTTTGAAGATGAAGCTTCTCTACACAATTCACATAGTTAAACATCTAAATATCTTTCCTCAAACAGGGATGGAGCGTTTGCCTGGTAGAGATGCCTATAATGAGAACTTCATTGGAACAGTAAATAGGTATTGGCATGAAGCAACACAATTGCAGTGTGTGTTCAATTATAGGCAATTATGAGACAATTTGGGTAGCATTAGATTAGAACATGAACAAGTACTTTATCTCGTCATAAACCATGTGAGATAAATGTTTTTTACAAAGCCAGCTAGCCTAAGTATGGAGCATTGTTTTTTTTCGTCTGCTTATGAGGCACGGTTAAAGAGGATTAAATCAAATAAATGTTGTAACAAAAATATAAATATGCTTGATATATAATTTATTGATACTGTACTAATAATTACGGGTAGTGACAAATATTAGTACAAATATTCAGTATATATACTAATATATACTACAAATTTCTCTTTGTCTGCCTTCAGGCCAACATAATCTTTATATTTTATAAATATAAATGTTACATTTTATGTACAATATGTCAGCTTCTCTAGAGAGGCCTTGTGTGACAACATGTATAATACTTTATTTCTAAGCTGGATGCTGCAATAAAGCCCTTTGTCCTTATTTGGTCATTTAAGAAGACAAAAGCTTATGATTTCATCACTGTCTTCTTCTTGGCCAACATTAGAGGAGGGCTGAATGGATGGAGAGAAGAGCTGAGGCTGTTTAACATTCACTTCAGTGTGTTTGCTCTGATCTGGACTGTGACTAAACTCTAAATGAGTGACCACAGACACACAGGTCCTCCTAATCTGAGAGAAAGAGAGTTGTGTGATTTATGTGTGTGTGACAGAGAGATTTGTGACTATGGTTTTGCGTCTGTGTGTACATGTTGTCGGTGTACCTCTGTCTCTGTCTCTCCCATTCTCTCTCTCTCTCTCTCTTCCTCTGTCTATCTGTCTCTCTCACATTCTGTCTCTTTCTCTTTCACTCTCTCTCTGTCTCTCTCTTCCCACAGCTGTCGCCTGGTCTCCTACATCAGAGTGTGGTCCAGTGGGGGCCCTGACGCGGCCGAGTGGGATCCACTGCTGTGCTAAGCCTCTGACTCACCGCTCCGCTCCCCCAGTTCAGCCCCAACATGAATAATGGATTGGGGAAATACATTTATCTTTTAATGGCTATGGCCCCCTGGCTGAGGCTGTTCAGCTTGGCTGGGGCTGAGGGGGCGGCAGGCCGAGGTTCATAGCTGCCGATTGTCTCTCATCTTTTTGAAGTCGTCGCTTCTTAGTGTCCTAGAGAAGTGTAATCAGGCTTGTGTAATCTTTGAAGGAGCGGTCATCCTCAAGTTCGCAAATGGGAGGCTTTGCTCGCCGTTGAGTCAGTGCAATAATTATAATTCCAGCGGTCGGTTGTTCTGGAATTGTTTTACCACCTACATTCCTGATTGTGATGTGTGAACTAAAAACATTGAGTGATGAGATCTGTCATTAGGTCCTCGCATAAATATTGTAGAGGGGTTGTGAGTGTGCCTCTCAGTTGGTTCATAATTATTTGAGATTTTATAGTTGCTTTTGCAAATTGTCATCTATGAAGTTATCGTAGGGGAGGCGTATTGAGTTGTGGATGTGTATTCAGCTGTGACACTATGAATTAGCCATTGGCTCCAAAATGAAGTTGTAGCCTTGAGAAAAATGCACACAGATTGTATTATGCTAATAAACAAAGCTAGACATTCATATTTGTCTCATCTATTGAAAATGTATATTTTGATAATCGGAAATGTGTTTATTTTTGTGATAGTAAGAAAAGAATGTTCATGGGACTCGTTGAGTATTTAAAAAAAAAAAATGTATTTAATGAGTAAGCCTTGAACAAGTAAACTGTGTCTGAGCCAGAACGGCCCTATAGTTATTTATTGATCTGTAAAAATATTTATTTTTATCATTAAGCACAAAATGAAATGAAATCATAGAGCAATTAAATAATACAATTATAATGTGGTTGCTACACCCATGCCATGCATGGACACACAGTTCTGAATATAAACTGACTAAAGACGCCATCAAAAAATACGAATAATTGTGTTGCCAAATAAAGGATTTAAATATCAAAAATCTAATAAAACTCCTCTGTTTCCAATACTGTAGATGGGTCACGAAATTCATGCGCATGCGTTGAGGGGGCAGAAGTCCGTGTGTTGTTGTGATTCTGGACGGTCTGACAGCTAGAACCAATGACAAGAAGCTGCCATGTGGGGAATCATAGGTGGCTTGTTTCAGCACGTTGTATCTTGTTCTTGAAACCATGTTGATAATGGCGCCCTGGAGGGGATGGCTGCCGTTTTACGGGCTCCTAGTTTTTTCACATTGTTCATAACTTATTTTGTACATAATGTTGCTGCTACTGTCTGTTGTGACCGAAAAGAGCATCCTGACCAGTTGCATCACCACCTGGTATGGTAACTGCTCCGGCATTAGACTGTAAGGCGCTACAGAGGGTAATGCCTACAGCCCAATACATCACTCGGGCCAAGCTTCTGATAAGGTAAAAATCTGTCATTCTGACCCTGAACAAGGCAGTTAACCTACTGTTCCCCAGGCACCGGAGACGTGGATGTCTGTTAAGGCACCCCCCCCCCCCGCACCTCTCTGATTTAGATGGGTTGGATTAAATGCGGAAGACGCATTCAGAACCCTCCCTCTCTCCTTGCCCCACCCGCTCTCCCTCCTCCTCCCTTGTTCCTCCGGTGTTATATCCTCCATCCCTGCTCTACTCTCCCTTCCTGCCCCACCCAACCTCCCTCTCTGCTACTCTCTCCATCCTTGCTCCACCCTCCCTACAAATCTGCTCCACCCTCTCTCCCTACCTGCTCCACCCTCCATCCCTGCTCTACAACCCATCCCTCCCTGCTTCTCTCTCTCTACTCCACACTTCCTCCCTTCTCCTTCCTCCCTGCTCCTCCCTCTGCTCCTCCCTTCTGCTCCACCATCCCTGCCTCCCTCCCTCCCTGCTCTACATGGTGACCCAAAGGAAGGTAAATGATAACCCTCCATCTCTGTAATCTGATTCCACAAGTCCACAAGACACCTACAGAGGAAAGAATAAAGGAAATAGTTTTATAGAGGACGTGCTTAACAATGCTAGTAAACGAATGACACTGTCTAATTACAATACTGAAATAAACATGTGCTAGCTAGATGCAAGCCTATTAACTATCAATGTTTTTTTTTTGTTTTTTTTGACACCTTGACAAAATATTTAAAATGCAAATTTTCTAACTTTATAATGAAGTACAGCTTGAGAAAATTCCCTATGTTAAAGATAATTATTATAGTCTGTCTTCTTATGAGGTTGTGTACTTGCAAATTCATGTTATTTTAGCTCTAGTTTTGTCAGTGCTAATTGTTATCACAATGTGCTCACAGGGATGAATCCAAATTAAACAAATACATGAATGAATTGAGTAATGTGATATAGCCTTGAAGGGGGTTCTTGAATGTACAAGTTAGTGTCCAGGTGTGCAATTCTCTTAGAGACTCACCCAGAAAGACTCTAACATGAAAGGTGATTCTAACGTGTATTGACTCAGGGGTGTGAATACTTAAGTAAATTAGCTATTTCTGTATTTCAAAATATGGAATAAGCCAAGGGGTGTGAATACTTTCTGAAGGCACTGTATACTGTAGGTAGGGGGAAAGTGACTAGGCACCAGGATAGATAATAAACAGTAGCAGCAGCGTATGTGATGAGCCAGTCTTATGGCTTGGGGTAGAAGCTGTCAGGGTCTTGTTGGTTCCATACTTGGTGCATCGGTAACACTTGCCATGTTGTAGCAGAGAGTCTATGACTTGAGTGGCTGGAGTCTTGCCAATTTTTCGGCCCTTCCTCTGACACCGCCTGGGATATAAGTCCTGGATGTCAGGGAGTTCGGTCTCAGTGATGTAACACTCACAACACTTTTAACCTTAACACCAAGATTTTCACATCCGCAAATTTGCTGTTTACTCCCTAAACCGCACCCCAAAAAGTCAGGGTGCGGAACCCAGCAGTACCTAGACAACAGTGCCTGAAGCCTGGGTGCTGGGTCCTGGGTTCTGGAGTCTAGGTGCTGGGGCCTGGCCAGATACTCCTCAGCTCCCTGTTCTTCCTTATGGGAGGGAGTAGAGCTGAAAGCACCATTTATCATCACTTGTGTGGGCAGCGTCACCACGGCAACGCTCAGGCTGGCAAATGCCACTACTGGGAATACTAATGAGGTACTTGGCAGGACTGTTGACGGCAGAGAGGCCAGAGCTGCTTCTGCTGCTGTTGTGCTGCTATGCTCTACCAGGCTACAGTAGAGAGGTAAACAGGCCAAAGGAAATCAATTAAGTGTTTCCACAGTGTTTGGCAAGCACTCTAATCTTGGGTGCCACATTTTAAAATAATACAGAAATCTGCCTTTAATTCCTTCCTCTGCCTTCTGCATGACAAAAACAGCCAGGGAACAATATACAGGGAAGGGAAGGAGACAGTAGAACAGCAGTTTCACTAATTCAACACTTCCAAAATAGAAGAGTACCAGCTCTGCCCTATTCTTTTCTTTTTACACTGTATGAGTTTATGGTGGAATTATTCATGAAATACTGAACTTAAGTAGGGACTTTTCAACTTTACATGTATTCATACACTCATGTTTTTTCCACTTTGTTAACAGCTTAAGGATATCAACTGTAATAGACACTATAATGTATATAATGTTTAAGGATATCACCTGTAATAGACACTATAATGTATAAGGATATCACCTTTAATAGACACTATAATGTATATAATGTATAAGGATATCACCTGTAATAGACACTATAATGTATAAGGATATCACCTGTAATAGACACTATAATGTATATAATGTATAAGGATATCACCTGTAATAGACACTATAATGTATATAATGTATAAGGATATCACCTGTAATAGACACTATAATATAGTAAAAGTGTACTTTTACAGTCTCGTGTCTCTATACTTTTAACTACTTTACTTCCTAAGTAGTTGAGTGTATAGTGACGTGAGTTGACAGAGGTGACCTGAGAATCATCATATCCTCCAGTGAGTAGCAGGAGACAGTCTGACCCCATAGTTCGCAAGAGACCTGGATTGGGTGCTCCTGTCTTCCAGGACTCGTCAATAGCTCTGTTTTAAGAGGGCCTTCAAATTTCCACCTGACAGATTAGAGCTCTCCTCCTTCCTCTCTATCCTCCCTCTCCTCCTTCCTCTCTCCTGCTTCCTCTCTCCTCCTTCTTCTCTCCTCCTTCCTTTCTATCCTTCCTCTCCTCCTTCCTCTCTATCCTCCCTCTCCTCCTTCCTCTCTCCTCCTTCTTCTCTCCCCCTTCCCCTCTATCCTCCCTCTCCTCCTTCTTCTCTCCTTCTTCCTCTCTCTCATGTGAAACAGTGTGGTGAATAAATTGGGCTGGAGCATGCCTTCTCTTCCCATTGCCTCTATTGATGCAGCCTCTTTGATCGAGCAGGGTCTAATCAATTCTTCAGTAGCAGGAAGGCGGAAGGAAAATCCTTCTCAGGCAAACCCTTCAGATGACTTGTCATTCATTTACCTCTTTACCACCACTTGTTTGCTCAGAACGAGCTGCCTTTTCCTCTGTCTATTAGTGAGGTTGTGCTCCTGGGATTTTCATGGACTGTTAAGCGTAGGGAGGGAGAGAGTGCGAGAGAATGTGGTGTGTTTTCGTGTGTGTGTGTGTGTGTGTGTGTGTGTGGTGGGGGGTGATTTGGACACACTATGTTTGCTCATCCTTACAAAGTCACTTATTAGTGCTAATTGGGAGGGACAGTTCAAACAAGCACAGAGGAGTAGTTGTCACACAAGCGTGACATGGGTGCAGAGAGGCAGGCAGTGCCGGGTGCTCTGCCCAGCACCAGCCCACCCTCTTCCCACACCCAGCTCCCCGGGCCCGCCTGGCTCTCCCTGGCCCCCGGCCCAGCACCACAGAGTGGCCACAGAGTGGGCTCTTTGTCTGGACATGGCCATTAGCAGTCAGCAGACTTCAGAAATGTGACCAGGACAAGCCAGTGGACAGAGGCGCAGACAGACACACGGCTGTCTGAGACACTTAGGAAGTCAACAGCTGACGGAAGAGCCAGCACAAAAGACGAGCTGCTGAATCCTGGGAAGCGTGATCTGCATGTAATATACTCCCCACCCTACCTACTCTCAACTTTTCACTTCACACACATACACACACACAGACACACACATACACTCACCAGACCTCTATTACATGAGTGCCTTCATTAACGCTGGTAGATGCAGAGAAACCACAATATGATACGAAAGGCTTTCCCTCTGCCCTGAACCCCTGTAGTTAACAATAACTCAACCGATTCACTATAGACGCCGAGACCTTTTCTCTGAACATCTTCCATACCATTATTTTTCATGGGTTTTTGCTAAAATATGCTAATTTATTTACAACCATATATACAGTATGCAATTATATTCCTCACGAACCAATATAGCCTAAGATATAAGCCCCAATTAGTAAATGGTCATTATCTTGAGCTTTTGGAACTGGGAGTAAAGTAATAGGTGACCATTATGTTGCCTGCGTGAGCAGAGAAATTGCTGTAGTGCTGCAGTAATTAGAGAAGCTTGTTTACATCGTCTTGAGAGGGTGTTATATTCACTGGCACCTGCCATACTGTCCTCTGGCTCCAGATATAACTCTACTGTCCTCGTCCTACAGATTTAACTCTACTGTCCTCTGGCCCCAGATATAACTCTACTGTCCTCTTGACCCAGATATAACTCTACTGTCCTCTTCCTCCAGATATAACTCTACTGTTCTCTTACCCCAGATATAACTCTACTGTCCTCTGGCCCGAGATATAACTCTACTGTCCTCTTCCTCCAGATATAACTCTACTGTTCTCTTACCCCAGATATAACTATACTGTTCTCCTCCCCCAGAAATAACTCTACTGTCCTCTGGCCCCAGATATAACTCTACTGTCCTCTTCCCCCGGATATAACTCTACTGTCCTCTTCCTCCAGATGTAACTCTACTGTCCTCTTCCTCCAGATATAACTCTACTGTCCTCTGGCCCCAGATATAACTCTACTGTCCTCTTCCCCCAGATATAACTCTACTGTCCTCTTCCTCCAGATATAACTCTACTGTCTCTGGCACCAGATATACCTCTACTGTCCTCTGGTCCCAGATATAACTATAGATAGATAGATAGATAGATAGATAGATAGATAGATAGATAGATAGATAGATAGATAGATAGATAGATAGATAGATAGATAGATAGATAGATAGATAGATAGATAGATAGATAGATAGATAGATAGATAGATAGATAGATAGATAGATAGATAGATAGATAGATAGATAGATAGATAGATAGATAGATAGATAGATAGATAGATAGATAGATAGATAGATAGATAGATAGATAGATAGATAGATAGATAGATAGATACTTTATTGATCCCCGGGGGGGAAATTTCATTGTCAAGCAGCTACAACAAAACACAGGGCAGGTGCAAAATGCCACAACGAAAGTACACAAAAGACAGATACACGGTACATGATACATAGAGCGGCAGTATGAAAAAGTATAGAAATACAAGATATCTGGAGTGCAAAAAAATAAGATGTTGGATGGTTAACTATACTATACAGGTCGATGGCAGAGAAATACTTCAGTAGCTAAAAATGCGTATGATATGAGCGAGGGTAATAATAGTTTACTTAATAGACAGACTGGGTAAATGAACAGGTAAGTGAACATTTTGCATGGTTAAATTAGCTGTACAGTTAAGTATACAGTTATATTTACAGATAAGTGAATACTTGCATGGTTACACAAACTGTAAAGGTAAATGACAGGAAGAGATACTTTAATAGCTAAATGTGTGTATGATATCATTTGGGGTAATAATAGTGATTCCCTTAAAATACAGTCCTTAGTGCGCAGGGTTTAATTACAGACAACTACACGTATTGCACATTCGATATACTAAAACCAATGAGAAAAGGTGCAATTGACAGGATACTAATATGCATTCCTCAGTGAATGCCTACGTAAGTTAGGTCCAAGAATTACTAGCAATATTGCACGTGATATGATATAACAACTGTACATGAGTATGTATATACAGACCTGTATGAATATATAGGTCCTGAGTGAATGAGTGCTGACGGACCAGAGTTACTCACGGATGGATGCATAATTGTTAAACTATGTCCTAGCACCCCAACAGTTCCAGATCTATGTTGCCGACGGCACGGCACCCCGGTGAGGCATTATATAGTCTAATAGCCGCCGGCAGGAAGGACCTCCTGTAGCGCTCTCTGGCACACAGTGGTGGGATCAGTCTGTGAATGAAAGTGCTCCTCTGCGTCATAACCATAGCGTGCAGAGGGTGGG